>VXBI01009110.1:40111-53666 GCA_013397375.1 Toxostoma redivivum
TCTCCTCTCCTCTCCTCTCATTTCTTTTTCCAACAGCACATAAGGTTTATATATAATTCCATCAATACCTCGAGGCAAACTATTTGATGATTATAATAAAAAAAAAATCTCATTTTGCTGTAGTTTGTGGATGGAGTTTCATTATCGCATGTCACTTGGTTACAAGATTTTATGGGATTGTTAACTCCTAAAGGACATTTTAAACATACACTTTTTATGGCAACTAAACTCCACGATAAACGAAAGCATTAAAGTAAGATATTGGAGTTGTTTCCTTTTGTCTTTGATGGATATGAGTTGGAAACATAAAAATTCTTGTTTTACCCTTAAACCTCTGCAGCTTCTCCTTCCCTTCTGAGCAGGTTGTGAGCAGACAGACAAAATGTGTTTTCTGTGTGAGTTTGGGCTGAGCAGCAGCACAGCAATGACAGAGCCAAATCTTGGTCCTGCAGCACTAAAACAGGACTTCCTAAACCACAGGTTTTGCTTTCCTTTCCAGCCCTTATTCAACCTTTAAAGGCAGACCTTGTTTTTCAGCAAAAGGAGCTACCTTTGTTCTTTTGTAAAGAATACCTGTGCTCCAGCCATCCAGTTCCTGTTACGCATCTACCTCTTTGTCTCACTCACATAAATTCAGAAGCCATAGGAAAATTACAGAGCTAGTTTTTAAAAAAATATGCTGTTGGCCTCTGAACTAGCAAAGAGATCTAGAGGGTTCCCTGCAGATGTCCTAATGTGAATGACATTTGAGTGTATTAAAAATTTAGAGTAATTAACTGAGATGCAGAAACGCACAAGCAATCAAGTAAAAAAACCCTTTGTTTTTATTCAGGAAATTTTAGATATAAAAATCCTTCCTCAAGCATAAACAGTGCTTATGATAATCTTCTTTTTTTTTTTTTCCTGCTTAAAATACAGAAATAAACATAACATAGATACTGAGAAGGCAAACATTTTTATGAAGGTGGGTATTGGGAAAACTCACAGGATCCAAGTGCAAAGAATAAATAGAAGAAAAATAGACTAAACTAGACTAGACTAGACTAGAATAGAATAGAATAATCTTTTCTATTTCACTTTGGAAAACAATGTAACAATAGGTTCTATCTCCTCATTATGCAAGACCAGAGGCTTTAGGGAATGCAAACATGCTGGGGTTCTGCCATTTCAGAGGACAAGGGTAGTTACACACACCTTGTAGCTCTTTGAAGGTCCAAGGCTATGTATGACTACACCTTCACTTAAAATATCGATTTTATTCCATTTCTTATTCCATTCTGACTGCTGTAATGATTTGAACTGTTAAATCTTCTTGTCTTTCCATAAGAAAAAATTACTATTGTTACCCTTTGTATTTTGCAAGTGCCTAATGAGTGATGTTCAGCTGCCTACCAAGGTTAAAACATAGTAATAAGGACTAATGTTTGAATCTTAATCAGAATAATGACTCTTTTTAATTTGAAGTCCCCTGAAATCAACAGGTCTGGTGCTGTTTCTGAGCCTCTGATCAGTTGCAAGGCTATCTTATTGTAATAGCAGACATGAAAGAATATTTTAGGTGAGCTCACAGTAGCTTGCAGGCCAGGTTGAAGAAAAGAGAAAACTGGAGTTTTATAAGCAAGTGGAGTAGTCCAGAGACATTGGTAAAACAGAGGCAGAATCACAGAATCCCAGAATGGTTTGGTTTGGGGTGGACCTTCAAGGCCATCTCATTCCACCCCCTGACATGGGCAGGGACACCTTCCACTGTCCCAGGCTGCTCCAAGCCCTGTCCAGCCTGGCCTTGGAAATTTCCAGGGATCCAGGGGCAGCCTGTGCCAGGGCCTCACCACCCTCACAAGAAAAAACTTCTTCCATATACCTAAACCAAATTTTTCCTATTTCAGCTTGAAATAGCCTGCAGCAGCAGGCAGAGCTCTTTATAGCTGACTCTCAGCCATAGCACCATCAAGGGAAGTTTCTTTAGTATTGCAATAAACTTGGATAGAGTTTTAGATTTGGAGATTTTTTTTTTGATTCTGCTTTTTAAATTTTATTTCCCTCCTCATTATTCTTTGAACAACAAAATATGCTCAGTATTTAAACACAAAAGGACATAGACCATGGGAAAGCAAAAGCTTCAGGGGAAAGAAAACACATATGTAATCTTTCCCACACAGAGTCAAACAATACAAAATGAAAGAAAACATCAAGGAGACAAACAAGAACAAGTACCAGATGAGGGAAGACAGAGATTTCAGGAAGAAAGTCATTCTGGCCACTGCTGTGCTGGGACGGTTTCCTTGTCACATGGTGCTTAATCATAATAAATTAAGTTTTATTTTGCATCTTGCAGCGTGCTAACTTGGCTCAGCAGGTAATGGGAGGAGTCCTGGGTCATCAAATGGTGCTTAACAGAGAATAACAACAATTTCCCCGCTGCAGGCTGGCATAAATAATGAATTCAAAATTTGCTTCTTTTGAGCAGATCATTCCAGCTGCTTCTTGCTCTTAGAGCTCGTTGGCCAGAAATTCAGCCCTCCTGAAGCCACAATTGTCATCATCAAACAGCAGTCCTGGGAAAGTTTGATCAAAACAGCTCCATGTTGTCAGAGATGAACCACAAGAACTTCTGCAAAGTTCAGTAAAGGTGACCCACATCCCCTGGAAGGTCTGTTTTGGGATGGACTCAGTTTGTCCAGCCTGGGTCTGAAATGCCAACACATCTGAGAGGTGCTACACCTTCCCACCTTCTTTCTGCCAACCTAAATACCAGCAGAGACTTCATAGATTGAGATCCTGGGCAGGGATACACCAGCCACATAGAACCACAGAGGAGATTTAACATATAAGCCAAAAGTAAAAGTTTAAGTTATAGTATAAAAGAAAAATAAGTAAGTAAAGTAAAAAAATAAGTAAATAAACTAAGTAAATAAGTAAATAGAATGTTTTAAATGCTTTTAGTAAATAAAAGTCTCAAATGCCAAAGTAATAATACATGTTCTAATAGAAGTTAAAAAACATAGTCTTAAATACTAAAAGTTCCATGAAAGCTCCAAAAACATAGTTTTAAATATAATAAAGCTACATTTAAAGTTACATTTTTTAAATAGAACAAAATAAACCATATGCATAGTTTATACATAACCTGGTGTGCTAAAAAACTAAAATTCTAATAAATTAAAAAATAGTAGTCCGAATTTGTGTCTTAACTTGTTAAAAAGTTTCTATATAAAAACATGCATTAGGGATAGCTGGTACTTTTACCATTGCTTTTGCCATTACTTTTGCTATTACTTTTGTCATGCTTTTACCACTTGCTTTTTACCGTGTACTTTTATACTATTTACTTTTTGCCATCGCTTTACTTTACTTTTGCTTTAAAACTAATGTACTTTTACAANGTCAGACAGCAGCAGGGAAAAAATAAAATCCAATTTTTCTAAGGCTATATGTAGGTAAACATGGTGAGGGATTCCCTGGAGAAACAGAGGAACCTCCAGGGCAGAAGTGGGGAGTAAGGACAAGTTGGACAAGCAGCAGTCAGGATTTAGGAATAGTTTTCTTGCTTGTGAGTGGAAGGATTGACCAGTCAGCCAGACCTTTGAGGTCCCTTGCAGCCCTGTGTTCAGTGATTGATGGGAATTGTGATAAGCTTGAAAGCAGCTTGCTCCCAGGTTCAAGAGGGCTGCATTCAGTGCCTCTTCCTGTTCCCTGGAGTTGTTTTGCCATTGTCTGTGCCAGGAGCAGGGTCAGATCCTTAATTAAAGCTGTGGATTGGCTGCAAATATATTTTCCTGTGACTAATGAAGGGTCTGCCACTTGTTAGTAGCAATTTCCCTGCGGGTATCTTCACATTAGAAAAAAAGAATGAGAGCAAATGACTGCACAGAAGGCACTGTTGGGTCATTAAGAAATGGAAATAAATATATATCAGTATTTTCAGTTGTCTAGGATTTTTCCTGGTTTCTGGAGATGGAGGAAGGTTGGGTGGGTGTGTGTGTCACAAGGGTTCCCTTTTGTCCCTATGAACTGCAGCAAATTATGCCTGTCAAAATCAAGCCTTAAGAGAATAGAGGACTTAAACAAACTTTTCAATCCCTCTTTGTCATCAGTGTGATAGACAGCCTTAAATGCAGCCTCATGCCTGGGCCATAGACCTGGGATTAGTAGTGTTGAAACCCAGTCCAGGGCTTGAAGCAAAAGGCTATTGCAAGGTACAGATGATTGTTTCCTACTCTAAAAGGAGACTCTCCTGAGAGTTGTCCTAAAGCAGATGGAGATTAGCTGTGCCAGGAAGGCCATCTACCAAAAACCTTCTTGTCACAGGGTAAAATGCCTCTCTGTGTCAAAATGCTTGGCCAAACTCAATTGTGACAGACTTTGTTCTAATTGGAGAAGTTACTTCTGGGGCAAATATGTCTAATTTCTGTTCTCCATTGCTCTGTGTACTGCATAAATGCAGTGTTATTGGATCTCATCTTATTGCCTTGACCCTCATTGCTGTGGTGTCTTGGTACTCATAAACTTGATTTTCATCCATGCAGCCTCCTGAAAGGAGGAGAATTGATGCAATCCTCAAAAAAAAGAGATAAATTCCCACTCTGCAATGGAGCTGGCAGACACAGTGTTCCCTAGTTACTCCAGCATAAATTTTAATTACTGTGGGTGGGTGAAACATAATCTTCTTGTTCAGTAAGGGTTTGACACTTCATTCTGGGGAGTCCTGGGAGAAGTTTTCAGAGAGTTTTGTTTTCTGCTGAGATTAGGAGTGGCTGGGCTCAGTTTGGGGATGGGGATTAGTCTGGGGAGCAAAAAGCTGCACCCCAGGGTCTGATATTCTGTCTCAGTGGGGTTTGCTTGCAGGGATTCTCTGATGTCTACTCCGTGGAAAAATTATGCTGAGACTTTTATCTTCATGGGCCATGAATGGGGTTTCTCTAGGCAGATGTCTGTCTTCTTGAATATTTTTTTAACCTATGTTTTTTGCCTTTTTAATGAAACTTTCCTGTGAGTTTGGACCTATAAATATGAATGAGCTCCCTCAGGAAACATGTTCACTGCTCTTTTTAGGAAGCAAGAGTGATAACCAGCACTGATGGGAAGTCTGTGACTTTTAACTGGCAAAAAAGGTGACAGGCAAGAAATAATATTCTTCTTCTTCCAGATGCCAAATCGGATTAAACTTCATTAGTGTCCAGACAGAAAACACAAATTTCTTCTATATAACTGTGTATTTTTCATTGCTCTGAGTTACTGTATTTTCTTTTTATGCTCTCTTTGCTCTAAGTGTTCTATGTATATTAACAGCAAAAATTAAGATAAGGCTGTTTTGGAGAGAGGGTAAAAAATAGAAAAAGCATGTAAATTCAATTTATGGTCTATGTGAAGATAAATGAGACTTTGCCAGTACCGTGTTTAATCCAGTTTCAACAATACCAATGTGTCTGTAGTAATTCACAGGGTATAATGTGAGGTTTTATAGAGGTACTTGGCACTACAAACTATATATTTTTCGGGGGAGGAAAAATATTTCTGTTTTACAATTGTTTAGAATAAAAAATTACACCCAGTTTTCCACACCACACTGAATGATATATCTCACATTCTTTATGTTATTTATTTTAATGGGCTCTGTTCCAGTTAGGCTTTGCTCATCCTGTTTAGTAACTGTGTTCCCATGGGGTTCCCATGACAATGTGTCTGGCTCTTTTATGGTAGGGAATCCAGGCCCATATAAACACCAGCCAAGAACCAGGTGGGAAATAAAGCCAGGGATTGGTAAAACTGAGGAAGAGATGCTGCAGGCTGTAGAAGAGGGAGGTGAGTGTCTTTAAAGCTCCGTGGGAAGGGCCTCCCAAGGGAGGGTGTCATCCAGTTTCTTTCCCCAGGTTCTGGGGGATCCCTGCAGTTGTGTCCTGGGGACGATGTGGACTTGTCAGTGAGACCTTCCTGACTTAGGAAAAGGGTCTGGTTGCCTTACAAGCACTCAACATCTGCATAATAACCCACAAACCACGGGTTTATTTCCATAAAAATTTGATTTCCACAGTTCACTATCTCTCAAGAATCCTTCTGGTGGGTCCATTCTGGACTGCTCTTCCCCTGGGATGTGCAGGGTGAACCCTTGCAAGCTGAAGATCCCTGGGGTCAGTTGGGGGTCGATGTCCATTGGGGAAGCCACTTGGCAGCTGGCCTTGTTCGAGTTAGCAAGTCAGGANCTGGTGTGCTAAAAAACTAAAATTCTAATAAATTAAAAAATAGTAGTCCGAATTTGTGTCTTAACTTGTTAAAAAGTTTCTATATAAAAACATGCATTAGGGATAGCTGGTACTTTTACCATTGCTTTTGCCATTACTTTTGCTATTACTTTTGTCATGCTTTTACCACTTGCTTTTTACCGTGTACTTTTATACTATTTACTTTTTGCCATCGCTTTACTTTACTTTTGCTTTAAAACTAATGTACTTTTACAATAAACAGCTTTATAACAACTATTAGCTACTTAGCTCATTAATAAAACCAACCTGGCAAGTTAAGTGCCTAAAAGCACCCAAAAATTTAACCTCACAGGCCTCTGGACCCCTCTCCTCTACATTTTTTTTCATTAGGTTTTCAGATTCTTTGAAACACATTAGTTGGTTCAACCCTTCTTAATGGCATGGTCATGTACATGGACACCTAAAATTCTAAGGTTACTTTAGAAGTTTCAAAAGGTTACTTAAGAAATTTCCTCTGCAGCATGAAGGGCAAACATATTGAAAAGCCCTTAGAAATGTCACTAATCTTAAGCAAATAGAAGTTCTCATTTAAAATTCTATCAAATTAGGGAATGGTGTTGCATGCATGAAGATAAGATGATTTAGGAAATATGTTTTGGAAACAGGGAAAGCAATCCATGAAATGGGGCTACTGGGTCTTATTTTAATAGGATGTGAAGCCTACTTGCAGAGGAAAATCATCTATTCTCTGGAAGGAAAGGGAAAATGACAAGTGAATTTTCATGGGGATATGCAATTAAAAAAAACCCAAACTGTGTAGTCTGGAAGTTTCTTGATTTAGTGTTGCTGGAATTTAAGATTGCTGGAAAAAATCTACAGAAAAGCCAGAGTGCAAGTGAGCACAGAGTGGATGAAGATGTGGTTGCAATGTTGATGTGCTAGTGCAGGAAATTCATAACAAGGGTTTCTGCCCCAGCCTGATTCAGCTGGAGACAACCAGGGAGACTAAAAGGGGAGATTATTAAGCTTCAATGTGGAGGGATCATGAAAAATGCCAGTATGATCTGTCAGTGCAAGTAGAGATAGAGAAATATTAATGATATTGTATGAGGCACCAAGACACCTCAATGGGAGTTATGTGGAGATTGGCCATCTGTAATGGAGAAAGATGAAATAAATCTGTAACAAATGATGGGAGAGAAAAACAGAATGGACCTGGGAACTGCAAGGGGATGAACAATCAGGGCTTCTGCTGAGAACACAGGGATCTGTGTCAGGAAAAAAATAATTCTTGGCTGATTTAGACTATCACAGAATGATTGTGGACCACAGGTACAATAAGGTGATCAAAAGGTGAATGGTATTTCAAGATATGTGACACAAAGTGTTTTTGTCAGAGGTGGAGAAGGGGCAGTGTTGTTACAAGAAGTAAAGGTTAGCCTATGTGCTTAAAACAGAAATGGGGTAAGAAATCCAACATGAGTACAACAAAAAGCCCACTTACACTCTTTAACCCCACTATACAATTGTTATTAAAAGTACCTTGTGTGGCTGAACATCAAGAAAGGAAGAGATGTAATCAGACTGGAGGAATCTTTTTTTTTGCCCAAGAGTAAATGGACATGAATGAGAGATGAATAAATGCATGTGTAACATCTGAATAGGCTCTCTAGCTGCTGAACAAGAGGATTACAGAAAGTTGCTCTGTGAGATGGAAGAAAAGGAGAAAAATCTTGGACATAAAATGGAGTTTAGAAAGTTTATGGCTTGAAATTAAAGCTAAAGAAGCTTGCACTGCTACTGAGCTGATGATGAGAAGTCAGGGACTGATGCTGGAGAGTTATGGACTTCTCCCCTGTGGGAGAGACTGCAATTCCAAATAATCCTGGCAGTAGTGATCCAATTCTTTCCATACACTGAATGTTATGCCATGACTTTCAATTAGTTCAGAGCTTCCTTTAACCTACTGTGGCCATATTTTCAATCCATGTCAAAAAGAAGTGGTATCAGTAATGTCAGAATTGGATTTATTACTAGATTTTAAATTTGTATTAAGCTATGCTATAATTTGCTATCATTTGTGTTATTTTGTTGGGTTTTTCTCTCTCTTTTTTTTTTCCTCTGGAATGGGTTTCAGGAAGAAAAATATTAATTTAGTTCAATGCTTTCAAATTTAACTTCAGTATTGAGGCATTTCAAGGAGAGTGACAAGAGAATGAAAGAGAAATAGAAAAAAAAGGGGAAAGAATAATTTTTTCCATCATTTCAAACTCTATTTTAGATCACTGTCTTTACAAAATGTTCTTGGTAGTCTAGGAAAATAAGTAATAATACTATATACCATAATGAATATTATCAGCTTATTACCTAATTAACAGTAATATTTTTGTAAAGGTCTGGAAAATGTAATTTTAATATGCAGTAATCACAGAACCACAGGATTGATAACTTTCTCTCTGAAGCATCACTTTATTGCATTAGCAGTCTAGTTTCAGAAAGGATAATTCAAAATCATGTCTCTTCTGACTTGATTTAAAAGAAAAACTCTGTTGTATTTCCTATTCCAAAAAAATAGAAAACAATAAATAATTAGGAATAATATGCAGTATTATCTGAAAAATAGAAGGTTATTTTAGTGGAGGAAACAAATACCCTTAATCTGTCACTTTAAGATTGCACAGTGATTACCATGACTTCTTGTGATTATTATGATTATCTGAAAAATTCTCCTTCTTGTCTCTCTTTGTTGCAGGCTTTCTCAAAGAAAAGGCACTTATCTCTCAGTACCACCATTTCCCCTGTGTTTAAAGGAAATAATATCATTCCTTGCCTTGCCAGGGTTGCTAAAAGGGCAAGTGTTTTAAAGATTGAAGCTCTTTAGCTGTGGTGTAGGAGTTGGGACATATAAATAAATAAGATCTGATGCAGCAGACTCAGGTTCGTGGCTGTATAAAATCAAAGCTCTCATCTGTCAAGAAAACACATGTCTGGAGGGAATGAAGTGCAGTAAGATGATGTGATGGTAGAATTAGGGTGATAGATATCCATAACCAACCATACTATCTCCATCTCTGGCAAAAGGAAAAAAAAAATGTTTTAAACCCAGTCACCCGTCTAAATATAATGATGATATCATTATAGAGTCTGCACCCACTGACAAATGAAAGGCACTGTAGAATCATAAAGCACTTCAAGTAAATAGTAACACAATTTTGTCAGAGGTTGAAAAGTTAATTCAGTCTTGGCACCATTCATATTATTTTTAATTTTTTTATTATTTTATTGCATTGGTTTATAAGGCAATAAATAATGCTCTTCAATTTATCTGGGGTACATCAGTTGACTATTGGAACTTTGAGTGATGATAGAGCCTTAGAGTTTGGATTAATACGATATTATATTCATATAAAGTAAAAATTTTTTCCTGTAATATAGCCACCTTCAAAGCATGCAGGGGTTTCTGCTGGTGTCTCTTAGAGACTTATCAGTGTGAAACTGCAAATAAACTTGGAAGCCAACAGAAAATTAATTGAGTGGTTTAATTATTTCATTTTTTCTAAATTAATAAGGTATGCATTACATATGCACAATTATATGCACAACAAAATATTCTCCTAAATAATTGTGTTTAGGATCCTGTAAATGCTAAAAATACACCCACTCAAAAAATCCAAACCAATCACTAAACAAATTAAAGTCCAACCAAAAAAAAGATACCCCCAAACAAGCAATAAGCACAGGGAAACTCTGACAAAAATCTGACTTCTCTGATGGAGCTTTTTATGACCTTTTTTGTACATGCTATGTCTCTTTAAGCTTTATACTTCTGAAAATGAAGAAATCACTGTTCCAGTGCCTTTCCATAGGTCCAACACATCACACGTGCTTTATGCACTACTTGGAGAAACTTTTGGGCTGAAGATCTGGAAGATCCAACCCTGGCTTGGTTCACATTTTGCTCTCCTTCTACATAATTTATTTTTAAACTCATTCTGATTTTCACCACACGGGTAGCCTCTAAGAATTTACCCATTTCTTTTCAGATAGCAATCCTCTCACCCAAAAATCAGAGAGATCCTCTGGCCCATCTCTAAAACAAGAACCCACACTGCTGAAGTGTCACAGCATCTCCCTAATTTTGGGTGTCTTGTGCTGGCACATTCCCAGAAATAAGGATTGCTTTAGAATGATTGGTTCATAATGCACTGGAGAACATGTGAAGAAGCTGTCAGATATTTTTTCCCCCTTTTGATCATCTATGGCATCTAGCAAAGACAAGATACTAGTACTGACAGATTATCCAGAAGCCCTGTGATGGTGGTGTGCTTCTCTCCATATACTTGGAATTGTCTTATTAAATAAGTTTTAGCTCTGATAACAATCCTGCAGTCAGGTAGGTAAAATATCAGGAGTGCAATTGCCATTGCCATCTCAAGGAAAAAAAAATCCTGGCATTCAGTCTGAATTAAAAAGCAGAAAGTATTTAAAGAGATTAGAATTAATAAATAATATTTTATTTATTTCCATGTAGTAATTACTCCCCATAGGACTAATCCAAATGCTAATCCAAATGAGTTTCCCCCTCCGAGGACTCCAAAGAAATGTAGGCAAATGTAGACTTTGGTGGACAAAGGATTTCATCTGGAATGATGAGGTGAACCAAGAGCCTGTAAACCTTCCTGGAACCAGAGGAGAAGAGGGTGTTGAGTGAGTGACCAGCAGAAATGACCACACACACACACAAGTACACTTCCCCACTGCAGAAACAGACAAAAGTCAGGGTCTGGCCAGGAAGGTGAAAAAAATCCCTTGCCATAACCTCCCAGTATTAAAACAGCAGATCACCAAATTGGTGGTAACAAGCAGAGATCTTTACAGTCCCATCATCTGAGCATCTCAGCTTGTGCTTAAAAATGTCTCAGCTCCTCCCTTTTTAGGAGCTGGATCTCAGTTTTAGATTTAATCTTTCTCTTTATTTATTTATTTAGTTTAATCTTCTCTTCCACAGAGGTCAGTAGTTGGTGAAAGAAGAGAAGATTAATTATCAAGGAAAAAAAAAATCAGGAAAGGAAGTTCAGGAAAGAGAGCTGATTTGCCAAAGACAAAGAAGAGAGCTCCAAACCCCATAATTATGATGCATATTTTTGATGCCTTCTGTGCTATTTTGTTAGGAAAGGCAAAAAAAAAAATTGTTTATTTTGGTTTAATAGATGAGGTGTCTTAAGGAACAGGGTGCAATAATAACAATTCTAGGTATTACATGTCAATATATATGCAAGAAGAGAGAAGTGACAGTAGCCCAGAAGAGGCAGTCCTATGTGGAAAGGGCACTCAGGGTGTTGGCATTTCCTATGTAACTTTCTGTGGATACTTGATTTTGTTCAGCTTTCTTAAGTAGAAGGAATAATTAATCTGCTGAAGACCTGGCTTTTGGCCTTTGCTCCCCTGTAGCAGAAAACAAACACCTCTTCCAGCTGCTTTGGTGACACAATGAGGCACAAGTGTTTCCTTTTCTGCTTGGGAGCTGGAAGGGGAGGAAAATGATCACTAAAATATATAGCCAAAACCTAAATAAACATCAGGGAGATGACTCAGAGGAACAGGGCTGGAGATTGTCATACTTTGTTCTAGGTATCTCAACTATTATTTAGTGTTTTACCTATCTCAAATATTATTTAGTTTAAACAGGCCATGGTTGTCCATTCAGCAGTCAATGTGTAGAAAACTGAAATGTTCTGAGAGGCTGCCTCCAAAAGAGATGGGCAGTTTGGTTTTGCAATGCCCTCAAGAAACTCAGAAAAAAAACAACCCAAAAACTCTAGGTGATTCTTCCCTAATAACTCTCAAAGGAACTTTATAGATTTTCAAAACCTTCATTTACATTTATCTTTTTCCTCATTTTACTGGGAGAGAAACACGATAACTTCTATTTTGTCTGGTACTTGGCATAGCTGGTGCCAGCAGTTGTGGATTGCTGTGTTTGTGCTGCCCTGCACGTGAGCTGCTGACACACTGGCAATCCAGCTGCTGCTGTTGAATTATCATGGTCCTTTCAGGGGATTTCTCTAGCTCCTTGCTAACTGTGCTTCTATGCATTATCCAGGGAAAAAATAAAAATCACTGGGATCACCATTTGTGAAGATTTTTTCCCTGCACATCCAAGTTCTCCACAAGCTAGTCCTTCAGCAAACAAGAACCTCTGTGCCTTTTCTCTGCTTTTCTCTTGGTATTGTCTTTATTAGATTGGTCTTGACCTCTGACACTAGGAAGAGTATGAAACAATTTTTTTTTTTTTACTTTCAGTGTATGATGCAATCTAGGTCACCGCAGCCTGCAGGACTGAAACATTGAGATCTCATTAACTCTATTTTATTTCCTTTCCTTCCTTAGTCACAGAAAATAGATTAATAGGGTAGCACTTTGCAGTAAGTGGACATTAATTAATGCTAAATTACACCAGAGTTTCACTGGAATCACATATTAACAGTCACTCTAAGTCCAAAAGACCTTACTATGATTAATGTTCTTGTAAGGAATATCAAAAAATTAATAACTATTTGTCACTTATAATAAAGTGTTACCAGTTAATTTTATCCCATTTTCTCTCCTGGTTTTGCTGTAAAAATGAGGTGCTGGAAGTTTAAAACCTGGTGTTTGGCAGAAATGTGAGCTTCCACTTTCTGACCTGCTCAGGACTATTCAGTGCAGCTTGTCCTGCTGATGCTCTTGGTATCCAGGAACAGAGCAAATGTCTTTTGGTTTGGGATGCAGAACCTGGGCAAGAGGAAGAGTTATTTTTAATTCCTGTGCCATAATTCACTCCTCAGTATTGGAAATTCAAATCCTCAGACTATTCATTAACTTGACAAACACCGTAATGAGTGCAGAAAATGGCAGCACATAAATCCATTCCTCTTGACAAAGAACATAATGAGAATGGGAAGTGACACAAACTAAATAGATCACTTTACAGTCTGGAGACTGTATATACTTGCTTCTTGTGTAGCCACAGCTCTCACCACCTTGCTTCCCTCTCTCCCTGTGCCTTTCCAGGACTCCTCTTTAGAAACATCAATAGGGCACAAGGAAATGGTTTCAAGTTGCATCAGGACAGATTTAGAATGGGTATTAGGCAAAAAATTCTTTGCTGTAGGGGTTGTCAAGACTTGCCATAGGCTGCCCAGGGCAGAGGTGGAGACCCCATCTCTGGGGAGATTTAAAAGACATGTAGATCTTTCGGGAAAGGTGGTCCTTTCTGAAGTACACGTCATCCTGGAGGGCTTCCCACCAAAACTTAATTTAGCAGAGACTTGTAATTAATACTGTTATTTAATGGCACAGCTGAAGTCTTGGGG
>VXBI01009110.1:58823-95396 GCA_013397375.1 Toxostoma redivivum
AAAAAAAAAAAAAATCTGGCCAGTTCTTGTCTACCAGTCATTTGGGAATGATATTCAGTGCAGCATGGGAGACATTTGTAAGTCCTCTGTGAAATAAATTCCCACTTCAGACATCAGTGCACTGGTAAAGCACTCCCTACATTTCTAGCATCATCCTCACAGATAATGCAAACTCAGAAAGAATACCCTGAATGTGCACATTATTTATGTGTTTCCCAGGAAGAAATTAGCAGGCGTAACAACCTCCCCAAAGGTGGGATGTAAACAACATGAGATATCTCAGCCAGAACAAGAAACGGAGTATCTGCCATCTCGTAATTGGAATTCAAATTTAATTAAGATGGAGAGAGAAATACTCATCAACCTTTCAGTGAAATGTAGAAGCCCTTGGTACTGCTATCTAAACAGGAGGAAACAGCCTTCCTACAATTATTTTTAAACAGGCAAGTCCCTGTGTAGGAAAAATGGCCTGTAATCTTAAATCTCAAGCTCATAACAGAAGGTAGTATTGAAATTGATCATAGTACTAAATGCCTAATTTTGCAAAATCGATATCAGATGGTCAGAGACTGGCAGAAGTTGCCCAGAGGAGTTGTGGATGTCCATTCCTGGAAGTGTTGAAGGCAAGGTTGGATGGATCTCTGGGACAGTGGGAGGTGTCCCTGCCCATGGCAGGAGTGGAAGGAGATGGGCTTTAACTCCCTTCCAACCCAAACCATTCTATGATTCTATTCCATGGTGTGTGTGTGTGTTTTGTGACCTGATCAGATCAGATACACACAAGCAGTGTTTTTTGAGCCCTTGGCTCCCACTCCCACTGCAATCCAGCTGCAGGAGGTGAGAGGATTACTCTGCCCGCATAAACTGCTCTATTATGCTAACACTACTATGTTTCTCAGTTGTCCCTTAAGTATGGGAAGGGACCAAATTTCAGGATGGATAACTATTCTGGCAACTGGTTTCTTGTCGAAACGCTTCCCAAGGGCTCTGTAATCCTTCCCTGTTTATCTCATGGACTGCTGTTCAGATGTGTGAGCTGTGCCTGGTTATACAATTTCTAAATATGCCGGCTCTGGTCTCATATCTGAAATTGCATCTGCCACAGAACCTGAGCAGGGTATCTGGCTGCAGGTGTTGGTGCTTACCACAGCAGTTATAGTACTGACACCTGAAACTAAAGCAGACCACTGTGAGGGCAGTGTGTGACTTCCCACACAGCACACACAAAAGCAATTTCACCTTGTCATTACTTTCTGAGGTATATAACATCTGGTTAAGCTGCTAGATATCTATTTATAAAAGTGTTTAGTCTTGATTTAAGACTTCAAGTGAAAGTGAATCCATCATACTCTATGACAAAATGTTCCAGTGGTTTATAACTTTCAGTGTTAAAGAAGTGAAGCAATTTGTGGTTTGAATTTATCTTCTACCATGAACCTTTGAAACTCATTATGTTTCCCCTTTCTTAGATTAAAGAGCTGACTGTCAGTTTTCTTCTCTTTTGCAGATTCTTTCAGATTGATCAGATTGAACTTTAACCTTTTCTTGGTCAAGACTGAGAAGGGGATTTTCCTCAGCCTCCCCCACCCTCCAAGTTCAGGACCACCTTGCAGTTCTCCCTGTGTTTCCACCCTTTTATGAAAAGTTCTGTGCCTATTAAGCACATGTAGTACTGGAAATGGGATCCCAGTGTTGGCACTAATGATGTTTGGAAAGATTACATGGTGATGGCATTGTGTTTATGGGAATGTCATTGCCTTTGTGTCCTAACTTTAATGAGACCTTTTTTTTCCCCTTGATTTACATCCCAGGATGACCTGTAGTCTCTCAGATCTAGAGTCATGCTTGGAGCTGGTGTTCCAGGCTTTTATATGTCCTCAAACTCATTGCAGAGCTCCTTTTATCTGAGACACTATCCTCAGGCTGTTAAGAGTGACCTAATGTTTGCTTTGCTTCTGCGTGCTTGACTGGAATTTAACTGTAATATTTGTTAAAGTTAATACAACAGTTCATTAAAGAGGAATAAAAATCCCTATTGGGTTGCAAAGCATTGTGGTTAAAGACCTGAATTTGGCTTCAGGAAATCTGGGTGTTATTTTAGGCTTTTACTGTAAACTGCCTATGTAAATCTTAAAAATCAGGGGGACTTAATATTCTCCTGCTCTGTTCCATTACATAAAATGGAGTAACAATTTTTCGACACAGTTTTTATTGTCTAGGCAACCAGTGAGCTAAAAACAAATTGCAAGAGTGAATAACAGGAACAAAGTAAAAGACTAGAGAGGAAATTCAATGAAGAAAGCACAAAAACAGACTAAGAAACTTCATAGTAGCATAGCCCTGTAAAAAGACCTTCCTGGAATATTTTCAGATTCTTCTATTACATTTATTATGATCTAAATTTTTGGTCAGCAAATCCATTTAACAATTAATTAGGCTTCTCCACATTTAAAATACCTCTTCTGAAAATGTGACCCAATGATCCTGACCTGTGTATCCTGTTTGCCCTTTTGGTATCAATGCCCTTTAGCCTGTAATGCTCTTTTAGATCTCTGGGTTTTACACCCTCTATTTGCAAATATAAATATATAATTTCATAATGCCTATTCTTTGTACCTTGAACCACAATCCTTCAATCAAGAATCACATGTATATCATGAATAAATATATATATATATATACACATGATGTCAGTGTATCTACTCAAGTGAATGCTTGGATGGACAATAATCAGGTTGGAAGGCAATATAGTAATGGTAAATCTTGCCAAAGCTCTGTTTTCACACACATATTTTAATCTGAAGCCAAACACTGTCCAGGAGAGTCAAGGGCTGAAACAGAACCAGGTGGTCAGGGCTGGCCTGTGGATGTATGTCTGTGGAGAGGGGCTGGGGACACCAGCTTAGTGCTGTTGTGGCAAATATGCATTTCAGTCACACAGCAAAGGCTGACGTCTATATTTTAAAAATATTTAACCCAGCTAGGCACAGTGCATAGTGATCAGGATAAAAATGAGATTAATTCCTCCTCTCTGATGATAAATCCAGATTAATTTGCTCTTCAAACAGTGCTGCACTTTCCTCCAGCACCCTCAACAGGCTATTTTTTAATTATTATTTTTTTCCTCTTCCCTTGTACACATTCAAAAAAACAATTACACTATATCTATACATTATTGTAAATCCAGTTCTAGGGCACTGGATTGTCTTGGGAGAAATGGTAAAGTATGGTATTAAATTTAAAGAAAGTGCAAATAGTTTAAGAAAGTGCCCTTAGTGTGTGGATATGTGTGTGGGGGATATGTAATAATTACACATTTTTAAAAAACAGCTCTTTCAGGCTTTTCTTTGAAATATTTTGGAGTCCAAATAAGATTTATTATTGAGCTTTCTTTCCCACTCTGAAAGAAAAAAAAAGTGCTGTCAGTTGATTTGTATTCATTTTTAAATAAATAATGGGAAATAGCAAAACAAGTTACTGTAAATGTAGGGGGTGCTTGGTTCTGCTCTCCCCTGTGCCATTCCTTCCACTCAAAAGTCAGGGAGACACGATGGGGGAGCACTTCCACAGCACTGACAATGCCAGCTGTAAAGAAATTCATCTGGTCCCTTTCCCTCTGTCTTGTCTTCTCCTGCTCTCCTTTAGGGGACTTCAACCAGTTATGGTTCTAGCTGCAAACATAAAATTCCTCTGGCTCCTGGAGTAAAAAGCAAGCAGGAAAATCTGTAGTTTGCCCTCTGGGGTGATCTGATAGCCCATTTTGGTGTTTGACTGCTGCTGTTAACAATGAAGCCACGTGTGTTTGGCTGATTACATCACTGCCCTCTGAGAGCTGCCCACAGGAGCAGCCATCTGTGCTATTTTTCCATTATTATTCCAACGGAGGGATTATTATTATTTCTGTGAAACAATGTTTTTTTTTCCCGTGGAGTTCAGTGAAAGAAACCGGCTAATTGTCACTGCCATGGGAAGGAGGTCCCTGCCCAGGTTGTATCTGTTGAGGGGGCTTTGCTGTTTGGAAATACAACATCCATGGGACACATCCCATGACCCAGCTGCCCCAGAGCTGACCTCTCATCACATAAGGAATGGATCCTTCCCTTCAGAAAGCTCTGCCCTCCTACCAGTGTGAACAGCAGCTGGGTCAGGAGCACCATCCTGGAGCATCCATCGGGTCCTACTTGTCATCTCTGTGGGCATTTCCTTGTTGGACTTGCTTAGTCACACCACGTTTGCCTGGCTTTAGATTTTAAAGTCAAAAATACAAGTAATAATCAAAATGCAAACTCTCAGTGCTTAAAAAAAAAATCAAGGCAAAGACAAAATTAATTAGCATGCAGTTCATAAATGTGACATTGATGGATTGCAGCATAGCTATTGATTAATCATATATCAATTACAGTGGTCTAATCACTGTGGCTACAAATCAACTCAGACCTATCCACGGATTGATACTCAGTGCAAGAAATTAAATCAAAGGCTCTGAATGGTACAAAACTGCAGGCTAAGGTTTAACTCCCAGCTGATGCACAACCACCATGCTTGATTAACACTAATGGAAAGCTAACTAGGTATGCCTGCAGTGCACTGATATGAGAACAAACTTCAGCTGATTGAAGACTCCCTCTCTATTTATCCTGTTTTGGGCCCCCTTATAACCACCTCATTTACGAGAAAGTATGACCTCAACCTGGGTGTAATGGAGCTGCCACTGGGGTAAGAAATGTCATTTATTCAGCCACACTACTAAAGGAGCTAATTTGGCAAGGTTTATTTCTACAGCCCTAGAGGATACCTAGTTTTTTTATTAAGCACAAAAAAGATGTGGGGATTAATTTATGGAGAAATAATTCCTGTGGCTTCATTGAAGTGTTTAGCAGAATATATTTTGGAAGACCTGGCCATAATTCAGGAGGGTAGAGAACAGTGTCTGGTGATATAGGCACAGGTGTCATGGAGAGTAATTAATTTGAAAACAGCCATGGAGAACTTTTGGTAAAAAAATTAAAGGTGGTTTTGTTTCTCTCCTATATCTATTTGTCAGAGCTCTTTTCATTCCTGACACACATAAAAATTAAAAAAAAAAAGAAAAAAAAATTAAAAATTGCAATTTAGGCACAGCCTTGCAGATTTTTAAAGTGTATTTGAGAGTTTTCAAATTAAAATGGAAAAATTTACTTCTCCCAAGAAATCCCCAGTGGTAGTTCTTTTCTTTTCATTATAAAGGACATCTGAGCAGTTTTGTTCAAAGACATGTTTCTAATTTGGGTGTCTCTGTAGTACTGAGACATACAACTTATAAGTAAACTGCTGGTGAAACAATTCATTTTCAAGGAACTGTTTGTCCTTCCAAGGAGGACCAAGCTTTCAACGTCTTAAGAGAAAATTACATCATCTTTATTCTGGGAGTCTAAGGATATTTTTATGCATGCTTTCAAAAATATCTACCTCTCTTCACTACTAGAAGATGAACATCTTTCTCTCTTCACTCATTTCTGTTGCAGTGAATTCAGGGGATGGAATCAGTTGGTCTCTGGGTGCTGCTGCAAGAGGTCTCTGTGTCAGAGTTTACCTGATGTGGAAGGGTGATGTACATGAGAGAGATTGTACAGAACCCCGAAAACCTTTCTGTACTGCTCATCCTTCAAGAGAAGACTTGAAGAAACCTGGTCAAGTGGAATGTGTCCCTGCCCATGGGAGGGGGGTGGAACAAGATGAGCTTTAAGGTCCCTTCAAACCAAATCCATGATTCTCTGACCCTGTGGCTGCCAACTTCAGCATAGCCATGCCTCTTAGCTGCATTTTCCCACTTGGTTTATATTATCCAAATGGTGGTGAGATACCAGGGAGCAGAAATTCTTTTGTTTCCCCCTGTTTGCAGGCAGCCAGGCCTGCTTGTGACCTCAAAATAGAATGTATGCTGTGAAGCAAACATCATCCATGCTCCATCCTCCCATTCCTGAAAGTAACAAAAGCCTAGTGGAACATATTGACTCACTGTTGTCAACATAATGATAGTGTTTGTAAAATAAACTCCTACCAAACACTCCAATAATTAGAATGTCTCTTTTCCCCCTCCCAACCTTATGTTCCTTTCAACACAATGACATCAATGTTCATTAATTCTATATTTGAATGTTCATCTTCTGTGGCAGCTCTACCAAATAAACAAAGCAAAACAATATTTAACAATAAGAAGATGTAAAATGTTTACATAGGAAGGGAATAAAGCCAGTGATGGCAACAAAACTCTTAATCAAACTCAATTACAGAGACCAGGCACAATCTGCCAGAGCTGACAGTTTTCTGACTTTACTTATAGTGTTGTGTGAAGAGAAATCTTTCATTTACAAGCCTACTGAAAAGTGGTTGTTTAAAAATCATGGAGGAAAATCACATAGTGGGTGAATTTTTGCCAAAATGAGTTTGATCATAATGACTACCAAGGAACTGTGGGTATAAATTAGATGTAGTTGTTCCCTCTGAGACTGTAGAAGATATAGTTTGGGTCAGTGATTCTATGTGTACATCTGAGAAAAAAAGTCAGTCTTTATCCCTGAGGTACATTTTAACAGCAGGGAGCAAGAATTTTCAGGAAACAGAAAAAAACTCTCGTGTTAAGGAAAACCCATCTGTTGGCAACTTGACAGAATGAGAGGAAATGGCCTGAAGTGGGGACAGGTGAAGTTTAGATTGGATATTACAGAACATTTCTTAATTGAAAGGGCTGTCCAGCCCTGGCACAGCTGCCCAGGCCAGTGTGGAGTCCCAGTCCCTGGAGGGATTTAAAAGATCTGGGGACATGGTTTAAGTGGTGTCCTTGCCAGTGTTGGGGGAATGGGTGGACTTGATGATTTTAGAGGGATTTTCCAACCTAAATACTTCCATTAGTCTATGAATGTAACTGGGGTTTTGTGTTCAATAAACCTATTTAACTGGAAATTTGAGTACATTAATTAAATAGTAGGGTAGAAAACAATGAATGATAGATAATGCTTTCCAATATTTTGTGTTGAAGAAACGTGGCCTCTAGGAAAAAAAGCAAAAAGCATATGAGGTATTTTTTTAAAGTGTGTTCTCCTAAGACTGTGGCTTGTGTTGGACAGAAGATCAGCAAAAATCCTGGGGTTCACTGACGTTTAAAAATGAATTGTGAGTTTGACCCTCCAAAGGGTAGACTAAGCTATAGGATAAACCAGAAAGTCCAAAAAAAGACAAAAAACAAAAGAGAAAAAAGGACCTTTCTCATCTCAGAAACTGACCTGACTTACACCTGGGAGGTTTTATAAAGCCTGTGCATCCAATACCAATTTTGTTTAGTGGAATATATTTAAATGGAATGTTGCAGCACCCTGCCAGCATCCTACACTCTAGAAAGGAATGATTTTTTTTTTCCCTCAAAAAAACATTGATTGCTCTCTTTTATAAGGAGGTAATTCAGACTAATTTTATTTCCTTTTCTAATTTTATTTTCTTTTCCATGAGTAGATTCTGTGTTATTTTATAACAGAAAGTGTAATACAGCTAAGCTGTAGATTACTGTTTCAAAGTATGCTTGGTGTAATACACCAAAACACATAAATAGAGGAAAATATCAAACAGAGGGACAGATAACTACAATGTCGCTTACATGACTTTAATATGAGACTCTTGTATGAATAGAGGATAGACCATTAAAACTCCTCAGTCAACTTCTGGTTTAGAAATAGATGCACCTCCCATCATATATGGGTTTTTTTTTTTTTTGAGTAGTCTTAAAACTGTCTGAATTGCAAATCCTTTAAAGTGTCCATCTAAATGTCCAGGCTTTGTGCCAAGGGGAAATCAATCTATGCAGATTCTGAAATCTTCCAAGTGTGATAAGCCTAATAGGCACATTAGTCCATTTTATGTTACCTCCAGGAGCTTTTACAGTGAAAGTCTTACCTCTTTTCCAGTGCTTTGCATGCACTGGCGATTAATTTTAGTTGAACATACTCAAATCAAAATTAGTTTCTTCCTAGAACTGTGTAAAAGTGAACCCATTTCTGGCCTGTTTTGATAGAAAAATATATTCTCTTGGAAAATGTTTGAAAAAACACCTGTGAAAACATGAACATTTACAGGAGGTCACTAAAACTAAACATTGTGCGAATACACAGTTGGTGATAGTTTGGAATATTTTCAGTTTCCTTCAAAAACCCTGCAAAAGGTTTTGCTCCATGGCCTCTGTTCCTCAGAAGAAGGTGCTGAGAATTTTCCAGCTGCTCTTGCACACTGAAGAGACACAGAAAACTGCTTTGAAGGAAGTTTCTTTCACATTAGTGCAGTCTTTTCTTGTGATGGAGTACCAGTTGAATATGTGTTTTATGTATGTATTTTATATCTGTCTCACTGGCATCTAGAAATTAAGCTCTGTTTTCTATACTATTGTTCTCCATGCTCTGTCATCCTTGTTCCATTTCTCCTCCTTTATTGCTTGCTTCTCCTCTGGGCTTCTTTGCATTTGCCTTCATGAGGGCTCTGCACTGATTTGGGATCTTGTGGTGGCTTCCCTCACAGGTTCAGAAATGGGCAGAGCTGGGATTTGCCATGAATTAACCTCCCCGCACCTCACCTGTCACCTCTGCACTGTGCTGTGGTCATGCCTAAAAACAGGAATTCCAGTCCAGCAAAGGAGACAAAAAATCACAGTAAAATTCAAATTAAGGGCTTTGAGAACACAGGTAAATATGTGAAACAATTTCCATTGCTCTTGACATTTCACAAGTGTTTTGCAATGACACTAGTGAACAGCCAGCATGTCTTTGCTTCTTGCTCAGGAGAAAAGTGTCTTCCAGATGGTTTCTTTTTATTAATTTAGAGAGATAAGCTCCATCTCAGAGCTGCAGACAGCTGACTGATGGATGCTCCTGGAAAAATCTGCTGATTGGCAAGACTGTATTTCACATTAGCTGTTTCAGAGTTACTTTGGTAATTGGTTCCAAAGGAGAGGAGGAAAAAAAAAAAAAAAAAACCACCGAAAAGATTTGCACCAGCCTGGATGGAACTGATTTGCCTCATTATTTCTGATTTAGAATTGACAAGGCATAGATCAGCCATCGACAGCTTCATGCCCCTAAGAATGGATGTTTCAGGCACTCTTGAAGTGCCAGAGAATCGTAGATTAATATGTTTTAAGCCTTTTGCTTTTATGTTTGCAAAATGAATGCGAATTGGCTCGGTGATATATATGTGTCATTGCATTTTCCTTTTTGATGATTTAACTGAAACAAATGAGTGCTCCCAGGGCCAGTAGTCAGTAGATCAGAGTTTGCTGTGTAAGAGCAATGTACCACATCTCACCCCCTTGTTTCTCCTCCCTAGGATGTGTCTGTGCTTCACTCACCTCATTGCTTCCAAACACTTCTTCAAGTGGCAGCTTCAGCTCAGGCTGACTTTCAGAGGTACTTTAAAGTTGCACCTATTACACTCCCCTGGGCCTTTACAGAGTTTTTCACTGGGGTTTCTGAGTTTCAGGACAAAGTCTGTGTTTCAGCTGTACTTGTATCATACCCTGATTTCATACACTCCCCTCAGGTCTAAAAATTATCATTACTCCTGTATCTGTCCAAAATCTGGTTCAGTGTGAGGCTGGTTTTCCATACCTTGCCTTCCATATTAAGCCCCATGACTATGTGATTGTTACTGACAATTCTGTTAAAAGATGACTTTTCTACTACTGTGGCTGAGTTTTGAACCCACTTGCTAGGGGCATCGTGGAAGTTCATGTTTTGCATGGATTCAAAAGTAATTGGGATATTCATTAATGGACAGCAAAGCTGTCCAGGAGTGTTAAATAAAAGAGTTAGGGAGCAGCAATGCATAAGGGGCTGGGAGTCCATTTGGAAGGAGAAAACCTTAAATCTGATTTTGTTTTCCTATCCATGATTAGATGCTGTCAGAGACTGGGTAGCAGGCTGGGCCAACTCAACCCTTCTCCCATACTCAGATTTACAATGATAATCAAACTATCATCTGATCACTATTTGAAGGGATTCCAGCATCTTTCATAACCTCATCACCTTTCCCCCCCCTCCAAAGACAGTTGTCTGAAAGCTAAACCACATCTAAAGCATCAGGAAAAAACGAGACCAAGATGCTTCACTGGCAAAATATTTCATGGCAGCTCTGCTGTGCAAAGCCCTGTCACCAGAAGTGGCTCTCCTGCTTGGGGACTTGTGCCCCACATTACTTTTTCCCCTTCTTCACATTTAGAGAAATCTTTGCCCTGCTGCTTCTGTTGTTTGTGTGGCTAAACCCAGGAGATAAAAGCAGCACCCCTTAAAATACCACTCCTAACATAAATCATCTTCTTTTATGAGAAATTCCATTTTTGATGAAACAATGTTATATAGAAGTGAAAAGGTGAAATGTTTAATAAACATTTGGGCTCACAACTTGCAGTACCCCAAACACCACCTTTGCCAGCACCTTTCCCTAGTAGATGATGCATGTGGGTTAAACTTTACTGCTACATCCTAAAAGTGGTGTTAAAGTGAGTGAAAGGAAATGACATTTAAGGAAGGCCAGAATATTATTCCAATTTACACTGTGTAATATTGAATTTAATTAGTCATTTCAATGAAGTAAAAAAATTTACTCAGCCATAAAAAGAAGGTGAATCTATCCAGATGGATATAGCATACGGGTAATCCATACATCTTGCCAAGACTTCACACATCTGTTTAGCCCCTTACTTTTTTGGTTCTAGTGTGACCTTAAAGTTCATTTTTTGAAGGCCTCATCAAATTTTAATTAATTCCCAAGCTAAAGCTGCAATGGGTGTCTTGGGGAATCTTCCCTATTGAACTGACACACTAGCTAAAAAGTAGAGCAATAAAATTCCAATTCTTTGAAGGACTGTTTGGATTCTGAAAAACTATCAGCACATTTAAGTACTTAATGCAGTTTGTATGGAAATTCTGACACACTTTTTTTATTGAAATCTTTCTGCTATTATTTCATTACACTAGCTGCTTTTGTAAGGGTATATCTTGTTCTGGATTTGTATTTTTGGGAGGGGATGGGGAAGAGTTGGGAAAGGGGGCTGTTTTTGACAATTTGGCTGATATTGAGTTGGAGGAAGACATGAACAATGAGTAGTGTCTTCCTTCCTTCTTGAATCTGTCTGAATTTTCAGTCAAGACGTGTGTGCTTTGGTTCACTCTTTGCCACTGGGAGTGGAGAGCATCACTTCTGCCAAGGACAGTAGTGTTGGAACAGCTCATTTTAGCTTCTCAGAAGCCAACAAGCTTTGGAAAATTACAGAGCCAGACTTGTGGCTGTATGTTGCATTCTTTCAAGCAGGACTTCCAGCTAGAAGAGCAGCAACAATGAAAGAAAATTCATTGTTATGGGTGAATAATGACAATTATAACATTGAAAGCTCTATGTGTTTTATGAACCTCTCCCCCTAAAGTCACTCTTGTATCTCTCAGGATTACAGAGAGAACATCACTAATGCTCCCTTGCCCCATTCTCAGTTGTCTTGCAGAAAGATTACTAAATGTGATATATCAGTGACTCAGTCAAATCAGATTGGTAGGTTTTGCATGCTGCATTGGTCTTTCTTTTTTTCCCATCAAAATAGCACTTCCCACATTAAAAATGTTTAATTTGAGATTATCTGTTTCCACTCACAATTCTCAGCTGTGAGTGAGATGATTCTTTTCTCATCAAGAGTTTTACTGTACAGCTGCTTCTCTTGGGAATTTTGTGAACCCTAAGGAATTACAGTTATTACTTTCCGTGTATTTATGCTTCAGTTAAGGATAGGTGTACCTTTTAGAGAAAGAAATATTTTTTTTCTTGGAGAAATCAATTAAAATTGGACTAGAATGGACACTAAGAGGTCGTGTAGTCTATCTTCTTTCATAAAGACAGGGTCAGTTATGTCACTTGGGACAAATGCTGGTTCAATTTTTCTTAAAAATCTTGAGTGATGAAAGCATTTCCTGATGTTGGATTTTAATCTTCTTTGCTTTATTACTTCTTGGCCTAACAACAGTAGATAGAGAAAGGAGTTTATTTCTTTCCCCAAGCTTGCTTTTACCATTGAAGACTTTCTCCACGTTTTCTCCCTGATTTTCTTCTTACTATATTAAAGTATATTATTTTTTATATCTTTCTCTTAAGTCATATTTTCTGCAACTGGCCAAATCAGTCGAATTCTCTATTGAGATTCCTTTACAAATTTTCCCTATTCTTCTAAATTATTGTGCCCTCTATGCACCAGCACAAAGTTTTATACTCAGGCTGAGACTGAGAAAGTTGTGGTTGTTCAACCTGGAGAAGAGAAATCTTTGTGAGAGCACTTTCCATTGCCTAAATCAGCTCCAAGAGAACTGGAGAGGGACTTTGACAATGGCATGAAGTGACAGGACAGGGGGGCAGGGCTCTAAATTGTCAGAAGGAGGTTTGGATTGGAAATTAGGAAGAAATTCTTCACTTTGAGGATAGTGAAGCCCTGGCCAGAGGATGCTCCATCCCTGGAAGGCTGGACAGGGCACATTGGAGCAATGTGGTCTCATGGAAGGTGTCCCTGCCCAGGGAGTTTGAATAAGGTGGTTCCTTCCAACTCAAAACACTCTGTGATTCTATGGGTTCATCTGTGATTTTTGTTTGGCTCAATCTGATATTTTTTCAGATCCTATTCTGCCACACCTCAGCCAGGCCAGAACTCCCCTTTGGTGTGTGTGGTTCTGCATTTCCAAGAGATGCACTTTACATTTGACCTTCCTGAACAGCAGTATGCTTTTATCTCCATTTCACTCCAATTGTTTTGAATTCTGCTCTTCTTCTCCACTGTTTCCAGACGTTCACCTTGGTGCTCTCTGTGACTGCAATAAATATGCTTTCTATCTTTCATCCAAACCATTTATGGAATTATGAGTTGTGCCAGACTTAAGACAGAATCCTAAATAGCCCACAGTATTGACTGGGGCTATCTAATTCTGATGCTCTGGATGTGCTATGTAGTCCCACACCCTGAAGGGTCACCTGGATAATGTTTCTCAAACTTTTTTCTTAAGTCCTTCATGTAAGAAAGTGTCAAAGCTTTGCTAAAGTCGAAGCATATGACATTTCCTACTTCTCCCTTATGAACAAACCCAGTTACTGTGTCATAATAGGAATCAGATTAGCTTGACGTGAATTGTTTTTGATGAATGTAAATTGCTCTTCTCTTATTACTCTCTAGGTGTTCACAAACTTCTGGGTTGCTTTTTACAATATTTTTGTGGGAATGTAGCTTCAGCTGAATCAGTACAAGTTGCTTTGACTCTGTTAAAGATAAGCATTGTGTTTTCTCTTTGCAAGAGAGAATCCCAAATTAAAAAGAAAAAAACCCTGAAATTTTCCTTTTCTAGAATCCAATCCTTTTCTCTTTATTTTTATTTATTTTTTTTAAGGCAAAATAAGAAAAATCAATTTTATAGGTGTTAGAATTTATGTGAGATCTTTTTCTACATTTGGGTTTTGAGTGAGATGATAGATACTAATGAAGACTTGTGGTTCAGGCACTAATATACCCACTGAACTGTAATTCTGTTAAAATATCCTTATCTAGCACAGCTCTTCAAAGCAGCACTATGGCATCTGGACTAGAATTGCAATTGTGCTGCTTCAAACTCTGAAGACAAGGAAAGAATTCTCTGTTCTGTTAACAGCTTTATTGAAATGACAGAGATGATCTGTCCCAACTCGGGAGGGAAAAGTAGATGATACATTAAAAATTGCATCTTTTTCACTCTGTCCCGCACCTTCTGCCACATTCAGAAATCTTTGAGGGCTGTCAAGTGAAAATACACAGCTCAAAGGGGATCAGACTGACCAGGTTTCAAAGTACTGTGCCCAGATCTCTTTCCAAAGTTTATTCTGAAGAAGTTTCTATGTGGTAGGAAATAAACGAATAAGAAAACAAAAAAAAAAAGACTTGAAATACAGGAGCAATCTAAAAACCTGCAGCTCATCTAAATTTAAGCACAGGCAGTAACTCAGAGCTCTGAAAATAGATGGACTTGCAGAAAATGTGACCAAAATGCCTTGTTTGGAACATACTGACTGCAAAGGAAGCATGCTAAAGATAACCAATTGTCTCTTCTTCATCTTTACCATGAGTTAATTAATTTAAATCTCCCCAAGACACTCACTGGCTATTTCTTTTGCATTTTTAAAATATGTTCATGTGGATTTCTTCACCTTTTGATTCACTTCCAGTTGTTCTCCTCTCCCTGCCCAGTCTGAAGACAAGTAGGGGAAAATGTGGTCTTTCAGTACCCTGTTAAATTACAGATAGTGAGCTGTGTAGGTGTTAGCATTTCTTGGAAGCAGGGTCCCACTTTATTTATAGCTCTGCTGTTTAGCCTTCTGTGTCTTCATGCTGTGGTACTCTGCCAGAATGCCTACTGAATATGCAAGTTCATAGGCAGCCTCACTAGCAGCTGAAAGCTTAGTTTGTGACTGAAGTGGAGGGTGTGCTTGTAGCAATCACACAGAGATTTGGGTAATGGTTTGAGGAGAATCTGATAGGATTTGACACCCTGTTTTGACATCCTATTTTGGTATGTTGCTATCCTTGACCTAGTGTTTGACAGGGGGACCTGAATGAGCTGGTCCTGCTCATCAGGAATAAAAGATGGAGCTTCTGACTTTGGTATGGTTAACACATTTTCCTGTGGGCAACACTCTGTCGGCTTAACAGACTAAAAAGAGAATAATTTCCAAAATTTGCTCTGCTGGGATTCAGTCTGGACACTGTAACACTCACCTTATTTTTGAAATGTAACAAAACCCCTACCCCAAACCCTGAAACCCCACCCCAAGAAACACTCACTGCAGCCAGTAGGATCTAGAGTTGGTTAAAATATCCAGAGTTAGGTGCCTGTGTATAAGTGGCTACTTTTGTGCTGGGTGGTGAAGTTGTCTTTACCATCACTGGAAAGCTTGTCAGAGTGTCAGAATCATTCTCTGGCACAAGTCACTATCACAAACTGGCTACTCATCTAAATTCAGGGAACCATGGAATTCTAAGCTTGAGCTGGAACAGATCTAAAAACTCATGTAGTTCTATCTGTTATGGACAGGGACACCTTACCCTTGACCAGGTTGTGCAAAGCTCCACCCAACCTGGTTTTGAATCTGTGCAGTGAATGCCAATGAGATTGTATTATCTCATTCCACCTCCTATGAAATAGCTCAGAAATCTACTCCACATACAGACACCTGCATCTGGAGGCCTAAATTGAGCTCAGCTGAGACCAGATCCCAGACTCAGTTTCTTGAACAGCTGTGCTTGACAACTTGCACAGCCTGAACTACCTAAGCAAGTGCTTAGGTGCCACCTTAGGCTCTCTTTTAGGAGACAGTCTTTTTGTTGTGGTTGATGGTTTCCTATATGTATTTTTTCCTATATGGCTTCTACCTACATCCTATACCTGGGATTCCTTGAACTAAGGATGGTTCAGCCAGTTCCTGAGATTAAAATTGCTGCCTCTTTGATGTTTTCCAGCATGAGCTAGCGGAAGCTTGTTCAGTGCTTTAGAATTTTGAGTGCTTAGACACACCGGAGATGCATTTTAATGCAGTGCTGTCTACCTCATGTCCATCATTTCCTCTGCTACATGATTTTACTGGGTGCCACTTAACATTCCTCTCTGATGCTGTTTGCTTTTTCCTGAAGGATACAAAGGACCCATTTGCACATGGCAGCTACTTAAACACCACCCCCCACCCCAACGCTGGCTTAATGTATATTTTACTTATGAAACAAGATCAGCCAAAGGTCGCAATGCAGAATTAGGGGGGAGCTGAAGCAGAAATGCTGAGCAGCTGTCAGCACCATCTGAATGGAGACCCAGGTGCTGGGTCCCCTCTGGGGACAGTGCTGTAAGTGTCCTGTAAGCACTCCCAGTCACTCTTTGAGGGGGGCAGGATGTTTTGGGGTTTGGAATTAACTGTGCCTGCTTCCCCAGCCAGGGTGAGTGTCCCATTGCAGCAGGTGCAGCAGTAACTCATAAAAGAGAGGTTTTCTCAGTGTTGAAGGGACTAGGAATAGATGGAGACAAAGCACGGTGGAAGTAAAGCACAGTTGTTCTGAGCTGACAGGTGGAAATTGATTCACAAATAAAACGTTGCAAGGCTCAGTAAAACGGAGAGCAGAGAGTGAATTATGGGTTTATGGTAGAATCACAAGATAAGTGGTAAAGACAGTCTTGTATAAGGATCATCTGAAATCCAATGTAGAACATTGATTTTTTTTTATAATATATATGTCTATGTTATGGTTACTGGTGTTATTTCTGCCCACCAGAAATAGTATTTTCTGACAGTATTTTCTTCTTCAAGACATTTCAGATATATATGATTGTTACATCCCAGTTCCTGGAAATTATTGTTTTCAGATGAAGCTGTGTTTCAAGTAGAAAAGGTTCAGAGGTGTGTCATTGTCATGTCTTCTTTTACACAAAGATCACAAGACCAGGAAGGCAGTAAGACGATCAGTAACACAGGTCATTGTAGACAAGTTAGCATGATTTTCAGACTAAATCTATGGCTCTTCCTTCTGCATGAGCTGTGTCTTCAATTTTTTAATTTTTCAAAAGACAAACTTATCCAAAGCTAGCAAATGGTGTCAGCAGTTATTTGATTCTTTTTCAAAAAGTTCACAAAATATCAATGTCAATGACTTTTGACAGGATTCATGATTTATTATGACAGCTTCTGTACATCTTTAGACTTGGTAATATTTTGTACCTGTAGTGAAGTTATTCTTAATATTGAAATGAATTTCCTCTTTTTTATTTTTTTATTTTTTTATTCTTTTCCCTCTTACAGATGGAAGAAAATCTGCGAATACTAAGATCACAGGCTAATCTTTTGATATCTTAGTACCTTACATTTATTCTTCTACAAAACACAACTTGCAAATTATTACAAGTGCCTTGAGCTTCTGGAGGGAAGGAGCCTCTGTATTATCATGTTGTTGCTATTAGAAATCATATGCTAATTTATGTCTATTGCTCTTGCAATGCTATTTTCATCCCCAATGCGGGATAACTGCACTTGGAGGCAGTGTCTACTCTTAGTCTGTGTGGGAGGGACACCAGATGGATGTGACAGAAAAATGGAGGAAGCACAAGGTACCAGTAGCTTGATTATGATTTGTGTAGTAAGTGGCAGTCACAGAACTCCCACTGTCTAGCTATTGTCAGGCATTTTGTAGTCATTATGGAACAGCAGGTAAATATTAATGGGAAAAGATTGCATACATGGAAACAAAGCATTAGCCTGTGTAAATCACGAGAGCTTGGCTGAAATCAGTGGAGCTGTAAGATTTCAGACCAGCTAAGGGTGTGGGCCTTAAATTCTTCCTTCTCAAAAGAAAAAATATATCCTGAGTCTCTTCAGCAATATGCTTCAGACTGTTGTCTCTAAACAGCTAGCTCTTCAAGTATACATACATACATATTCACATAATGCCTGTGGCATCATTATTTTGGGGAAGGGAGGGCAGTACACACTATGTACACCTGAGGGAAAGGTCTGCATCTGCCAGAGTCAGCAGTTCCTGTAATTACACCCACTGTCAATACCAGCTCTGGGAACTCCCCTTTCAAACCATCCACTTTTGTCCTCCTTCATCAGCAAGGCTGAGTGTGACATCCTCTAACGAGGTTGGTAGGGTGGTTACACGACTCAATTATTAACTCAAATGCAACTCGCGTGCTGCAGCAAATAGAATTTCTTCTGACAGGCTGCTTGTCATATTATGGCCTTATTTGATTAACTCACCCCTTTGGAGGTGTTCATGATCTCATTATATCTTTAATGATAAAATTCCCTTCTGCTATGTGCTATTTTATATTATGTTAAAAGGAATTCATTCATTTTTCGCTTGTCACTTGCATAATTGGATAAATATTTAACAGGGGGAAGTTGATTGAATTTCTGCTAAAATTGTACTCACTACCAAAATGGACACCTTAAATGTTGGTCTGTAGGCCATTGGTGGAGCAGGTGGTAAATCCAAGGAGGGTCCCCATCTCGAAGGTTACTTTTGCTTACATCCATGAATTCACAAAAGAAAAAAAAAATAAAAAGGGGATAACAACAAAGAATTTAATTCCAGTAGCAAATAATGGGTTTAGTAGATTACAGTGCAAAAATTTTAAACTAGAAGGTGGGAGCCATTACTGAGGTGGAATGTGGCTGAATTCTTCAGAAACAAGAGGTAGTGCATCTTGTGGTCAAAAGGTGAGATAAACAGGGTCATTGTTCTGAGTCTTTGACACTGAATCACAAAGGCCAGGAACAGATTTTTAAGTTCTCTTTGAAGCAGCTTTTGATTTACGTAACCAAACACAAATTGTATGTGCTCTTCAGGTCCACTGGCCTCCTTCTCCCATGATGATGACTGGATGTCCAAATATTTTGATTTAGGCATATCTATGGAACACAGGACTCAGTATGTTGTCAAAACTGGCAGTAAAATTTGTATTTCAAGTACCTTATTGACTTGGGGAATTGATGTTAAACTGGCTCTTAATTCTTGAGAACATGGGCAAAATTATGGCTTTACAGGATTCACAAGTATTTTCAAGATTTTTTTATTTGTTCTTCTCATTGCCTCTGTTTCATTATCCATAAATTGATATGATGTTAACATCAGTGGATAAAAAGTTTCTTTCATTTACTTTTAGATCTTGACATAAAAATCATTGGAGAAAGGCATCTAGTTATTAAACAACTTAATTTAAAAGTTTTATATTATGCAAAATGTTGACTAATATAATCACTGACATTTTGCATATTGACAAAATAGGAGTAAATTTACATTATTCAAAACTGAAAACTCTAATTTGATTACCTTTATTTTTCAGGAGGGTCACATGAAATTCTGTTTATTAGATTTTAACCACTGCTACGCTATAAAACTGGACTCCAAATAACAAAATAATCAGGGTCTCAGTAGGTCTCTTGATCCATTCCTTTGCCCCAGGAAAATATCATCAGGCACATGTTTGTATAGGCTGCTCTTAAAATATTCCCATGCTGGAGATTTCACAGCTTCCCCAGGCAAGCTACCAATGTTTCCCTATCTTTGTGAAAGAGATTTGGTCTTAAGTCTTCATGGTGTATAAACTCAGCTAATGTCAGGTATACTTTTTGCTCTCTCCAAATGCAATTCTTGTTATAAGGTCAGGAATTAAAAATAAATACATTTTTGGAGAAAAAAAATAAATAGAAGAATATTTGAATTAAAGATATTTTTATGTATTAGAGGAAGAGTAGGAGTTTCAAAGTCTCATGTGGATCAAACTGTTCATGACTTCTAACTACATGAAGGCAGCAAAACTCCTCACACATCGTGCCATTTCTCCAGATGAGTTTCTGAAGGTTCATGCTTTTCTTCCTTACCAATAAACAGAGATAGCTGAAGACAATGTCAGGTCACCAAATTATATGCCTGAATTTTCTTGGGCGCACCTCACTTTTCTGATCTTAAGTAAAATGGTTCATTCATCAAAAGGCACCACTTTCAGTCTGCATCCTGCTCTCCTCAGAGGTTTTAATTGCCCAAGAGCATTCCCAGATTCTGGAGAATGGTCTTTCAAGCTGTTTGCTTATAGAAGTTTTACCTTATGTGGCAGTGACCTGGGCTGACTCTCAGGCTTACAAACAGGTCCCAGAATGGACTGGAAGTTTCCATGGGCAGGAAACCAATCTCAGCTGGCACTTTGCATACAGCCACTCAGCTCTGGACAGCAAGAAATGTTATTTGTGTGAACTGAGCTGATCCTTCCCTGTTGGCCTCACTGTCAGAGAACAGCACTAGAAGCACCTAATTTACCAGGACAGACATAGCCTATGGTGCACACACTAATTCTGAAAGTCCCAGGAAAGGCTGAAGAGAAAGGCCATATTTGGAAATTTCGCATAAAGATTTCTATGGAAATAAAATTTATCCAGAGGTCTGTGCCAGCTTGAAAAATTTTAAGGAATTCATCATTTGAGAAGAGAAAAAAAAGAAAAAAAAATAACAAATCCACTATCCCAATTGATTATACTTCTATCTTTCTCTTTCAATAATTGCACCAAACAGATTAAAAACCTTGCCATATGATTCAGATGGGCAATCATAGAACAACATTCCAGACAGCAAGCACTGTGTACTTTTACTGGGGATCAGCCATGGGCTGAAAATTATGGAATGAAAAATGAACAATGAATAAATTTATAAACAGATCTGTGTGCAGAAATTTGGGTTGACTGCTATGTGATTTGCTGCCTGAAGCATGGGGCTACATCAGCCCTGAGATTTGGTGTGCAGTAGAATGATCTGGCTTTTACAACACCTGATTGAACACATGTTGAATTCAGCTGAAAAGTTCTCAGCTACTTCAGTGGACTTTGAATTAGGCCCATGGGACATCATTCATTGTTATATCTTCCCATGCCCTTGGAAAGAAAGTTGTCATTATTTTCACTGTGCAAGTGTGGAAATTGCAGCACAAACAGAGAATGGCCATGGTTGTAGGAAAGGTCACTGGTACAGCTCGTTGACACAGAACAGATGGAAAATGAGAAGAGTCATGTCCATGAGATTTAATTGCTATATATACAGAAGTAATAATCATCCATAAGATGTCTGGCATTGATTCATTTGATATTGGGTATGAAGAGAAGAGTTTGAGGACAGAAGGTGAAGTTTGTGCTTATAATATTACATCAAAAGATTTATTTTTTTAAAGAACATTTTTTTCTTTCAGTAAATATATTTTTGACCTGCAGTATGAGAAAAAAAAATCTGCCACCTGAAGTCCTAAGCAATCCTTTTCCAGACCCTCATTTGAAACCAGTAGGTGACAGTTGTACTATTTCACCCAAATTCATCTGTCCTCTTAACCTGCGGGGGCCAAATAGGGGAAGCAGAATAACTTTTACTCTTAACAGATCAAACCAAAGAAAAACAAGGGTGAGAAATGTGCTTTGTGCTGCACTCTCTCACTCATTTTAGGGAGGGGAGATTTATTGACTGTAGGGGTCAATAAAATTGCAGCGTAAAGTGAGTTTTCATTCTGAGCCCTGAATTAACTTTATGAACTTTGGCAGGAATTCGCTGCAAATAAGTTATATCCCAAAGAATTTGTGAGTATAAAGCCAAAGCAGACATAAAGAGGCTAAAGGAAGGAAAACCTCACACCAAGGTGTGAGAAAAATCTGCCTTGTTCTGCTGCTGGTGCAGAGGGCACAGAGCTCATAGCAGCTGGGACATCCTCCTGTGGGCACGAGTTGAAAGTGATGGGGAAGGAGTGAGGGTTCAGCACAACCCTTATTCTTCCATTTTTTGAGACTAAAGAAACCATGGCAAGCATGTGGTCCTAAAACTGGATATTTTTTCTATCTTTTAAAATGATTTTCCTAATAAGGTTGGAATGTTAATAAAGATATGGGTCCTAAGATGACAATGAATCACACAGGGCCAAAGCTTCATGAGCTTTTTTCCTAAATATCTGTGAGTGTGATAGATATTGCCATAAACTCCCTTAAAATAACAATTTCAGAAAAAAAAATCACAAAATTAAAGAATCACAGAATATTTTGAGTTGGAAGGAACAAAAAAGGACCATGTAGTTCAACTCCTGGCCATGCACAGGAAAGCCTCAAGAATCACATCATGTGTGAATCACATAATGTCTGGGCTAAGTTAGGGGTTATCATGTATAACAAAAGAACAATTAAAAAAAAACTTTAATGTTTAACAAAAGGAAAATAAAAAAACTTGGCACCATAGATAGAGAAGGGGAAAGCAAATTATCCACTACATTTCAGGTTCACCAGTTGATCTCAGTAATATGCACAACTTCTCCAAGGAATGAATAGCGAAATGATGGAAATAATGGAGAAATGGCATTGATAAAATCAATATCTTTCTCAAATCAAATAAATTTTTGTTAAAAAAAAAAACTGTCATCAGTTTAGTAGAGCTAAATCATAATATTAAATTTAATTGTTGTCACATAAGGTATTTTCTGTTAAGGAATAGAAAATGGGGATTCATTGGAGATTCTTTAAAGAGCTAGGAAACTGTATTACAAGATATAATAGGAGGATAGAAATAGCCTACTATTTTTTCTAGAGGCTGTGGTCATGCATTATTAGTTTTTTAAACAATACTGGCATGAAGTACTGCAGATTGCTTATGAAATTTGCTAATGACATGAAGGAGGAAGGCATCATCAATGCAGAAGAAAAATTAGGTAAAATAGGAAGAAATGGTTAATGTAGTGAGGGTTAAAGATGGTTAAAGTTCTTATTACAATGTGGAAGCTCATGAGCAGAGAGAGTAATAGCAAGAACTTCTTGTGCAAAGTACTAGGTCTTCACTTAATAACATCTTAAGGGAGAGAAGATCAGGATATTCTTGACAGTAGTAGGAGAGTATTCAACAGCACACAGGCGTGGGAAAAGCAGTTGTGATTGCCCAGTGAGGCATCTTCACAAGAGGCAAGCAATCACTAATTTTTCCTGCACAAATTTGCAGTGAGAACTCACCTGAAATTGTACAGATAGTTTTGACATGCGGGCTTAGATAAGAAGGAATAAGCTGGAACACATTTAGTGATAAACCTTTAGAGAAAGAAGATGATGTAATTTGTGAATGAGGAGGCTGACACTATGTATGTCTGCACTGCGTTTGCACACAGAGCCCAGCTCCAAACCCACCACAACCTGTGTGCTCACAGATAATGAGGCAGCAGCTCCAAGGTTACAAGTGGCAGTGTTTCAGCACAGATTTAATACCTCAGTAATGAAATGCAATAACTTGCAGCCTCAACAGAGAGACCTGGAATCTCCCTAAAGTGAGAGCAAAGGGGTGCTTGGGCTACAAATTCCTTTGAAAAGTGATTGTGCTGTATAGCTGAAGCCAACAGGAAGCAAAAACTGCTCAGGATATTTAGGATGTTGTAGATAAAAAGGGTAAAACCTGTGAGCCAAGGAACTCCGGCAGCAAATAATGTATGTCCAATGTATAAAAGGGCTGTTTGGATCCTGGATTTTTCTGGTCCTGTGCTGACTTGGGAGCTTAATTTTTCTCTATACTCTGGGTCCTATTACAAGGTATAAAAATTTTTCTTAGTAGTCAGTGACCTCATTAATCAGTATCACAGAATCACAGAATGGTTTGGGCTCGAAGGGACCTTAAAACTCATCCAGTTCCACCCCCTGCTATGGGCAGGAACACCTTCCACTATCCCAGGCTGTTCCAAACCCCATCCAACCTGGCCTTAGACATTCCCAAGGATGGGGGAGCCACAGCTGCTCTGGGCAACCTGTGCCAGGGCCTCACCACCCTCACAGGCAAAAATTTCTTCCTTATATGCAATATTAATCTCGAATTCTTCCCAATATCTAACATATTTTTGAAAATATAGTGTTTCTTTTATTTCCATCAGTTATGCAACGTTGGCTGCTTCTTGCTGCTTTGGCAGCCCTTGTCTGCTGAGCTATCTCCACTGAGCTCTCTTCACTGAGCTCTCTTCACTGACCTGGTTTCCAGCTCTGCTGACACTCATGTTGGTTTTTTTTTCCATCTCCCAACATGCTTTTGGTGGCTGTGCTGGGGAAGGATTATGGGAGGAAAGTGGACTGAAGTAGGAGGCTTCCCAGAGGTTTGTTCAAGGATTGAACTAGGTGCTTAATCACAGACATTAAGCAGCTGCCTATCCAGAAGGGAGCAACTTTTCTGCAGGCTCTGTGTCACCTCTGTCTGCCCTGTGGGGGTGTCTTGTGTGCCCAAGGCCACCCCAAGCTGTGCCCAAGGCCTCTGGACATAACACAGGCAGTAAATTTTTCAGTGTCTCAGCTCTCCAATGGAGCATCATTATGCCTCTGCTGATGTTCAGCCTGGATTCTGTGTTTATTGAGGAAAAACCATCATCCCACAGGCACAAAGGTACAGAGACAGAGCAATCTACTTGAACATTTAGGATTTGTTTTAAGACATAAACACACTTGAGAAGGGGGAGAAGTCCCATTTTTGGATTAGTAGTAGACCTCAAGAGAATAAAAGGATCTGAGTAATTGAACAGGTCAAAGGCTTCAAACTTTAAAGCCTAAGGTTAAATATGCCAGCAGTTTACAGTCTCTGAAAATCAAACTTCCTAAATTGCTGGTGCCAGGAAGGCAAATTTTTTTACAGCTGGCCTGTGCAGGACTGGAATTCAAGTCAAACTGTGGGATTACCTCAGGATGGTGTCACCAACATTCATCACCTTACAGCTGTGGAAACAGCTTTTGCATTTTAGATGTCTAAACTCACACCACAATCATTCTTCCCCTCTGAAGCTTTCAGGAAATGCTTATATGAGCGTTACTTAATGTATTTTAAACTCTCTTTAAAAACTGATTATTTAGTTTTAGAAGTAAGAAAGTAATGGCAGACAGGCTCATGTATTCTCTGTATTCATGTAGCTTTTATTTCATTCAATGCAGCCATGTCACCTTAGACCTGGCCTACATTCCAAGACTGTACAATCTAATTATGAGCAAGACAAATAGAAAAAAAAATAACACTCAATGGCAAGAACTGCAGATTAGAATAAAAATGGTTGGGTTTTTTTGTGGTTTTTTTGTTGTTTTTTTTTTTTGTTTTTTGTTGTTGTTGTTTTGTTTGTTTTGTTGTTGTTGTTGTTGTGTGCACTAAATATCCATAGACATAAAATGTTCCCAAAAAAAGTCTCCTAAGCCAGAGGGAGTAGAACTGTAAATGTGAAAAACTCTGCATATATGTCACATCAGTTAAAAAGGAAAGTATAGCTTCTTGATTGCCTATACAAGCTCCATTTACTAAGCAGCAAAAGTACCAGACATACATTTTTCAGGGAGCATTATATTGGCCAAAGGTCGCAAAAACAATTTCAGAGGAAGCCTGCCCACATTAGTTTCTTAAGATCTTGATTACAAATTTATAAGAGACATGCCCTAGACATTGAGAGATGGTCTCAAAGATTACTGTCCTTCCTGCCATCTGCACACTCCACTGGGAACATTAGAAACCCTGTCCATCAACCAAAATAAACAGCTTTTCTCATGAACAGGCCCAAAGAATGCCTTATAAATCATATCTGTCAAAAATGCTAGTAGCATTGCAGAAGACAGAAATCAATCCAAAACTCATTAGTTCATCTGACAAGTGCTTAATCTTATATTGTTTAATGCCAACCTGAACAACCCAGACAGAATGGAACCATGCAAAGCAGTGCCTTGATTTTCTATTACAGAAACTTTCTCAGTGATTATGGCTTAATCTTTCCTTTAGATCTTCTTCCTTTTAATGTTCCTGTTCTCTTCACCACCTGCCAACAGATATTGACTCCAACAGAGTTTTCTTACTTGTGCAGGGATAGATACATCAGGACTGCCTCATTCAGTAGCTTGCTAGATGATACCTCTATATTTTGAACATGTTCTTTTCTAATCAGGATAAGCAGCTATATATTGGATTGTATGTGGTGGTGTTTGAAGAGGTTGCCAAGCAGACTGGATATATTAATCACTTTTATTAGTTTTTTACTAAATCTTTTAATCTGCCAGCATGGAATAAAGGGTGAAATAATTCCTAGGTCACATGAGATAAAGGGAAAACACAAGTACTTCAAGAAAATCAAGGTGTTCTGGTCACAGATTAGGGGGAAAAGTTGTATTATAGCTCCACAGAGAACTCATATCTTGTGAGTCTCTTAAAATATTGGAAGAAAGCGTAGTTTGGTTTCAGTGGTTTTATTCAAGTGATTTAAATGTGATGTGGGATTTTTTTTTTCCACTAAGACCTGCTGGTGTGAAATGTGTGGTATCCATGCTGTTGGACTCCCTGCTTCTCCAATAAAGGATGCATTCCATTACTAATTCTGAAAGGGCTGTTTACAAGAGCCTAAATGGCAGTGACCAAAGCAAGATGCACAGGATGAGTCCAACAGTTTTATCAAAATCAATGGCTGACTTCCCATTTGGATCTAAATTTATTAGTGTATACTTATACTTGCTCTTTCTGTTTAGTTCACCAGCATACACAAAGCTGTAATGTCCAAAAAAAAGTGTCCTAATGCAAGAAAATAAATTTTAGGGAGAAAGGCATTATTCTGAGATAGCTCTTAAAGTGACTCTAACAACATCCACATGGCATAAAAGTGATGGGTTTGTCCCTCATTTGCACAAAATATAAACTGAAACTTCAGAGGAATCATAATGGAATGCAGAATGGATTATGATTTTACATGCCCAGGTGGTGAGCTTGACATACTCTTTGTCACACTAATGCCAGGTGACCCTTTGGATCTGTTTACATCACAAAAAAGCACCAGAAACTGAGCTGTGAATCAAGGAGTGCACACAGCAACTCGTACACAAAGCCAGCAGCTCTGCACAGAAGCTTCCTGCAAATCCCAGTGGACACCCAACTTGTATGGAACATGCTCCAAGACACAAGGCTGCTCTGGCTTGGGGCAATTCCTCTGGATTTTGGGTGCCAGAGTGTATGCTGTGGGAGGAAGAAGTAACCCTGTCTTTTACTGTATGTTTGTGAGTTCTGTGCATACAGCTTAATTGCCAGCTGTAGTTACAGTGGAGATGTAATTAGCTTTTTATTTTTTTTTTCTCTTTCTCATTAAAGAGCCAGTTCAGTTCTTAAATCTTTGTCAGTGATGTGCATTGCTGCATAAGTTAACTTCCCTCATCTCATGGATTTTGGTAAGTCAGGCATTAGATCCAAATCAGGGACTGTAAGTGCTAATTAATCCATTCTTTTATTTCAGTCTAACTGTTTCAAGATTAATACAAACAAACTGGCTGTTATGAGGGCTGAATATCTAAGGGCTTGTTTTAGGATTGTGGAGTGATAGATGAGAAGCATTCTGGAAGAAAACATGGTTTGATAATTGAAATATTGCTTTGGAATTGGGAAAGGGGAAAGAAAAATAAAGAAAAAAAAAAAACAGAAAAAAAAGATCTGGGAGTCATTCAAGGGAAAACAGCTGAAAGGAGATGAAGATGTAAGGGAGGAGATTGGTGCTGGACCAGAAAAGGGTGAAAAAGCATATTCAATTTTGACTTCACAGAGATTGTATCAAACAGCTCAGGACATCCATCAGGATCTGATAGCAGTTGCTTAGGAATAACTTACAGCCTGCACTGCTTTAGGAACAATAACTTCTGTAAATATATCCCCTGTCTGCTTTTTACAGAGCAAAATGATGAGAGAGAAGCAGAACAATAGGATGGATTATAAAAGGCTGCAGCAGTAGGAGTTAAGGGAATGGAAATAGTGTCTTGTTTCTGTGATAGGCCCAGGAGAGCATGAGGACACTGCTTGATGTGGCTCTTGGATCAGTGGGTGATTTTTAGTTCAGTACAGTTCCCCTTCTCACATGGCTTGTCTTAAGAGGGAAAAATGATACTTTCAATTGAATAGTTTCTGCAATAATCCTTACAGATTTTACAGGTGTTGTCCTCTAAATCCTTTGCTCCGATCTCTTTTTCCTAAACCAGCTTCTGACCCATATTTTTCAACTTTTATTTGGAAACTGCTTTCCTCAGGGAACCTGACCACTGGTGTCCCTGATTTCTGAGTTGCTGTTTCTCCAGCACCAGCTCCCAACTCCTGTCAGTCAGTCAGGGAATCAGCCTCCTGCTCCCTGTTTTCCTGATCAGAATCTTCCCCTTCTTCCCCTTGTACTTGAACCTGCAGCAGCATCCTGCTGGTGATGATTCATCCCTTTTTTCTACCCCTCACCCATCAGGAAAATGGATACAATGGTAAAAAATGGTGTGAATATTTCTGTCTTCAAGATTTTAGATGTGTTCTGGTTTTAATTGCTATTCCAGTCAGGCATTTTTATGGATTCCCTCTCCTCCTTTATAAAGATCTCTTCCTAAAGATCATCTGCAGCCTGGTTTTTCTTACCCTCATCACCCACCTCACCTCTGCACCTTGGGAAGGGAAGGTTTGCCATGAGTTTGAATATTATGTCCTTACAGTTACCTGGAAGGGAGTAGGGAGGGCAAAGACCTCTAAATGCACAACTGCCTTAGAGTTGGCAGCTTCTGAGCAGCTCCAGATGACACAATGCCTTTTTTTTTTTNGGGGTATTGAATGACAAATTTTCACTGCATCTTTGGGGAGAAGATCCGACTTGAAGGATGGATTAAAAGTTCATATGGGGCAGTGATTACTTCATTTTTTGCAATATTCCACTTTAATAGCAAGAATAACAGCAGAAAAAAAAAAACAAACCCGGTAATAATAGCATCTCCATCCTTGGAAATGCTCAGAACTCAAGTGGGAAAGGTCCTGTGCAACCTGATTTAATTAAGCCTGCTTTTAGTATCAGGCTAGGTTGGATAATATTCAGAGGTCCCTTCTGACCTTAATTATTCTATGAATCCATGATTAGTAGCTGTTAATAGCAACGGTCCTGAAAATGAAATTTGAAATATGCACAGGGAATGAGATGATTATTTATATGCCTTTTCGTGGATCTTGAACTTAAATTATTTACTGATATGTAGGCATGATGTTATTTAAGTCAGGGGATAATTTCTTTTCCCAGGGGGGAGAAGGAAACATAATTTTTCCTTAGACACATGCTCCAATGTCATGGAAATCATGGATTTTGAAAATGTGCCTAATGTCAGGCATGTGTTGCGTATTTTCTGGAGTTGTAGCCCATGGTGGGGAAGCAATATTAATAACAGAAAGTGGCAGTTCCTGGAGATTAGAAAGAGATTACATCTCTCAGTACTTCACCTTGGGAAGTCTTTAACCATTCCTCAGAAAACAAGACCATTATAATGAAAAGTCTTCCCTTGTCGACCCTTGAAATCTTATTAGTAAATGGGATCTTTCCTTCCCCAGGGCCTTGATTGACTAACAGCAGGGGAGTGATTCCTGCAAGATTCATGGAGGAGCCAAACTCTTATGTTGATACTTATTTCGTGGACAACAGGAAAAAAAATACCTGTGGGTTTATGTCCCATGTTTCACTTTATACTCCATTTCCAACAAGGTTCAAGAGATCTTCCTGTAATATTGAAAAATATTTTGGCATCCTGCTTAGTAATTGAAACAGAAAACTCACATCTACTGTCATTAGGCAATAATTATTTTGTTTTTCTAGGGAGGATTAGTAAGATAAACACTTCACAGATAAAGTTATAGGGCCTCAGGCTAACATATTTATTGACTTGGAAGGTACTTATCTCTTAGTTCACTCCCATGTAAAAAATATAATGATAGTAATTATGTTAAAAAAACAGATTATGTTTTAAATTATTTAAAAGTGCTCCTCCAGAATGTAACAGGATGATAATTGCTCCAGCAGCTTTTATGACCTCTGGGAAAAAAATCAGCTGTGGGGAAAAGGAACATACTAACCTGCTCTTTATTGTCAATTCTACTTATTTATTTAATTATTTTTAGTTTGGTATCTTCATTTCAAATACACCTGGCCTTTGGGAAAATAAACTGAATTCTGAGGATGGGGAAAGATTCAAACCCCTTGAAACATATTGTTATGCTAAAAATCCCAAAAGAGGGAGATATCAGAGTATTGTCACTGTAGATAAAACAGATGTAACTAATACTTGCATTTCAGAATATCAGCATCTCATAGAAAGTCAGACACCTGGTTCTTTTTTTTTTTTTTCCCTCATTCCAAAACAGAACAAAATGTCATAGTTTGAGGACCCTTGCAATGTTTTCATGCATAATGACAGCATTCCTTATTCTGATTTTTGTTTAGCTCCTCCATATTGTGATTAATAGTGTAAAACAAATCTTGTAACAAATATCATTATATTCTTTGGGCTTGTTTTTGCAAATTTAGCTCTCAAACATCCTTGGGAACATAAAACAAAGTGTAATGCCTATATTTCTACATATCTATGAAAAATAAAAAAGCAATCCATATGGACACATATAGATAAGGAAGAGATTGGAGGATCAAGCTGACAAAAAGTGTCCACCAAAGGACCAGAAAGCCTATAAACTTCTCTTCTTCCCAGGACACCCTTCACATCTGCCCCTTGGTTTTATAAATTCCACCTGTGCTTTATTAAACCTGCTCTTAAAGGAATTTAATCAGATTAGCTCAGGTTGATGTAGATACTCAACCCAAAGTAAATTGTTTCAATTTGCTGAACATTATAAATAAATAAATAAAAATGCTGATCCTAAGTGATGTTTGCTGTTCTGATTTGATTTCATTTCTGACCTGAAAAAATCAATTACTTCCACTGCCAAGTTTTATCCCCTTTTCTCCTCTAACTTCATACTTAAGTTAATGGACTGTAGAGTCAGAAGGGACCACTGTGTTAATGTAATCTGACGGCCTGCACAGCACAGACCATGGGAATTCCTTGCACTAATTCCTGCCTGTAGTAAAATACTTTATAAAGAAAGAAAAAAAACCAAAAATCATCCTCTAGTTTTAATTCATTTTCATCTGTTGTTGTAAGAAGCACATTACTACTCTGAGTATTTCATTCTAGCCTCGTCTACCTCTGTGTGCAAGGTATGAGAATTTAAAATATGTGACTTACTAAAGCTAAATAAATTGGATGTGGGTTGTGGGTTTGATAGGGGGAGGGGTTTTCAGGTTTTTTGTGTAGTTTTGTGTTTTGTTATTTTTTTCCTCAGTGAAGACAAGTTCATTTAAATGCTCTCAAGGCACATTATCCTACTTTGACAGATAAAGCCGCAGTGGAAAAAGCCCTGCATTCTCTCCTGAGTGTGACAATTTTAAAATTTTAGCTGTTACTTTACCCATTCTGTTTAGGCAGCAAATTTAAAGAACAGATCTGCACAGGAAAATTCACTTTCAGAGACAACTAAAACTGGAAGCATTTGTAGCTGTCAGCTTATACATTATTTACTGCAAATTTAGCCCAGATATAGGTCTGTAGTGTTGTAACTACACTGCTTCCAGGACAGAGAGTGTCTCTGCATGGCATTATACTATACTACACAAATGTATCATCTCATTTAGAGGCAGCTCTGGCATCTCTGCATGGGATGCTGTTGTACCAGGTAGGTAGCTCTGCACTGAGCAATTCAGGGCAAGAACTCTCTTTTCATTATATGCATGTATGTGTAACTGCCTCTCCCTGGGGCCTCGAGGTATTGCTGTGCTGGAAATAAATTATAATAATGAATAAGTGACCTGGACACACACACAGTCCAGGAATCTCTGATGTATGCAAATGGTGCTCGGTGCAAAGGGCTGGCACTAAATCCGGGTGATAAAGTTAACTTACAGTTCTGGCCCTATGCATTTTAAATTTTATGTCAGCTCGTTATGCAGAGCCTTTTGCACCAACAGAAATCATAAATAAATAAATAAATAAACAAATAAATAAATAACAAATGATAGCATCCACCTGTTCAGTATTAGCAAGGCACAAGAAGATTCCTGAACGCTCCTGGTAAACTGTGACACAGGAATTCTCTGGCCATAAACCCCACTGACAGGCACCAAGCAAATTATTCCATTACAAACAGTCAGCCATATATTTGCAAAGATATCTGCTCATGAATTTTACAGCATGCCCAGCTCAGAGACATCAGGCCACATTTATGCAAGAGCTGAGCACATGTAAGGGCAGGGATAAATATCCAGCACAGCCTCAGAGGGGCTTTAGGGGTGTCCTTGTAGAGCTGCAGAGTCAGGGGGAATGTGGAATATCACCTGGAATATCACCTGGCCAAAATCCTCCAAGTGCAATCCTTTTTTCATCTTTTTTTTGTTCTTGTTGTTGAAGCTTACAGCCTTTCAAAGCAGAATTCACAGTTAGAGTTCTGCCTCAAGGAGATAATTGAATTTCATGCAATTACTGGGAATAGTGGCTGTCTTTCACCTGATTTTTAGACATTACAAGCCAGTAGTTTCTGATGTGTGTTCTGATGGATGTTCAAGGCCCTGTGATGCTGTTATAAGATCCATGAGCTTCTACAGTGAGTTGGACTACTCTGCACTTGTTTGCTTCCCAAGAAAAATAAAACCAAACCCAACAAAATACTATTACAGCAAAATCACACATAATTTTCCAGATGAGCTGAACAAGAACAAAAGGAGAAGCAATAGTGATCTGCAGGAATCACACATTCATATAAGTGTCTGCTGGAGGTCCCCCAGCAACCTTTTCACAAATAATTTGTTGTGAGGTTTGTTTTTATTTTATTTTTTTTAAATGTTTAGAGGTCCAAATATATGGAAAAGCATTAAGAGCTTGTTCTCCATGTTAAGCATACATGCAGGTCAGATCTTTATCCACCAGACAAAACTGAGGCTGCCTCTGTCCAAAGATTGTCTGGGATCATCTTTCTGTTCATGCCATTTGATATGAAGCATTTTAATATTGATGTTAATAAAGTGGTCAGTCGTTCCAGGACTTTCACTTTGCATCTTGGACCAAGTAATCTACTGTGCTATGAGTAATTATGGTGATAAAAACCTTGTGCATGCCAAAGAATTCCCCACAAGGTTTTACAGAAACTGATGTAGAGTGAAGAAAAAGCTAAAGAGATGAAGCAGAATAAAAGCCACCTCCCCTGCCACATGGGAGCCATTTTCTGGTCAGGAATCACTGGCCAGCACATATTTTCAAGTCCTTGTGGTCAGAAATACAATCTGTGCCTGTGGCAGAAGGGTAAGAAATACTATTTATACAACTTCCTGGATAATTGCCAGTCCTCTGAGTTAAAAGTCACAAATTTGGCTTGAAATATCAGAGGCTTTTAAAAACCCATTCCTTGGTAACTAACTAGGCAGGGAGAGATAACTAATTTGCCAACATTGAGATTTTGGAGACAGAAAAATAAATCTATTCTTCTTATAAATCATAAGGTAAATTTTGGCTAACTGAACAGCTTCAATTACTGTTTTCTCTGTTCTCAGTCTATAGTGATGGCCTTAAATAGCATAATTGTGTCTGTTCATATGCATATATATGTATTTTACAGGAAATGCAAAGGGTTAAAAGCAAGTTGAAATCCTGACTGATGATAGAAATTGCTTTTAAAATAAATACTGATGAAACATTCATCTTAAAGCCCCTCAGTAGCTGAAATAGGAGTTGGACCTTTTAAAAATAATTCATCCCTGGCTTTTTGGCATTATTATCTGAAAATATTGTATCATTATATCATTCTTCACAAAGCATCTGTTCTTGGTCTGCTGCAGAAATTCATTCTTTAGCCTGCAAACATGATATTTGTGCTCTTTTACAACAGAGGCTGCTCTACAGCAGGAATCACTGAATAGGGAGAGATAAGCCCAGTCTCTCTGTCATGCTGTGAGTGGATCTCACTGTCTTCTGGAGAGACCCAGCATGATTCAGGGTGTCCTCATCTTCCATTAGAAGAAAGATGCAAGGGGTTCCTGTGGTGAGAGAATGAAGAATAATTCCTCACATCCAAAGAATTAGGGGGGTACCAAGCAGGAATGTGGGGTTCTTTGAGGAAAGTGGTAACTTCTGTATCTCTTAAACAAAACATCCTCTGGCTCTATCTAGAGCTCATCAAGAGCTTCAATACTCTCTGGCACCAAAAATCCCCTGTATTTTTAAATGCATGATTCTGGGTGTTTGAAGCCTTTCTGTAGATGTTGTGATGGCTACAATGCAACGAGAGCCTTATCAGAAACATCTGAGATGAGAAAGAAAGCAGCTGAGCAGCTCTAGTGGACATCCCAAATTAATCAGCATCGGTTGGAGTCAGCAAGAAGAGCTGGGTCCTGTCAGGTGAAGGAGAGGTGTGAGGAGGGAGGAAGGGAGGGAGAGATCCTGATATGCACATTACCTTAGTCAGCCTGGCATGAAGTTTCCTTGACTCAGCAATCAGACACCTGGGATTTACTTCACCTTGAGAGCTCAGTGGGGCTGTGTGTGATGGGAGCCTCACTCACCTGCACCCAGCCTGAGCTGGGGGTGTGGTTCTCTCAGCCTTCCCACAACAGGACCAGTCTGCTCCTTCTCCACCTGCAGTTCTGTGAGGTTATGTCTATGCTGCAAATGAAGTGAAACAAGGAGTGTCCTGCATGGGATGCTCCTCTAAATGGGGAGGATTTATGCTGCTTGGGGTCAGTACCACAGTTTGAAGATTTCTTATCTTCAGAGCATCAGTGCACAGTGCCATTACAATCTCAGGTTTGGTCTTATGGGATAGACCTGGCTGCAGAGCTTCTTGATGTTAGGCTACAGCTGGGAAAAAAAGGTGCATTTCTGTTGTCAGCTGTTCACAGAGATATGGGAATGGGAGCCACAAGGGATCCAGCTAAATGACTCAGGTACTCAGGCCTGAATCATGACTGCAGACCTGGAAAACTAGGATGATTGCATATAACCTTTTAAACTTTGAGAAATAATACACTTAATACAGAAATCAGTCCTTATTACCATCCAGCCTCTTGCTGTAAAGTTATTGCAGCTGAAGATGAAACAATACAACCATTGAGAAGTGAGCATTTAGGTAACAGCAAAATAATTGTGATCAGTGTGATAAGCCCTGCTGAAATAACTCCTACTTTCTCACCCCTTTCAGAGATAAAGACTTCGTGATAAGCAGGCAGCTAGGAAAACTAAATTTATTTTGCTGACTAGAATTACCTGTAATTTATTCCTGAAAAGTGTAGAGAAAATGCTGATATTACAGCAGAGAGCAAGGAGGGGAGAACACCTGCTAAGTTTCCTGCACATTTCTTATGCCTTCCTATGGTTTTCCTGCAGGGGCTGAAATCACAGACTTGATGTACAAGGGGTATGGGAGCACTTTGAATAATGGCAGTGCTTCAGCCAGATTTGCACCTCTCATGGACATGAAGGGCTTTACCATTTCCAAGTATTTTTATTAGTTTTACTCTCCTCTCTTAGAATATCTCTTCTGGTTTACACAAGGCAGTAACTGCAACACCTTCTCCGTTAGTGTCTTGTACCTTCTTCCTGTCCTAATCTCCATTTATCCTTCTCCTGAGAAGGCCTTCCTGGCCAGATCCATGAATCCATCATCAGGAATTCATCAGACAAAATATGCCTGTAAGAGGAGTGGATGTTTTTTTTCAAGAGCTGCTACTGTTAAGGTGGATAAACCACATGTTTATGACCAATAATCTCCACTTACACTGAATAATGCAATTTTGTATTATTTTTGCACAAATTCTGGCAGATAGCTATTCCTACCTGGAGCAATGAGTCTGAGCTGGCATGGTACTTCCTCACAAAAACTGTGCAGGGTTGAGCTGCTAATGCAGGTATAATCATAGAATTATGGAATAATAGGACCACAGATTGGGGTTGGATTGGGAGGGACTTTAAAAATCTCCCAGTTCCAACCCCCTGATATGGGCAGAGACACCTTCCACCAGACCAGGTTGCTCCAAGCCCCATCCAGCCTGGTCTGGAATACCTCCAGGGATGGGGCAGCCACAGCTTAGAGTGCTCACAGTGTGTGGTGTTGCCTATTTGGGGTAGCTTAAGCATCTGTCTGCTGCATCCTTTTTATAGGTGAGTGGGGAAAGAGGTTTGTTTTTTTTTTTTTTTTATCTTTGGAAACTAACTTGATATATGTGTCAAATCTTCAAAAATATTTGAAGAATTGACATCTTTATAGCTGCATTTTCAGTCCTTTAATTATTGTCCAAGCAGCCTTGCTGAATGCTAAGGCAAACAGAGCTCCTGGGAAGGGGAAAATACAAGAAAAGTGGGGCCTGAGCAACATGATCTGGTGGGTGACATCCCTGTCCATGGCAAGGGTTCAGAACAAGATGATATTGATAGAAGTCCCATTTAAAGTGGCTCCCTGCTGCATATCCACAAAATCGAAGGCCTCCCATCCGCTATAAAGGCCTTTCTGCAAATGGGAAAAAAGTGAGAGCCTCATGTCTAGGGGAGGCTGCAGAAGATATTAATTAACTGTGGTATTTGGCAATCGAAATGGAGATCCCGGTAGGGGCCATCAATAAGAGTGGGAGTGAGAATGCGGCGAGGGGCGGCTCCGGGCACTGGAATGCGGGCTGGCCAGCAGAGTGACCACAGCAGCTGCCACCTGCTTTGCAGCAAGCTCCAGCCTGGAAATTTCCACGCGGGCCGGAGCGGGGCCAGCAGGTGGCACTGCGAAGTAGCCCAAGACGAGCATCCCAGCATCCCGCTGCATCCCAGCTTCCCGACTGCATCCCTGCATCCCGCCGCATCCCAGCTTCCCGACTGCATCCCTGCATCCCGCCGCATCCCAGCTTCCCGACTGCATCCCTGCATCCCGCNCCAGCCTCCCGACTGCATCCCAGCATCCCGCTACATCCCTGCATCCCGCTACATCCCTTCATCCCGGCTGCATCCCAGCATCCCGGCTGCATCCCTGCATCCCAGCTGCATCCCAGTATCTCCAGCGCTCCCCAGCAGATGAGGCTGCTGACAGACCACAGACTTTTTATTATTGTCACTCTCTCCACTTCCCGTTCTCTCCCCCGCCCCACCCAGCTCCACCTCCCCCCCGCATGAAAAGTG
>VXBI01009110.1:97483-116989 GCA_013397375.1 Toxostoma redivivum
TTTTTTGTTTTCTTTTTTGTTTTTTTTTTGATCCAAGGATAGGAATGAGTTAATAATATTAGTAAGAATGGAATGGACAATAAAACTGTTGTCTCTTTATTTCCTGCTCTACTCAATTATCTATTTCTTCTTACAGTAGGAGTGTCTGTAATTAGGGAAATGGGTGGCTTTGCACAAACAAGTTATTTTCATTCAGTATTGAAAATATTGCCTAGCAGAAGTTCAGTATCTGTATGACTTCTCAGCACTGCCTCAACATGAGTAGGAAAATAGTAATTTAGATATACATATGCACATGCATACACTTGCCAGCACTCTATTTTAATGGAACATTAAGCTAATGTCACATTAAGTTACAATACACTTCTTATGGAAACAAAAGCAGTATCTATATAAATATCAGATAGATGTATTATGGTCTGAAAAATTGCAATAAATAGCAGATGGCTACGCAGTAATGGGACACTAAAAAATATTTATCACATCTTCGGAACGTGCTGGTGCTCCTGTTTGTTGTCAGGACGAATGGCCAAGCTTGATGTGTGGTGTTTGAGACAGTGCCTTGGCAAATCACACACAGACCAACTCAGAGTTGTTAAGATTGGGAGGCACCACAGTGGATGATGTGGTCCCCACCTCCCTGCTCCAGCAGGGCCATCCCAGAGCACAGGATTGTGTCCAGAGGGGTCTGGAATATCCCCAGGCAGGGAGACTCCACCCCTCTCTGCACAATCTGTTCAGGGCTCGGTCACTGCCCAGGACAGAAGTTCTGCCTCATGTCCAGGTAGAAATTGCTGGGCTCAGTCCCTGCCCGTGGCTCTGGTGCCATGGCTGGCTCTGGAGCAAAGCCTGGGTCCTGCTCTTCCCTCCCTGCAGATAATTGTAAACACTGATGAGGTCCCCTCTCAGTCATCTCCATGCTGAGCAGCACACCTCTCATGTGGACTCAGAATCATGAAGCACAGAACCATGCAATGGTTTGGGTTGGAAGGAACCTTACAGATCATTTAGTTCCTACACCCTGCCATAGGCAAGGACACCTCCCACTAGACCAGATTGCTCAGACCCCCACCCAGCCTGGTTGTGAAAACCAATTAGGGTTTTGAATGAAAATGACCTGGTCCTGATACAAATACTCATGTTCACATAACTCATACTGCTCTGGGTCTAGAACAGCATGGGTGGTGAATAGGACATGGAATTTTGTGTCTGCTTGGCAGGAGGGTGGATGAATTGCTGAATAATGTCCCTAAAATTCTTGGAGCCTCTTTTTTGACTTTGTCTCACCTGGTCAAATTTTCCAAGGGGGTCTTCTGGAGGAGGAGTTTCTACATATAAAACTGTCTTTCTCAGATCTGGCAACTTTCCCCTCTGTGTCTGCACCTCTCTGAAATCAGAGACACATCTGCACAGGAGAGGTTTGATTTATACTTCAAACTCAGATTGCAAAAGAAGAGAATGGTCCAATTGCACCCACATAAAGCAGCTATTTATTAGAATGAGTTTGAAACTTCTAGACTTCTTCCTTATATTTCTGGTTTTAGTCTTCAATGATGATGACTTGTCTGTTTGCCATTTTGTCCCTCTGCATTAACTCTTCTTTCATTGTTTAGGTCAGCTTTTTAGTTTTATCTTCTGTCTGTCTCACTAGTTCCCCTTTCTTCTTCATCTCACGACCAATCTGACTTCCTTGTTCACTTTATCATCCTCATAAGTCTTATCAGCACAGCTTATGGACTTCTAACTGGGGACCTGGGTCATTTCAGTGCTGCAATTTTTCTTTCTCAGATACCCAGGGTTCATGCATTCCACAGTTCCCTGTTCTTTCAGAGATGAAACCTAATGGTTTCATCCTCAGCCTAGGAAGATTATGGGTCCTTAAAGCTGAGGTGATGATTTTAGGTTCCCATTTTAGTCTTTTGTGCACGAGGCAAGTTTGTGGCCTTTGCACTAAGTGAAGTTGGTCTGAATCTTCTGAATTTGCTTGTTTGTAACTGAATACAAGTACTGAATGCAAAACCATTTTTCTGAGGATAAACAAACAGGGATATATATCACATATACTTATCCTTTAATCTCTGTTATTTGTGTCCTGAGTAGTAAAGGACACTTGAGAAAAAATAAGTAAGGCTTGTTCAGGTCATGTCTGCAGCTGCCCATTCTGAAGAAAACAGCCACCCATGACTTCCTCACCTCTCAATCCACATCAGTCTCACGTTCTGATAATGAATCCAAGTTCCCAAGCATATATGCAGAGAGAGGAACTTGCTCTGAAGTTGTTGCTAAAGATGATCTCCTGATCTCCCTTAAAGAAATTTCAGTCTTGTGAAGGAAATCTCAGCTCAGCACTACATGAAGTAAGAAAATCTTTTATGACAAGATCTGGCAAATTGCTTTCTTGGTTTTCATTTCAATTGAGCTGCTTCTCTGCCCTATGTGGCTGTGGTATATATAAAAATCCAGTTTATCATATAAATAGAGAATGGAGACAGAAACATCTTTGGAGGGACAACAGAAACTCAGTTTTTACTGTGGTTCCAGCCATTTACCTTTTGTGTTGTATTTTTGTGCTTTGTGCTTTTCCCATCCACAGCAGTATTACCAACCACAGAATCATGAAGTCATACAATAGTTTGTGTTGGAAGGGGATTTAGAGAAAATTGAGTTCCATGGGAAGGATAGCCTTCCCCTAGATCAGGTTTCTTCTCAAAGCCTCATCCAACCCCATCATCCTGGATGGAGCATCCACAACTTCCCTGGGCAACTCATACCTCACAGAGAATAATTCCTTCCCAGTATCTAATATAATGCTGCTTTCTGTTGGTTTGCAGCCCTTCCCCCTTTTCCTGTCCTTCCATGTCCTTGTTCCAAATCCATCTGTAACCCTCCTGGAGCCCCTTTAGGAACTAGCAGGGGCTCTGAGGTCTTCCTGGAGCCTTCTCCAGGTGAACACCCCCAGCTCTCCCAGCCTGTCTCCAGAGCAGAAGGACTCCAGTCCTCTGAGCAAGTTTGTGGCCTCCTCTGGACCACTCCAGCAGCTCCCCATCCTTCCTAGAACTGCTGAGAGGAGTCTCCAAAAGAGCAGAGTGGATAGGGATAATCACCTCCCTTGACATACTGGTCATGCTGGCAAAGAGATTTCCTTATCACAGAGAGGCTTTTGAGACTTCTGCTCAAAAGCAGGTGTGTTAACAGAGCTCTGAACACTTCTGGAGTGCACAAAACCCCTGGTGAGAATTATTAATGACTTAAAGAAGAATGGTGAAATCTGTGTGCACAGGGAGGAAAGGGTTAAAGCCCACTTCTTCCTTGCAGGATGATGGACAACATCCCACCCTCATTGTGCAGAGCATCTATAGCAGCTCAGAGTCCTTCACCAATTAGTTACTGCTCACATTTCCCTTGTTTCATACCTCACAGTTCAATAACACCTGGTCACAGAAGACCAGAAAATGGTTAAGATATTTTATTTAAAGGGGGAAGGATGGGAGGGGGGGAAAAAAAGGAAAAAAGAAAGAGTAAATGTGCTTATAGCATTCTCCTTTTCTGATGTATACTGAAGAAAGAAGCAAGTTATTCTCAACACACAGAAATTGAATAATTACCTCTGTTCCTTAAGGCAGTGTTATCATATTCGATGTATTTTTTCATTAAGCATATCAGACAGAGATCAATGAATGTAGAAGAGTTCTCTCTTCCCCGTAGCAGTGAATGCTAATGGTGCTGAACTGCCATGATACCACACACCTTTCAGAAAGAAACAAATGCTGTGCACTCCATTAGAAATCTGGCTCTTTGCTACAACCAGAAGAAAGCTCCATTTTGAGCACTGACGAATGGAAAGCTAGAAATCCATAGTTAGAGTAAGAAAAGATCTTTTTCCCTTCTCTGAGCCCCCAGTTAATGCTGTACAGGTAGGAGATGGGAGGATGGCACAATGTCAGTCTCTTCTCTTGAAGGTTGTTTAAAACACAAATGTTCACATGCACACAGCCGCTCTACAATTATAACTGCAAATGTTGAAAAATGAGGGTTTTTCTTGTTATTTTCACACATAAGAGTCAGCAGACTCATCAGAGGCAAGCATGATTTTGTGACTGTCTATTTTTCACCCAGTGTCAGCACTGCACATGCTGGTTGTACCTGCCAGTTGATTGTGATGTAAACAAGGAGTCATTCCACTAAAGCCCCTTTCTGACACTTTTTCAATACCTGGAGCAGTCTGGAGCTTCCATAAGCCAACATGGAACAAAAAGCTACAGTTCAGAGCCAAAAGAAAAAAAAAGATAGCTTTTATTTCATATTCATGCCTTCTTTCCCGTTAATATCTCAGAATTAACTTTGAGCGAGTAAAACTTCAACAGGAAGAAAATAGATCAAACTTACTTCACCATGTCTGATCAATAGAATTTATTCTGGAAATACAGACTGTACTATGGATATGGGTGCATTATTCACTCTAGTCAATGTAGAAAAAATGGGCATTTTGGCAGTATAGTTCTTATGAGTTTTGTGTCTACATTTGTTCATATGAAACCCAACCAAGGAAGACTTAATAATCAGAGTCTCTCTGAAAGAGCACAAACTTGTGTGTGTGTGTATGTTGTTACTGACCAGCTGAAAAATGACCTTCTGCTGCTGGAAACATTAACTCAAGATCGATAAAGAAAAAATTAGATCTTGGGTTTAATTCATCTGTATCATTAAACATGGTGAATTATACTTCTGCTACGAAAAGTCCCAAGAACAGAAACGTGGAAAAAACTATGTGTTTCTTTAATAGGATTTCTCACAGGGTTTAGGTTAAAAACTAGATTAAGAAGTTATGGATTCACTTACTTCAATAAAGCATTTATAATTTCTATAAACAGAATATATCCTGGGGTTTATTGAACAAATACCATATTGGAAAAAAAAAAAAAGTGAGGGGAAACTATATTGTTTAACACAAAATATTCCCAAGAGACTTCCTCTGAAATAACTTAGAATAATTCAGGGAAAGAAGGAAGGATTGCACAAATTCTGCACAATAGTTTTCTTTTGATATATCAGCTGTCTCCCTGCAGTGCCTTGGCACTTGTAACCATTCCTGAAGTATTAATCTTGGGATTATTCAGCCATCATGTTTAAACAGTGGAGTTATGTAGTTTACCATTATCTTTGTAGTTAGATTGAGGACAAATGATGCAATTTCCTGGTTTGTCAAATTTAACTTTGCTTTTGCTTTGGCTGAGAGGTCCCTTGTGGAAACACTGTGTAGTTTCTTTATGGATCATTTGTAAAGCAGATAGGTTCTGTTAAACAGTCACGAGTTAAGAGTAAACTGATGTGCAAGCTGGTGAACATATTTTGCCCTATTAAATTGTATTTACCTCTATCTGAAAGATTTCAGTGGCCTGCAGACACCCTACATTCTGTGCTCTGGATGAACCCATATATTTGTGGATATTTATCCTAGCTGGACTATATCTATGCATCCAGGTTTTCTCTATTATGACAAACTGTGCCTATCCTCCCTTTGTCTTTTCTACCATTGTCATTCTGCTACCACACACAGAGCACCTGGTTCTGCACTAACTAAAAGGCTCAAGCTTTGCAATATTTGCCTTGTATTGGCTTTCCCTGGTCATCCTGATACAGTTGTGTAAGGACATTTGATATCTTACATCGGAAATAATGTTATTCATGCTAATTGAAGGCAGCTTGACTTGATGTGGCCAGGAATATGAAACCCAAAGAGATCAAAAGCCTCGCACCCCCACCACCCAGCATGCTGAACACTGAAAAGAATTGTACAATTTTAGCAATATTGAAGGCACTCTATTAAATTGAAAGATTTGGGCTTCTGAAGTAATGGCCAATATGTATGTGAGTTGGGCATCTGGAGAGATTATTAAAAAAGAAACTAATTTAGAAGGAATTAAAACCCTATAGAAAGCGGGCTAGTCATAAGGAAAGGATGTAGCCTGTAGCTCATGCTGAGGAAGGGGTACATTAACGCATTAATTTTAAGAGTCTCAATCTCGCTTTTATTTATATTTAAGCTTTTAATCCTCAAATAATTAGTCATTACTAGTATTTAATGACTGGTTTGCTAATTAGGTATCCCTAGATGGAAGTAAAGGCAGTTAAACCCTAACAAACTGATCATTAACTACAGCAGTGATCAAGTTCTTCAGGATTATTACTATTATAAACTATAATTAACAGTTTATAACAGCTATATTTTATTTTGTATTTTGTTTTCTCTAAAGAAAACATCCTGGAGTGCTGCTGTGAGGCTGTGCTAAAACTCTCACTGTTAGGAATGTAGTGAAAGCACCCATTTCCTCCAGTTACAGAGGGAAATATTTAAATATTTTCCTAAAATAGCTGCTATAGTGTGTGGTTTATTGTCAGATGTTGGCTGAAGAATACACCAGTGATGCATTCTAGTAGCTGGGGGAGGAAAAGAAAAAGGCAAAGAGAAGGAAATAACTCAAAAGATGTGGAGTAAAAGAAAACCTGACTCAGACTCTAAATCTGCAGTTAGCCTTTCTAATGGGTCAAGTCCCAAATTCTGTTAATTTTTGTCCCGTTTCCTACCACAATGACCTTCTCCTGCAGTTTGCCAGGGAGAATTAAACTTGTCTCTCATTGCTAAACCATCAGACCTCAGAAATGGAGCTGACTTGACTCTTTTTTCAGTAGTTGCAGTGAACTTGCAGTGAACTTTTCTTTTATAGGGATAGGATAACAGTAAGGATAATTAGCTCAATTACCAGCTAGCTAACTCATTTTTAGGTTTGAACCAAGAAGGGTGTCTTTTCTCTTAAGAATTCTCCTAATAATTTATTTTAAGGGTGTTCATTATCAGAACCATATGGCTAAATATTGCATTTGGGGCAGAAAATCAAGGCCTAACCTAAATTTGACCAGCTGAGTGTCTGTATTTCATTTTATACATTGATGATCTCCATTGATGATAATGATAACTTAGATACCTAACTCATATACAGACTGCTCTTTGTAGGTAGATGTCTACTTCTTAAAGATGGATATATTTGAGGAATAAATCTCTTTATGGGTGAGTGATCTGCAGACCTTCATCTATTGATGATCAATAACAGCTCACCATTTCCTATGAACTCTTTTATTCATATTCACAGCTTTGCATCACGGGTACTATTTGTTAGTCTGTCTCCCTGTTGTAGCTTGATTCAGTATATTCATATGTAAATACCTCATGTTGTTGGAATTACAATTCCTTAAATTCATCTAAAATGCTTTGACCCAAGCATCTGGGCTCTAAAGGTCTGTCAGCCCCTCAACATATTTGTTTTCAGATTTTCTCCAGCAAAAAGGAATTGCTGACAGAATGCCAGACTTTTTCCATGTCCCGGGTACTCTTCCTAGGCTTTGTAACAGAAACTGGGCCTGAAAGCAAAATCTGATTTTCTTTTTTCCTTAATTTAGTTCCTGATTTTACTGTTTAATTCAAAAGGAATTGCCATCTGCTTTTCAGTTCCAGCACAGACTCAATTCCTCTGTGTTATCTGAGGATGTGGATTAAGCAGTCTAGTCCTGCTCTGCGATTCACCTTTCCTATTCCTCATCCACCCCTCACATTTTCCTGAGTGCTTCTGCTGCCTTGTAAAGGCTAACTCTAGGAGCTGTACAGATTTTTTTTTTTTAAGATCCCTTGGCACTTCAGTTGTCCATTTTGACCACAGCTGTCTAGTTTACCCAGGACTTATCTCTCTGCCAACTTAGAGGTCTAACCTTAACCTAAGTCAAACTATAATTCACTTGCTTTTCCCTCGACATTCCTGTCTAAGTGTAGTGGACTCTGGACTATGACAAATGTACTCAGGCAGTGCAGGAAACACTGAGCCACAAATTGTCTTGTCACAGAAATATAAAACCCACAGTTTTGCTCATTAGCAGGAATCCTGAACAGAAAGAGAGAATATAGAGCAGAGTGGGGACTGTCTACTGTTTCAGTTTCATTATAATAATTTTGTTTTGTTTATTGATAATTTAGATGATGAAATATCTTTAAGCAAGAGAGGCTAAAAATCAGAGTAGGGATTGATGTGGTGAGTGGTGTAGAGAGGGACCAGAAACAGGTATGGGAGTATAATTCAAGGGAGAATCCTAATCTGGGTGATCAGGATAATTTTAAGGATGTACTCTAGGAGCTTGCATTACCAATGCAATCTGAATTTTGAAAGGAGAACTGAATGGGTATTTCTCCAGGAATCAGTCCTGAAGGAGGTACCAAAAATAATTCATAAGAGACCTGCAGATAAGTGTGTCCTTCTGATATGGAAGAAGTTGTTGGACTTCTCAGATTTAATCCTCATTACATGAGGAATGAATAACATAACCCAGCCCAGCTGGTACATTTTCCTAAATCAATCATATGTGAAACAAGAGAGAAGGGTACAAAGTTAAAATCAAGCTAAGAAATTGTCCAAGTTTTCACAGAGGTTGGGAAAAGCAGGAGGGAATATCTGCCACCAGAGCCCTAATTTTGAAAAGAAAACCTATGAGAACAAGAAAAATTGAGAGTGTGGCAACCAGTTTTGAAGCAACCAGAAAAACATGATTCAAGGAGACAGTGTAGTAGTAGTCATGCCCTAAAACATCACTGTGGACTTCAGCTTGCAGTCCCATTCATGTTTAAAGAAACACAAAAACAACAAAACAATCCATTTGGGAAATTAACTGATTCATTTGGGAGGGAAGGTTACAACCAAAACTCACTTGGTTAATTTGGGAAAGTATTTACAGCTAAAGCAAAGAAGAGGAAAAACACAACTTGGGGGGTTAGGCTGGGATTTATCCCTGGCCTCAGATCATCAGTTTGTGTCATTCTGCTCATCAGGTGATGGGATAGGTGTTTGTAGCAATTCCAAAAACAGCCTGGGGGAAACAGGAATGTACTTCAGAGGAGTCAACCCTATCAGAAGGTCAGGATGGTCCAGCTACACGTTTAACCTGAAACATCAGGATCTGAGCCATGAAGTCTGAGTCCATCACCAGATTTCATAAATCAACTTGCTCAGCATAAGCTGATGCAGTTGGTTCAAGCAGGGTGACACATTGCTGTCACCAAATCCCAGACTAGCTGGGGAGCAGCATCAGTGCTGGGAGCAGCTCAGGCCAACTCCGCTGTCTTCCCCATTCAGCCACAATGTTGAGCTGTGGCTTATGAGGACAAGACAAAGTCTGTGGTGGGAAGCTAATTTTTAGCAACTGAGAATCTGCCTAAGTACCCAAACACAAAATGCAAGTACTGGTGCATTTAATTTACACTGTGTACACCAGTAGCCCTCCTGTCAGAGTGTAGCCACCCATTTTTCTGGCAGGTTTCTGATTCTACAGGAACCTGTTTAGAGGGCAGGAGATCAGAAACAGTATTTTCCTCAAAGTCATAAGGCAGCCCAAGAATCTATTGAATCAGGAGAGCCTCTTAATCTAAATTTACTCAAAATCATAGGTACCACACCCTGGTGATAGCTTAACTGTACACAGTTGCCTCAGCTGAAATAACTTTTCTCATTGGAAATGCAATGTGTATCAGGCAGGGAAAGCAGCTCTAACTTCCACAATTATGAAGCAGTTTGTCAAAGTTCCCCAGGGGATCCTTGTGCTTCCCATCATGCTTCTTAACAGGCAATGCCAGCTTTGTAACTCTCAGTTCACAACTGGCACATAAAGGATGTGTACTTTTAAATGCAGCTTGTATATGTGAAATGCAATTGTCTGAGTGATACAAATTGGCTGTCTCTGAGGTTTTATTAAAGAGAACTTGATGCTTGGTGATAGCCTTCCATTTACATAATTAAGACAGATGTTGCCACTGCAAAAGGCTCTCCAGCATAGTGTTACTTTTGTTGTTTTATCATTATATCAGCTGGTTGGTTATACGGTGGTTGGAAAGTTTGGAGCTGATATTTTTTTTCAAATCCGAGTACCCAGTCATAACCAAGCCTGCTGTTGTTACTTTTTATTTTACTTATTGTAAAACATGTTCTAGATCCTGCTGTGCACTAAAAGTTCATGAACAGGAAGATAGTTTTAAATAAGCAAGGAAATAATCAATTTAAAAGTTAAAAGTCTTACTTTTAAAATGGCAAGTCAAGGAAAGAAAAAAAACAAAACAAAAAAGCAAATCCAAGCTAAAAAATATGGTACTCCCAAAAGGAGAATCTTTTATCCTGAAAGAAGCAGTTTATTCTCAGTCCAAGCCAAATCAGTCAAATAAGCCAAATTAAACATCACTATCAGCACCAAGACTGCTTATCAGCTTTGCTAGGAAAGTCTCCCTTCTCTGCTAGTTTATACTGGCATGAAAATAATCTCACCCCCTGTTATCTAAGGGTCAAACTCCGTGATCACTATTTTGTTTTTAGTAGACATTTATTAAATCTAAACCCAATCAGGTTCAGAAGTGAGAATTAAATAGGTTTCTTGCAAATAGCCTTGCATTTGCTGATGGAAGTGGTCTTTTGGTAGCTAATGAGCTGCTGGTGAAGGATACACTTTTCTGTTCAAAGAGTGTGTGGTTGCAAATAATGTAGGTTGGACCTTTTTACCAGAAATTATTGACAAAAGAGTTTGGTTTGTTATGCAGCACCAAGTGTTCATGTTTGGGGTCTCTGTCCCCAAGATTGATCATTAGAGTCTCACTACAAAATTTGAGTCACTTAGTAGCTGAAAGTCACTCTGAAATGCGCAAACAAAAGCCTCCAGCTTTGTTTCCTCTATTTTTTTTTCCTGTATTTCTGGTGCTACACTGTCCCAGAATGAAGAACTGCAGGGATGGAACTCCCAGTGGAACTCATCCAATGCTGAGGGCTGAAATATTTGGAGTGTGGGATCTTAAATATCACCTCATTCCAAATTCCTGCCATGGGCAGGGACACCTTCCACTATCCCAGGTTGCTCCAAGCCCCATCCAACCTGGCCTTGGACACTTACAGGGATGGGGCAGCCACCTTCACAGGGAAGAATTTCTTCCTAGTATCTCATCTAAACCTACTCTCGGTTTGAAGACGTTCCCTCTTGTCCTGTCACTCCAGAGAATTTCCTCTCCATCTTTCCTATTATGCTTGCCTACTAGGAGAGAGACAATGGGGCTCCCTACTATGTTTGCAAAAACATTGAAGCCTCACCTTATTTATTTTTGCCATTGGTTTGTTTTTTTTTTGTTTTGTTTTGTTTTACTTTTAGGTGTATTATTTCTTGCTTCCATACTACATCATATGGAATAGCTCAATCTTGTATCCCCATTATTTAGAAAACAAGCAATTTCACACTTAAAGCCTTTAGTAAATGAGTTTTACAGAAGATGAAAAAGTAGACTGGGTGAAATCTAATAAATCCTTTGGATGATGCGAACATTCCCCTGAATTCTTTATCATCATTAACTATTAGAGGCATGTTCACAGTACCCTTTTGATCTATCACTAAAGTCTAAATTACATTCTCTCTGGCTTTCTCCATTTACAAAGCCTGCAAATCAAAGCAGTTCTCATACTTTCCAATGTCTGAAGTCACTTAGACTTGGCCTTATAAATCCTCATGAGGGTAATTTTTTGGTAAAATAACCAGTGTATCTTAGGCCATTGTCAAACTTTAAAAACATATAAAAATCAACGGATACATTGGAACTTACAATCTTAGCTAAGAAACTACCATTAAAATTTACAGTGTTAAATTCTGGACCCCTGTTTTACAGGCTTGTGTTAGTTGTCTAGGAGCCACAGGCTTCACAGATAACTTACAGGGAGTAAAAGTCTAATTTAATAGTCTAATTGAGTAGTACTGTGAGTTCTTTCTCTTCATTGAATATATTTAAAGGCTATGGAGACCAGCCTCTGAACAAATATATCTAAGTAAAATTTTCAAAGATAAGCAGAGCTACTAGGTTGTTTTTTCCTCCATCCAACATGAATTCCAGTTACAAATCACATTACAGATATCTTTTAACACTTTGAGAATTTACTGGTATATAGATATCATACTTCTTTTTACCCACCTCCAGGACAGGTGCCACGATGAGGGTGTCCCTGATGAGGAACTGGGAGTTGGTTCCTGGAGTGGACCCAAAAAAAAAAAAAAAAGAATAAAAGAAAAAAGGAAACAAGAAAAAACAAGCAAAAACAAGAAAAAAACCCAAGAAAAAACCAAGAAAACAAACAAAACAAAGAAAAAAAAACCCAAAACCCACAAAAAAAAACAAACAAAAAAGAAAAAAAACAGCAAAAAAAACCCAACAAAACACCCCAAACCAAACAGAACCAAACAAAAAAAAACAATAAGAACAACTACACCAAATAAAAGAAAGAAAAAAATGAAAAGGAAACCCTATTTATCTTTTTTCTCATCTCCTTACTGAAAATGGTTATTCAAATATGTTTGGAATTTTGTTTGATTTTGCAACCTTGAACCTGTTGCCTAGGCAATTAAAAAAAAAAAAAAACCAAGATATTTTTGTTGTTTTTTTTTTTTTTTGTCTTAATTTCTCATCTGTAAATAACCATGAAATTGCTCCAAAAACATTACAGCAAAAATGTACAAGTAGGACTTACGGAGCTTTATCTAGTTTCCAGAGACAAATTTTAAGCAATATACCAGTGAGTACAGAAAATATAATAATAAAAAAAATCAAGATGTGCCAAACCTGTTTAACAAACATTATGCATTCAGTATTATGGAAGAAATTGAGCAAGCAAGGCACATGAAGAGAAATCAATATTGTTCACCACTGAATAACCACAAATCATTTAATAAAAAAATTATATTCCGTTTATGAAATGGTGGCAGTTGAAGCCATCAAGACTGTTGCTTAACTGGAAAATGTCTGGCTTCTGTAAGAAAAGTCAGTTTAAGCAGTGTATTGTTGATGAGGCAGTAGAAATGCTTAGTGCTTGTATCTTAAATGTATCTTAAATGAGGTTCTCCTCTCCAAGGACTGGAGAAGGGAACCATGAGTGCAAACCAAATATGTGGGTAAGGCCTTGCTAAAAGCTCTGTGGAAACCACCAATGAGTCTGGAAGAATCTCTGCAGGTCTACAGCCTGCACCCCTTAGAAGCAGGGTGCATTTTGGCACCCACCCCAGTAAGATATTATTTTCCTAATTCAGATGCTCAGCCTTCTGTCAGATAGATCTCCAAGTAGAGGTCTCTAGAAGCTCTTTTCTGCTTCCCTTTCACTGGTCAGGGAAACACAACACTGATTAACAGACTATTTCACTAAGTGCCCAAAAATTAAATACAGCTTAGATACTCAATTAAATCGACTGAGTATGCAAATAAATAAATATATGCATAAATATGTGGACGTGTAAAAAGAATTAGAGATGATAAATGAGAAAATTAAAATCCCTTTGTTTCAGGCAGGAGACATGACTTTCTCCATGCTGAAAGTTCTCTAGTGACAGTATTTGATCATCTTTGTACAAAAATGTGTCTGCATGTTCTTGAAACAGCTCTCCTTGAAGGCAGCTGTCCAGGAAGGCTGGTCCTGCTGCCTTAGTGACACAGTGCCTGCTTTTACTACCGAATCCAGGCAGATGAATGTTTTCTCTGCAGAAGCACAAAGCAACACATCTCTGAGACATTTGTGGACAAAAGTCAGTCAGGAGTTGGGCAAAAATATGTTGTCTTTTAGATGTCTGTGTACACAGCTTTAGACTGGAATTTGTTCATATCTGAATGGTTCAGAGAGTAAATAAAATAATTGATCTAAGTTAGGGCTGGCTGGGTAGATCTACCTATTGATCCACTTACTGATATGCCTTTCTCTGTTGGGATAACTAATGACAGGAGTTGGACTAAGATTTCAGATCCCTGCAAGTCTAGTCACAGCCCAGTTATCAACAAGCTAGTTTTGTAAAACGTCGTCTGCAAACAAGTAATTTGATAGAAACATTGACACAAAATTTGATATCCAACAAGATACCTGATGGCCCTGGAGAGTAAGTTCTATGAGCAGCAGCTGAGGGAGCTGGGGAAGGGGCTGGAGCCCCAGGAGAGGCTGAGGGAGCTGGGAAGGGGCTCAGCCTGGAGAAAAGGAGGCTCAGGGGGGACCTTGTGGCTCTGCACAGCTCCCTGACAGGAGGGGACAGCCGGGGGGGATTTGGGATCCTATCCCAGAAACAGGGACAGGAGGAGAGGGAACGGCCTCAGGCTGGGCCAGAGGATGATGTCCAGCTCAGGCTGGACATCAGGAGGAATTTCTTCATGGAAAAGGTTCCTAAGCATTGGAAAGGACTGCCCAGGGAGGCGTTGAAGTCATCAGTCCTGGAGGTGTTGAAGGAACTACTGGACACGACCCTCAGTGCTCTGCTCTGGGTGACAAGGTGGGAATTGATCAACCTCTGACTCAGTTACCTAAGAGATCTTTTTGAACTTAAATGATTCTGTGATTCTCTGACTGGGGTCAGGGGAAAGATTTCATGAAGAACAATGGGTATTTGGAAAAGAAAGAAGCATATTGGAAAATAAATGGCTGCAGCTGGGGCAGGACATCTTTGCAAGAGATATAATCAATGCCATAAACAAGCTACAGCATTCACAAAATCACACAAAGTCTTCCTCTAATATTATAAACCTAAGGACCTCTTGAGGTTTTTTTGTTTGATTTTTTTTTCCCTCACTTGAATTATTAAATTTTTGTTTAGGAACAGAGAATCCCAGCAGCAGTGGTCCTGAACCAGCTAGTCACTGCTTCAAAATCACGACCTAAATTTCTGTGATGTCATTGCACCCTTCAAGTATCTCAAAACCCAATCATTTAGGAAAGCCCAAAGTAATTTCATTGCCTTGAATTAAATTCTTTTAACTTCCTTTAATTTACTAGGGTACTCTGAAATCCAGTTATGACAGTGATCACGGTGAGTCAACATTACCTACCCTCTGTGAGGGACACACTGAATGAGTCTGTTAAACAAGAATAATTCAGCCAGTACCTTGTTGAGGACCAGAAATTCCATGGTGGAAAATACAAATTTAGCTTAGGGAAAATAAACCCCAAGACCCTAGAGAGTCTACAGTGAACTGATATGAATCAATATAAATTGAAGTTTTTGCTAGATAATCCTAGCCAATCTCCCTGCCTTTTGAGAACTTTCAGTCTGACATAAAAAGATACAGATCTGTGGGAAAGTAAAGCAACACTACACAGCTCAAGCTCTCAAATAGATTTCATTGTTGCCAAGAGAATATAATGTGTGGTACATTCCATTTACAGGGTGGAAAAATAATAATAATTCTCCTTTAATGCCAGTGGCTTAGAAATCTGCCCGGATAAAATTAACTTTGCAATTAGTGCTATGATTCAGCACTTTAATAAATTTCCATTTATACAAACCACTGGAAGAAAAGAGATGGCTAATTATAATTGATGAGGTGGAGCACCTTAGCAGCCTGCTTTCTTAAGAAGGAAAATACTTAGGATGTAGCTGTAAGAGAGCTGTGGTTTTTCCAGTAATTGCTGTAATCAGCTCTGGAAATGTAGGTGATCTGTGAGTAAGCCAACTCCTACTCTAACAGCAGGAGATTGCATCTGACCTTAATATTCATGCCATGTGATGATGATTGCACACATTCTTGCCTCAAAGAGGTAAAAGTACAATCAAAGGTTTTAAAATTACATTATGTGGAGCATCCCTGCCACGCTCTCCCTGCAAAGCAGGGTGTGCAGGCATCAGCCCTTCTCATCCCTGGCTTGCCACTGAGCCTGGGTTTTGCTGAAAGTCCTGGTTTGGCGATGCCAACATCAACCACTCGGTCCCAGAAGTGTGTCAGAGGGCTGTGAAAACAGAAGAATCATGTGAATGGGTTGCTTAAGGATATGCTGGTGTCTGGGCAGAAGCAAAGCTCTGTGTTCTCTGCAGCCCCCACCAACTGCTGGTCTGGCACCTTGCAGATAAAATCTGCTTCTGGAAACTAAACCTGTTCCCAATCTTTCCCCAAAAAAGTGGTTTAGTGGAATGGAGCTTAAGCAAACATGATAGATTTTCTTGTTGACGAATATGCTTGAGAAGTTTATATACTCCCATGTCCTAATGAGGCATTCAGCATGTTTTACTCTGCTAATAAAGTCATGAGTAAAGCATAGAAATGACAATTAATAATTAAAAATAAATTAAAAAAAAGAATAATGACTTTTAGATGTAATGATACTATATGAAGTTAAGAATGACCTCCCAAAATTTATGGCAGCAGCTAATTAGCCCAACTTAATGTGGTAGTTTAGGTCTTGCTCACAAGGAAGGAGTCCAGAAAAAAGTTATTTCTTTTTTGTTCTGCCTTCCTAAAATCCTTAAAGACAGTGAAAGCGCATTCTAACTTTTAAAATTCTAGAGTTCCCATTCTACTTCTGTTCCTGGTTTGCTCAGACCATGACATGCCTTATACCCAGCTGGAACAAAGGCTGGAACTTATGCCTTCCCTACCTTCAGTCTTCCTCTCTGATTGGGAAGGTTTCCATTACCACTGACAAAGACATTGAGGTACATTAATCACTTTCTAAAGAAGACCCATACATTCAAATGAGTAACATTCTCATGATCATTGGCTTCACAAAGATTTCTTCCAGGCTGGGATGTTAATACTTTTTAAATTTTGACTTTCAGTTTTATCCAGACATTTGAATGGATGGGAAAACTGGGTAGATCTATCTTCATTAAATAAACATCAGATACTGGATATACATTCACAATGAAATCAATGTTCAGCAAAAAAATGTGTTTGGGCAAAAATGACAGAATAAAACGTTGAAACTTTCCTGTTTGCTACTGGAGTTTTTAAATAACTCCCAAAAGATTTGCTTTTGCTTCTATTCTAGTATTCTTAGCTTTTTTAGCCTTTTATTTGTTTTTTGTTTTGTTTTGTTTTGTTTCGTGGGGTTTTTTTGTTTGTTTCTTTTTTTCTGTATGATATTTTTTTTTCCTTTTGCTTGCTTTCTTTGCTCTGCTTTCTCATTGAGTCACACAAGACTGGACAAAATGTTAGGAAATTAACCTAAGGGAGCAATCCCACACTGGGAATTGTGCCAGATGATCTATCTAGTGTTCTCCATCTGTTCCATCCCTTGCAGTACTTCTCACTGACTGGTTCCATGGACTGTCAATATCAACTGGAGGGGTGGTGTGGATGTGGGTGTATTTGTAAATATGTTCCTGTGATTTGTCACAGATTTTTTTTTTTTGTTTCCTCTTTCTGTTTCATTCTTTGAAGAAATAATGTTAATGGAAGGCATTTCAATTTAGGGACAGCAATGAAGGGGGAAAGGTGAGCATCTGTGGCACCTTACCAGGCCCCTCTACACAACACCAGAGCTGAAGCAGAGCTGTAACCCATCACCATAAAGGCCTGAGTTATGAAGAAATCTCACTTGCTAGCCCTGAACCAACATAGTGGCTTCACCAGCTTTTCTTTGCAGTCAGAGATGTTGTTGAGAAAACCTCCTTCAGGCTGCCATTAGTTCATTCAAGTTGAAAATAGGTAAACTAAGAATTTTCTTTAAGGAAATATCCCAAAGTGTTGTTATCTCCAGACCCTGCTTTCACTGGGCTAATTTAAAGCACTCTGTGCTGAAAGAGTTCCAAATTAAACTATTTCTGCTGATGTCTCAATTTAATGTGAATTTACTACAGAGTACCATTAAAATGAGAAAAAAAAACAACCTCTAAGTTTCTTGCTGCCTATTAAAAACTCAAACTATATTATTAGGTGAAGCTACAGGAAAAGAAAAGACATCAGAGATTCCTGAGAATCCTTTAAATTCCAGAGATTCCACTAAAGCCTCATAGGTCGGGAGCACTCTTCCTGTGTGTTTATGTGTTTAGCATTCTTCATACTCTGCAACTCTCTCTTAACCAAGAAAAGCAGCTGCTGAAGGGGCTTTGGGATTTATTTCCCCCCCAACATTACCTAAGAACTACTGCCTAGAAAAATGCTTCGAATAGAGACAGAGAAGGTTATGAGCTAGTTATCAAATTAACATTAGATATCTTTATATCACATTGAAATCCACAGGAGGAAGATATTTCTGGCTACTGTTTGTGTTGAGCTTGTCATTTTAATTTCTCAGCATGAAGAACCAAGTGATCACATCGCTGAGCAGCAGCCTCCCATCCAAACTGTCTGCACAACCACTGCTGAGGTTCAGCTGTGCTGGCAAAGACACCCTGCTCTCTGCTTCATCATGATTTTTGTGTAGCACAGCCATGCTCTAGTAAAACACACCCATATCAACCTGCACGGAGGGCAAGTGCTCCTTTGTGCACCGTGCCATGCTGCTTCAGCAGCAGCAAGGAGAAAAACAAACATTCCTTCCATGCCCCCAGGATACAGCGAGTTTTCACTGCTGCTGTCTTTTAATTCTGGTCTATTACATGCTCCCTAAATCTCAAACTGAAGTTTGCCCAGTAGAAATGTTCAGAACATATTTATCATGATCTCAGCTTGATGTATTCCTGATTTATGTGTTTGTGTTCAGGCTTCTCTCAAATCTGTCTCTGTGAGGCTCCATCTATCATAGGACAGCTCTGCTCTGGGTTCCCCAGTAAGTTAACAGTGTTAGCATTTTCCATCTGAGGCTAGAATGAATCCTTCTAGTTATTTTTTGTTGTTGTTGTTTTCTTCTTTGTTGTTGTTTTTTTTTTCTTTTTTTTTTTTTTTTAAATCTGAAAGGGACCCAATAGCTACATTATGTAAGTATCCATCAATTATTTGGCTTGCAATAACCTTCTTATTCGATAGTGCTAGTCAGCACTTATCCTTCTCACTTTTCCTCCAACTATGACTGTCCTCTCAACTTAATGTATATTTTCATAATTATTTTTATTCCATATGCATCTTGGCTTTGCTTTGCCTTACAGAACTTTCTGGGGGTTTGCACTCAGGAGTAACTCGTCATGCTTGTGCATCCCTACAGTTTCTCCTAAGGAAAGAGTGTGTGCAGCAGAGTGCTCAGCTTTTCCATGGTTTGCCTGAATTAAATTAAATGCACAGGCCACTTCTTTTCACTCCTAGATTGAAAGGGCAAAAGTTTGAGATCTCAGACTCCACTTATCATCTTTACACACACATCATATAACACCACTGTGCACTAACAGTGTTCCAAGACCCTACAGATCTTTCAATCCAGTGCCAGTCATCTCTGGTCACTCAGAATGCATCATGTTTTACACGACTACAATGCACAATCTCAGGTGAGGTGTTTCATTCTCGGTTGTATAAGGATATACTGTTTGTTTAGCTGTCTCTTCATTGTGTTCCACTGTGCAGCATGGATTTGGTCCAGGGTATCCATCGATCTTGCACAGTGCTGTGAGTGCCCTTGTGATAGGCAGACTCTTGCCTGAACTAAAGCTGAAAGTCTGCATTTTCAGGAGCTTCTGCTGAAGAACCACTAGCTTGTACTAATGAATTTTAATACCCTGTTTACAGTGTGTAAATGCAGAAACGTAGGATGAGCTTGGATCCAGAGGGAAAAAGAAGAA
>VXBI01009110.1:117377-166246 GCA_013397375.1 Toxostoma redivivum
AAAAAAAAAGGAAGGAAGTCCTTGAAAACCCTTAACAGCCCAGAAATCAGGTTTTGGGAGCAAAGCTCAGCCATAAGGAAATGAAATCATGAAAGTTTGCAATAGGAAGTCAGAAAGTCAGAAAGCAATGCACACAACTGCCAAGCCCTGCCACACTCTGCTTCCATCTGTCGATGGTTATCCCTTAGGCAGGTCCATGAAGCTCAGCAAACTGGCAAGGGAATGGGAGAAGTGAGATAAACTTAACCCAGCAGTCAGATGAGTTGTCTTGAGTCTGCAATATTTGACAACTGTTTGTCACACAAAATGTGGGTCGAAAGCCAAAGCCATCCAGACACCTTGTGCTGACTCCCTAGTGACATGCCCTAATGTTCCTGTGTTAGCAGGACATCCCCCAGTGCAGAAAACCACAGGGACACACCTCTGTGGCTCAGAGAATGTCCCACTCCTTATGCCAGCTCAGTGACTGATCTGGCTGCTGATGCCAGCCATGAACGTCAGTGGAAGGTGCACATCTGTCTGCAAGAAAGGGGCCTGGCACCATCAGCTTGTTTGACAGAGCCCTCAGAGTGGTGGCCAGATGGCAGACGTGGCTCCTGTCCATCTTGGTTTACAGACAGACGATGGCTGGGTCCAAAAATGCCTCAACAGAGACTGTGCTGGGACAGAGGCTTTCATTCAGATTCAGAGGTGGTGACTCCATCCTATGGAAGGGAGTAAATCCATATTTGCAAAGAAATCTCTTTCTTTGCAAGTATAAAAGAATAAAGTTATGCATGAACTTTTATATTTCTGCACATATGCACAAAATAATATGTGTATGTAAATATAAGCATATAGGTACATACATATGTATGCTTGCATGGCATTTCAGGGAATAACTAGGGGCAAAAACTTAACTTAATTCATATCTATTTCTTCTGTTTCACCTTCTTCAGAATTGACAGTGTTGCAGAATAGCTGGGGAATAACCATATAAAAAGAATTGAAATATTTTTTGCAGATAACATAAAATGCTCCAATTTCTTGATTGTGATTAATGAGGCATAAACATCAGAAAAGCTTTGCTTCAGAGGGATGTCCAAACATTCAAGTGATTATCCAAAGCTTGCTCAAAAATCTGATCTGGAAGAAAGAGTTTTGTTTTTCTTCCTTTTTGGTTTTGGCATAATTTTGCAATATATGTATATCAATATTCCCCAGCTATTACTGGAATGGATTGGGAGTCACTTTTAGCCCTCAGTTATAAATCCATTTGCAAGGGATTTCCATAAAGAATGTGGAGACTGTAGAATATTTATAAATCACTGAATGGAAAATATTTCCCAAATTAATTCTTCATCTATATTACAATCTTCTCAGTTACTCCTTCATATGTGAAAAAACCCCAAAACATTCACATGTTTAAAGTACTTACTTACAAGTAGTATTTTGCATATTAACAGTTAAGCACCAGTGAAACAAATTTGCACGCTATTTTTTTATTATCTGCAATTAATTAATCTAATAAGAGATAGCCTCTGCCTCAAAGAGAACACAACCAAAACAGAAAAGGCAGAAAAGGTAACTATAGAAAAAAAAAGTTATTATCACTGTTACAAATCTGAATTTCCACACTATGAGGGTTCTCAGAAGCCAGGATGAAGATAATAATATTAATGTTCACTGTGGAAAGAAAAATATATGAAGAGACTTGACATGATAATGCTGGATGTTTTGGTGTGACATTTTCAATTGAAATGATGTTTCCAGTGTTACTGAAGCAAAGTGTTTTTTCACCACATTGTATCAAATACAAAGGTTTAAGTTTGATATAAAACACTATTATCTTTAGGCTGGCAAGGAGAATTTGGACTTCAGTGAGGTCAAAGTGTTAATTAAAAACTTATTTGCTGTTATACCACGTAATGGTGAAGAAAATTCTAAGATTTTGAGGTAACAAAGGTCTTTGTGCTTGTAAAAATCCTCTGCCAGCCAAGCAGGGATGGGACAAAAAGCCATGGGGCATGTAGTATGACAGATTCAAGACAGATGGGACTGCAAGACTTCCTAAAATCTTTTCATATTTGTAGCTTATGATTGCTTCTAGTTTCTTCCCATTGCAAAAAGCTCTGACTTCCCATTACAGAAAAAGATGGAAAAAAAAGAAAAGAACAGCTTAAAACCTTAAAAAGTTAAAACTGAAAAATTAGTTTATTTAACCATATCTCCTTTTTAAAAGTGAAATCCTTTACTGAACAACTCCTGTCACTTAACTAACTTCTAGATTGTTAGATCACATTTCCTCAAAGATAATTGAAAAACCTAAAGAAAACATTAGGAATGAAATAAAAAGAATCAAAATAAATTTTCAAAAGTGTGAAAAAATGAAAACATGGCTGACACTGAGACATTGCATGTGTGTGTCCAGTTGCTCCTTGAATATCTCCAGGGAGAAGTACTCCACCCCTTCCCTGGGACTTAAAGAATTGAGGCAGAAAATGTGCTCCTGGAGGCAGTTTTGAGGACAAAAGAAGGAAAAGAGAGGTAAATTCAGGGAGGGAAAAGTAGTTCAGAATAGTCAGGGTGACAAAAGGGTTTCTTTCTCCTGAACAAAAGTAAGCCAAAGTAGGTGGTGGAGGCAGTGCAACTGATTATTCTTTAATCTGGTCTGATCCTGATTACTCAGAATAGTAAAACTGCAGCTGTGATTTCTCCAGACTCCAGAGAAAAACTGGTATTTTCACACTTGCATTTAATGTCTCAGGTAGAACTGGTTTAAGAGCTTCTGGTGGATGGGGTAAAGTGCCAGAGCCTTAATTTAGGCTGAGAGAATCCTTCTCCAGAGTAATTTACATACATGTTTAGCAAGAACTTATTTTGGAATAGGGCTTTATTAGATAGACATATCCCTACCACCTATAAATTTGGACAATGTGGAGCATAGTTTAAGAACATGGAGGAAATAAATTAGATGGTACCCTTCCCAAGGTCAGTTTTCATGGCTCTTGTAAAATATTTCAGACAGTTTAGGGATAACAAGAATTCCGTGATGAGTTTTTGGAAATCACGTTCTGATACCCAAAGTCCAGTGTTGAAAAAACAGGTTTAGTCAGAAAATACTCACTGTTCAAGATAAACAATTTCCAAAGGAGAAGACAGTATGTGTGTTTGTTTTTCTCAGACAAAAAGTGGTTGAGTACTATGACACCAGGGGCCTCCTTCCACTATGGTATCTGGAAAATAAGTTCACAAATTAATAGATATTAACAAAGAAAAGAAAATTCAATGCATCAGCAGATAGCAAATATTTGAACAATGAAGTGAATGAAATGCCAGATGGAGGATTTATGACACTATAAAAAATGCCCGGTGGGAACAAGCTATCTTTTGTCATCCAGAAAAAGTATGGTCTGTGTTTCTGTTCTTTAATAAGAGCCCAGGCTAACATCACAGGTTATTTATATGGAGTTTGTTTTTGTTTTTATTTTTTTTTAGAACATCTGGTAATTCCTATATGAGCAATAAGCAAAATCAGACTCATAAAGTTGTTAACATTGATCATTAAACCCTACTGCAAAGTTAAAGTGATCTGAGTAAATTAATTATTATGCCACATTTTCTGGGGCACTGCACAGTCTGATACATGATTCAGATCGACCACAGACTCTCTTGTTGCCTCTGTTGCTTCTTTTCCCTCTGCACTAAAGACAGATTTTTGTTTGTGACCTTATCTCTGGCTGAAGAGGCAAGAAGTATTATGGTTTTGTGAGGTGTGTTCTTAGGTGCCACTGCCAAGCTCAGGGAAAAGAGAGGGAGAATAAAACATATCTAGTAAAATACATTGTAGGACTCATACAAAATGAGTCCAGCTCTGCTGTATTCTGCTTCAGAAGCTAGCAGCAAATGCTGTTTAAGAAACTAAGTAATTGAGTAAAAAAAGGGAAAAAAAAAACTCATAAATCAAACCAACTAACCAACCAAAAAAAACAAGAAAATGAGAAAAAGGACACATGAAAAAGAAAGAAGGTAAAAAACTTCAATCCAGCAGAAAAATCTACTCCTTGTATTTAAAATGTTTGTGAATACAGGTATAAAGGCTTGCACCAGGATCATATTCTGGTGGCACACAAAACATTCATTTGAGCAAGAAACTGCCTTTTACTGCCTTAAACACTGGGGAAGGAATGAAAAGGCTTCCAAGTTTCATTTACTCTTGTTTTCCTACACACTTCTGTCAGCATTGAACCCAGTCCTGGATCCCTCTCCTAAAAAAAGAGTTCTTCTCTTTGAAGAAAAGGCCACTATGTTTTGAAGAAAAGGCCACTACCTTTACAGGCACCATTTTTAGAGAGCTCTGCCCAGTCTCCAGCTGCAGCTTCAAAAGCCAGAAAACCAGCAGGTGCTGTGTCACATCTCTTGGCCTCATGAGGTCACCTTGGATGGTCTTGTGTGTCGAATACATCAGACACTTGAAAGTCCTGAGATCCCTACCACTGAGTTTAACAAGAGAAAAAAACTGCTTTTCTTGCCCCCCCAAAAAGTGCCATGGCTGCATTTCAGTTTTCAAAGTAATTCTGCTGCCTTTGACCTTTGGAGTAGCCTTTTGTGGCCATTTGTGCTGCTTCTTTTTTGCCTCAGTTCCCCACTATGGAACAGAATATATCCTGATGTCCAGATCCCTTATAAGTTAAATTGTTTAACCTCAAGATATTAATTGATTGTATTCTCTTCCAAGAAAACTTTGTGAATCTTTATAATGGAAATAACTTTTGTGGGGATTTTTTTTTCTGCTTTGCTTGTTTGCTTTCCCACTGTTTGCTGAAGGACAACATTGAGCTTGGAGTTTGATTTTATGAACAATTGTGGTTTTTAATGCAAAGGCTAAATATCGTCTACCAGCTTCTGTCTGATTGCAGAGTTCTGATGGCATGCAACATAAATAGTGGTTTCTTATAATTTCTGATTCTGCCCTGAGACAGAAAATTGCAGGGTTTTAGTTATTTGCTAATGCATTGTCTCTTTCCATAATTCCAGCTGCAATGGCTAAAACAAGAGCATCAAAACTGTCATAGAGCTATTTTGGATAACAAAGCAAAACAGTGACATTTTTGTGTGAAAATGAGGCAGCTGTACTGGCTAATATGAGCAAAATAGGTAAAACAGAGCCCAGTCTCAGCCTTAATCACTCACTAGATTTACCAAAGTGCCAATTATTTGCAATGGGAAGCAGAACTGCGTAGCGAACAAAGTTTGTCACATTTCAGTGAAAATCAAAGCAAAAGCCAATCTCTGAACACATTGTGGAAGTGCATGAAGCCTTATTTAAGCACTTTAGGAAAATACATGCGTGCCTGGATGTGTCATGGGTTTATAATAAAGCACAGCCATTGGATTTTTGTATTTCATGGGTAATAGTTTTATCTTTCTATGAAGAGATATTGTTATTTTACTGTATGCTAGTCCTAGCTCATTTTGTGTACAGAAACTCTTGGGATATTGTGCCATGCCATGCTCTGCCATGCCACGCTGACCAGCCTTTGCTCCCTGAGCAGACCACAGCCATAGGTCTCTCTCCATAATAAAGGGCTTTTGATCTACACAAGTCCTTGCTGGATAAAACTGCTGTGTATCCTAGTCTATGCAACATTTGGGTTTTTTTTAAGTCTCAGAGTAAGATCTGGCTGTCAGATTTTATAAATCACAAGGGGAACATTTAAAAGGGTTTTATCAGTAAGCCTTAAATAAAAGACCAATCTTTCTTGATCCTAAGGTGAATTTTTTTATTTTTATTATTTTTATTTTGGTTTTTTTTTTCCTTTTTTTGGATAATAATGATGTAGTTCTCTGGTGAATTATTTCAAGATTAATGCAGAAGGTTTATTCAGCCACTGTTTAGCATTATTGACTGTGTCATCATATGAAGCATTGCTGGTTGACCATTATGTCTTGTTTGCAGTTTATAAAGATGCTGAACAGGATGTGAAACTCAATAATGCATCAGCAGCAAATGCAAATTTTCTGTATTTACTGGAGAGGGGGCAGGGAAGCCACTACAAACAAACAAACAAAAAAACAAACAAAAGAAAATATTAAGACAGTCTTAATGGGTTAATGGGTTTTGTCAGCAGCCTCCATCAATTTGCTTTTCCAAATCTGCCAAGCTGACAGAAACCAAACAGTTATGTGGACCTTTTCCAGGTCCCTGATGCCCCAGCATTGCCAGCTGCTGCTGTTGAGTCAGTGACAGGCTCTGACTTCACTGTGAAAGCCAAAGGGCCAACTTAAAGCTCCAAACCTCCCTTTCCCAGGTCACAGCGCCTTTCAGGAATGTAAATCCCCAGTTGGGATGTGGTAGTTGATATATATTCCTGACAAGATCACTGCTGATGGGAATAAGAGATCACAATTTTACTTTTTACTTTTTTTAAAAGACATTTTGCAAGAACACACTTTCAAAGTGGTCCAGTCTTCTGGTTAACTTTGCAGATAGCAGAAGTTCTAATCTGCTTAATCTCTTTTTCCTAGAAGTTTCAGTCCCTACAATCACATAATGGCTATGCTTATTAATATCATAGTATTGCTTCTTTTTAAGAGAAACTCTAACTGCATTGCTTTCTGATTTTTAGCTCTAAAGCCCTGCAATTCACTACATTATTTTCTTCCATAAATATGGAATTTAAATAGATTGTCAATCCCTATGAAGAAAGTTTTCAGAGCTGTGGAATACTTTGAATTCCCTAATGAGCAGTAAGATATATATTTGTATCCATAAGGAAGAAATTCATATCCAAGTTCCAAGAAGATGTTTATAAACTGAGAAAGGTCATGGACCATTCTCATTCTGTCAGCATTGGATCGTTTATATCATTATATATATTTATATCACTTGCATCATTTTTATCAGAATCAGCTAGGTTGGAAAACACTTCTGAGATCAAGTCCACCATGTCAACCAGATCATGGCACCATGTGCCACATCAAGTCTTTCCTCAAATGCCTCCAGGGAAAGTGGCTCCACCACATCCCTATCAGCCCATTCCAATGCCTAGTCACTCCTTCCATGAAGAAATTCTTCCTAATGTTCTGCCTAAACCTTTCCGGTACAGCTTAAGATTTATGTCGTCTTGTCCTGTCCCTGTTCCCTGGGATAAGATCCCAAATCCCCCTGGCTGTCCCCTCCTGTCAGGGAGTTGTGCAGAGCCACAAGGTCCCCCCTGAGCCTCCTTTTTTCCAGGCTGAGCCCCTTTCCAGCTCCCTCAGCTTTTCTTTGTAGACTTGTGCTTCAGACCCTTCCCCAGCCCTGTTCCCCTTTTCTGGACATTGGAGCCCCTCAATGTTCTCCCTGAATTGAGATTCTCAGAACTGGACACAGCACACATGGCATGGCCTCACCAGTGCTGAGTACTCTGGAAGAATCACAGCCTTTGGGCTGTGTCACACCCTGGCTGCCACAGCCCAGGGGCCACTGGCCTCCTGCCCCCTTGGGCACCCTGGGCTCGTGTCCATCCCCTGTCCCAGCACCCCCAGGCCTTTCCCAAGGGCCCTTCCCAGCCCCTCTGTCCCAGCCGCAGCTCAGGGCTTGGTGAGAGCCAAGGGCAGGACCCAGCCCTGGCCCTTGGTGCCCCTCACAGCCCTGAGCCCAGCCATGGCTCCAGCCTGGGCAATCCCTCTGCAGAGCCTGCCTGCCCTCCAGCACACCCACACTCCCACACAGCTCCGTGTCCTCCATGGATTTTCCATGGGCACACTCCATCCCTCATCCAGATCATTAACCAAGATTTTAATCAGGGCTGGCCCCAGCACTGAGCCCTGGGGACACCACAGTGTCAGACGGCTCCCAGCTGGATGTGGCACCATCCCCAGCACTCTCTGGGCCAGTTCCTCACCCAGGGAGGAGTCAGCCTGTCCAGGCTCTGGGCTGCAGCTTTTCCAGGAGATGCTGTGGGAGATGGTGTCCAAGTCTTTGCTGGAGTGCAGGCAGCCACAGTCACAGCCTGTCCCTGCTGCACCAGGCACATCACCTGGGCATCACAGACCAGCCTGCTCAGCCACAACCTGCCTTTACCAAACCCATTTGTAGAATGATGCTTGACACTTCTGGATAATTTTCTTACAGGGAAGCTCTGATTGATCCCAGACTTTGGAAGCAGTTAGGGTCAAATGAAAAAGGGACTATAGCTTCTGGATGTGCATTTCCTTTCCTGATGCTACTTCCACACAAAATAAGCTCTCACTTTGCTCATATACAGGCATACTAATATACCATAATTTTCCTGTTTCAGCTGTTAATTTTCCCACTTTCCCTACAGATCAGTAGTCAATGTTACAATTATGTTACTACTGTTAGCTGTATATGGAAAAAGATTGGTTTTCTATCACACAGTCATATACCACTTAAAAAAAGCTTTGACTAAATATCCTGAATCTGAAATAAATTTCAGTAGAATCTCAGTCTTGTACTATTTACTATTAGCTTAAGGGAATCAACTCATGGACTGGAAAAAAAGTTTAAAAAATTTAGCTGGATAAGTCATATGGAAGTTGGAATACTGGGTAGAAACAAACAGGTGAAGATTTCTTTGTGAGATCAATTACATTGATTAGGTCTGTCCTCTGAAGATATTTTTGGGCTAACATCAGATCTGAAAATACAGCCATCAGGAGTAACACAACCACATAACTAAATTACCTTTTCAGGCATTCACACAGCTTTTCAGATTAATAAAAATTTGTTTGGATTTTCTTATTCTCAAGTAGTTGTAGGTGACGGAACACTTAAAGAAAGCTCATTACAGTTTACACTTTGAACTATTGCAGGCAAGATTGAGGAATCATTCTGACATGACATTAAAAATTCCATCTCAGTTATTCAAAGAAGATTCATTTCCTGGGGAGTTTTCTGTATTTCCCATTTTGTGATAGAAACAGCTGAGACTGTTCACTGTGCATGGTTGCTCAGATATTATTGAAATTTAATGATGAGCAGTGGAAAATATTATTTTTAATAAAAAAAAAATTCCTAAAAATTTCCAAGCTAGGTTTACATTTCAGTTGATGAGACAGTGAGACAGGCTGCATTTGAGTATAACAGGGTTTCTTTGTGACTTGTATTACACAAATGGGCAATTTTCCAGATGGTAAAAGAAAGGGGATGAAGTTCAACTGATGTCACTGGCCACCAAATGATCCATTCCAAGCAGCACTGGAAGGAAAACAGCTGAATTAAGAAGTTAGGGTGAAGGGTGGAGGTGGAGGGAGAAGCACTCATTTGTAATGGGTCAAATCAGACAAGGTTTTCTACCAGTTTCATAAGGCAGGAAATGTATTAGGGTATTGATCATGTCAAAGTGTTTTCTTCCCAGAGCTAAAGTTTTACCAAGTACTGAAGGGAAGAAAAAAGGCAGCACAGTAATTACTATACTGCCTTTTATAAGTTTTTAGACTTCATCAATAGTTTTGATTCCACTCTAAGTTTTAGAAGAACAAAGAAACCTCTCTTGAGTAGTTTTAGAGAAGATCTTATGCCTAAGGGGAGAAAGGTGCTTCAAATTATGACACTGGAAGACATTATTAAATAACACTAAAAAAAACCCCTCTTTTATACTGTCAACCTTTTTTTTTTTCCTATAGAAATTCTCAAACTCTAAGCTACAAGTAGCCTTGGGAGAACTAGTGTGAAGGTTTTTCCAGTTTATTCTTTTTTAGGATAGATATCTACCTAGATTCCTTTACACGTAGCTGCAAGGTTTGTGCAGAGGAAGATAAAAGAATTCTTTTATTTTAGTTACATTGTGGTCCTGTACTAAGCAATTTAAAAGAGAAAATAACATTGTTAAAGATAGGTGAATAAAGCAAGAAAATATGAACTATCTGCAGTCCTTCCTTCCTTCCCATTCTCCTGCTGAAATGAAAAGCAAGAGAGTATGAAAAACAGCAAGGTTTTTGGTTTTATTATTATCATTTCCCAAGGGCAAAAACCTGCAAGTAGAAAATCTGTTTGTGAGGAAAAGAAATAAAAAAAATTAGGTGGGTAATATTTATTATGAAAGTAGTAAAATTGTAGCATCAGCTTTTTCCAACCTTGAGTATCTATAATGAGGCAATTAAGCTACCAGGTAAATCTATCAGCAGGACACAAAGGCATTAACAAGTGCATACCCTGGGTACATCCTTACCTCTGTGCAAGGAAAATTTGGGCATGCAGGCTGGAAGGAAACAGAACCAGCTGCCAAAAGTCCTCCAGCATCATTGATGGGTGCCAGGGCTTTGGGGAATGCTATGGCATACTGTCCATGGGAACAGAAAGCATCATTTGGGATTTGCAAGGGACAGGATGGTGGACAAAAATAATCTTCTATGTATTCCTCACATTAGCACATTTTGTATGTTTTTATGCAGCACAAACCATCACCCTGGGCTCTGTTTCTACAGTAGAAATAATGAATTTGATTCAGGAGCCACTTCATGAAATTCTTCAGCCAGTTTTATGCCTCAGGTCAAACAATAACAATTATGGTCTCAAAATTATGAGTTTATAGCCTCAATTATGATATTACAGCCTCATTATGTTCTCAAAATTATCCAAGCTTCTTAAGAGTCAGCACAAAGGTTAGCAAGGCTTGAAAATAAATGGTAGTTGCAAAGACAGAAACAGTTCTGTTAAGACAGGTGTTTTTTCTCTTTGGGTGGAGAGGAAAATTTGAATGCTGGAAAGTACTCTTGGAAACCTGCACCAAGTATCCTTATTCATTGAACTGAGCCCTTTTGGACTGAGAAATCTATCACTGATGGAAAGGGGTGAACAACTGGCCTGTGGAAGACTGTAAGAGCCACTATTTAAATGGAGTGATGCTTTGCTAGGAAATAGTAAGTATTATTGAAAATATTTCCTTTTGTATATTTTTATGTATATCTATATACACATACATATATACAATGTAATTTTACTTTATTTCATTCAAATTCCCTGAGCTCCTTCACTTGTTATCTGGGCAGGTAAAAAAAAATTGATCTCAGTTCCCTCTTCCTTCTTGTGCCACCTTGCAAGAAAATAAATGCCATGGAGACACTGTGGAGAGAATGGTGATAGTAGAGCAGTCTTTCTGCTTCACAGACAAGTCATAATGATGATGGCACACAAACCACCCTTCATAAAACAAAAATGTCCATGATACTTTCTGTTATGCTAAGGTCCCTTTCTTCCAAAACAATATCAATTTCTCAAAATCTCTCAAAGTATGAATGAGGAGAAAAGATCATGAGAAGAAACAGACACTAATCCAAATTCTCTCATGACTTCTTTTCATTGCAATAGTGTTAGAGCTATTAAAAAACCACAGTCTATTGTACTGAAGAATACATTAATATGTGTAGCTATTTTCAAAAATTGGCAGTGGTTTCAAGCATCAGAGCTCAGTTGTAGAAGGGGGATCTGGCTTTCAAAAGGTGAGTGTTCAGTAAAATTGAAACAAATGCCACTGAAGGTGTTGCAAAGCTAGAAGAACTGAATTAAGAGGGTTTTCCAAAATCACTAGTGTTTTTGATAAAAATCAGCCTTGACTGATTCCCAGAGCCTCTTGAAGCATGTCAGCATTTCACACCGTGACTTCAATGCTGCTGTCTGGAGCAAGGATCCTTAGTGACCCTGCTACTGTCTGCAAGGATCCCATCAAAAGATCAATGCCATACAAACAAATAAGGAAATAAATACACACACCTCCACCCCCTCCTATTATCTCTCTATCAAGAAAAGAGATTGAGTCTCAAGATAGCTTAATAAGTGTTACACTAAGTTTTAGATCGCTTCCCTGCCTGATGTGACAGTCAATAAAATATCAAAAAATATTGTAGCTTCTGCAGTTCGTCTGGCATTGCTTTTGGCCTGAAAAACTTGAGGTGTTTTTATTCATTACCCTGTCAGTCAGACCTTGAAAGCTGAGAGATTTCTAACTTCTCCCTTGAAATGTGTCATGATGGATAGAAGATGACTGTAGACATTCAAATGGGAAGCATGGAGGTGGAATCCTCTTCACCAGTGATCTAAACCAAAGAAAAATGGGATGGTACAGAAACAGGACTTTTGGCACAAGGTCTGTTAAGGCTGCCAGTCCTCTCCAAAGAACCATGGCGTGGTTTGAGCTGAGAGGTCGAGGGTATTGCAGAGTTTTTTTAATCATTTAACAGAATTCTGGTTTTATCACACAAATATCCCCCAGAAAATTTAGTTTCAGTAAGATAATTGATACAAATGAAGTGATTGGAAGTCACAGAGGAAACATTTGTATCTTTCTGTTTAAACACTCCAGGAAATTCTCCTGCTCTGAAACTCCCACTTGGAATTTTTGGGACAGTCTGGGGTACCTTATTTGCCTGACACAACTGACATTTTCCCAAATTATTTCAGACCACAGTGCAGGAGTTAGTATACACAAGGGACCACACACAATGGGAAATTTGAATACAGATATTCCCTTTCAGAGAATAACATATTGACATTTCAGACTGGAATGGCCTGGGAATATCTTGGATGTATCTAACCATTTATTAATATGGTTGTGGTCTTAGCTTCTGACTGATCCAGTTTTAGCTGGGAGTCTCAAAAGAGAAGTGCTTGAATTTTACTAAGATTAGAAAGTATAATTCATATAAGCAGGAAATACTATTAAGAGAAAAGTCTGTGTTGTTCCATTACAGCTTGCTCCTGTACAGACATTTGGAGACATCCTGTAGACTGATTGCCCAGGAGATCATCCCTTCAGGAACACAGATAAGGACTGGTGCTCCTTTAAAGTTCCTTCACCCAGTTATGTATTTTCTTTAGGATTCTGCCCATGCTCTTGGGCATGCCCCCAAAACAATCTATTTTCTCATCATCTTTATGTAGGTTCCATAATTGTGATTCATTATTTAAATGAAAATATCCTCAAGGTCTTCAGAAACTTGTCCAGAAGAGGATACTGTTTATGTAAATGCACTATAAATAGCAAAAATCAAAAGCAGTTATTGTTAAAGTTACTGTGAATCTCACAGTAAGATCATTAGGCCTTCATAAAAATAGATACTAGAAATATCCAAAGATATATCAAATGTAGTACGACTTTTTTTGACCCTAATGACTTATCTTGATTCATATTCACTGCAACCATATAGTTATGGCCCTTGTGAATATTTTTTTTTTTTGCAAAAAACAAACCATTTGCTCATTTCATGGCACACACTCAGAATTTACTAATTTTTGTCATCTTAGTAGACTTTTCTTTGTCCTATTGGATTTTTTAGGATGAGTAGCACTTCTTTATTTTAGACACTTCTCAGGACCAATCCCTCAAAGAATCAAAATGCTGGATAGTCATTCTAAATTATATATGCACCTAAACATTGTTTTAATCATTACATACAGCTTATTACCTGTTCTCTTTTCTTCACCATGTGATGACCTCATATGACTTCTAGGACAAAGCCACATTTAACATCTCTTACATGAATTTTTAAGGAACTGAAGTTTTAACTCAGCTATTTGTGTTAGAAGGACTTATATAGCCCAGTTTTCACAGTAGGACTAATACAGCAGCAGTACATGATAAATATAGTTTAGCACATTGCTTCAACATTTATTTGTTGATGTTGCTGAATATATACATATATACACAGAGGTGCCAAGATATATGCCAAGCTGCCATGAAATGAATCAGAGCATTTAATGACACAGAAAATATAGAAAGTCATATTGTAGCTCATGGTTCATGTAATCAGGGTCATCCAGGCTCTCAAAACTGAAGATTAAGCTTTTTAAGCTACCATAAATGAGTCAGAAACCTTCAATTAGATGCACTAACTTCTTCAATAACATTCAAATGAAAAGTAAGTCTCATTTAATAGTGAAATAGGGGGAAGATTGTGACTGGTATAATATAGTATAATTGTGAAATATAGGAAAGATAATGACTAGTGCAGCCATTAGCTGAGTGCATTGAATAGCTGAGAGTGAAGGCAGTGGCAATAAGGAACAGCATCTCACCTTCCTGCAGGGCTTTCCATCATATGATCTCAAAGAATCTCACACAATAATAGCAGTGATTCGCATTACTTCTGGGAGGGAGGCTGCCATCACAGCAGCACCTGATTATCCTGCTTAGCATTTAGAGCTCTCAAAGCCTGGGACACTGAACTACCCACTCCCTGAATATTCCTAATACTCCCTCTGGCTGCCATTCCTTTTGTTCCTGTCAGGATATATTTTGTTGCTTTTCCCCAAGCTTTTCTTTTTTTAAGGAAGAGAACTGAAACTCTCACTTCACTCTGCACCCTTCAGAGCACGAGCTGAAACACCAAAATTCAGCTATCATAAACTTGGGGTGGAGTAAGAAGGAGAATCACAAAGGAAAAATGAAGTGGCTTTGGTTTCACCATGCAACTCTGAGCACCCAAACAATGGAGACTATGCTACTGTGGTAGAGTTTTTTCAAATCTCTACTGTACAATTCTGATTTATGAGTCAAATTTAAGACTATACGGGAAACAATACTGAGTATTAAAAAATGTAATTTACAATTCTACAGTAACCTCAAACTCAGAGTCTTGTATGAAAATACAACCCCAGAGTAAGCTGCTCAATGCAAGACTGCATTAAAATTGTATACTGCAACACTTCATCTTCCTAATTGGCATGGATATGATCTAGCTCAAAAAGAGTAGTTTAAATGATATCAGATCCTGAAGGAACCTGGAGTTGGCTGACATCCTCTCGATGGAGTGCACATTTCCTCCAGCACTAAAATGCATGCTGACATGTACTTTCAGAAGCAAATGACCTGAGCTGGGAGCTACTCAAACTCAGTCATCATTCATATGCATATTTCTTTAATTTAGACATGTTCAAAGTGATAAAATACAGGCACTGTGAAGCAAAGTTACAGTCACCAGGTCTCAAGATATACTGTCTGGACACTAATCTAGTTTTTGCCCTTGAGTGACAGATGCTATCATGATTGAAAGGAAAAAAAAAATCCTAAATGCTTAGAGTAGATATTTGCACAATGGTCTTATTCCAACAAGCAAATATATTGGGGAATATTTCAAATCTTAATATATTTTCCTACTTGGGATTGTGCAGCTGGATTTCACACAGGCTGATTAAGGGATAAAACATTTTCCCTTAGTGAGTTTAAGTTAATATTTCTATTTTTCTGGTGTTTCTGCATCCATATATATACTCTGCAGCCACACAGACACTTACACAGGCTAGCACATCTTTGAAGATATAAATATGGCAGAGTGTTAACTGTTTGCTGACAATGTACACAGCTTGACAATACCCAATTAATGCATGCTTGGCGCCCTTTGGAAAATGAGATGCAATTTTTATTCTAAATCAATGATGAATTAATTGACAGTATGGTAAACAAAGGCTGCATCTAATACATCACTGGAACTCTGTAGGGGGCCTGCAGCTTTGACAAAGTCGCTCATGTTGCAGTTCTCCAGGACCAAGTTCTGACCAGGGTGTGAGCAAACCTGTTAAATACATACATAAAATTATTAGGATCCTTTAATATTGTATTATGTTTCTGCATCAGGGAGCTTATTGAAATTATTGTGAATCTTACTTTTTTTTCCATCTGGTTCCAAAAGAGAAGCCTTTCATAAGTTTCACCCAATTCCCAATCAATAAGTAAGTTTTCCACGAAGATTTTTTTTTTTTTTATTTGGTTACATGCCAAGGAAGCTGAGAATCATTAGCACAAGCTCTTCTCATAGGGAAGGTTGGTACAAATGTTCTGATATCCAAAGCAGAAATAAGATGCTGAAGAAATCAATGCCTAGCATCTAATCCAAACCCATTAAATTAGCCAGAAAAAAAAAAATCAATTGAGTTAGGATGGGAGGGGAAGGGTTTTTCCTGCTATGGAAACCATGAATGATGCAGACATCATAATAAATCCCCCTGCCTTTCCTATTCCTTCTAATATATTTTTTTTTAAGATTTTTTGTTTGTTTGTTTGTTTTGGTTGGAGAATTGTTTGGTTTTGACTTTTTCTGTTTTGTTTTGTTTTTGTATTTAAACCAAGCATCCTTGGGCAATTAAACTAACCTACATTCCAGTTCTGTCTTTTTGTCTGTGATGAAGAAAAGAGACTTTCCTTCCTCTTTTCCCAGAACTAAGATTTTAGTCCTTGTCAGTTCATCCTCTCTTCTAGGGGAAAATGGTAAGAAGAATCTATGTAATATTGACATAAACTGTAAGGCTATATAAAGTCAAATTGACACCTAGAACATATTTTAGGATCCTTAAGAGCCAAGCCTTTTTTAAGTCAGAAATACTTAGTTGCACTTGAATAATAACAAGGAGACTGACAGGAGCAGCAACTTACTGAGTAAATGGAGGGGCCAAATTCCCTGTCCACACTTGAAACATCTTGAAGAATCGTTTGAAGTTAAGGAAAATTCTCCAAATCATCTTGCCTACTTCTGCATTCATTACCTCCTGCTTCTAGAGCAAAAGGGCTGTCTCTTTTTATTTCTTTTTCCCATTATGAATTAGTGTGCAATATAGATCATCAATATGCAGGCTTAAAAAAAATCTACTTAGTGAAGACCTTTAAAATTGTGAAATGAACAAAATTCAACAGAATTTCCTTCAATCTTGAATCCTTGATTCAATCTCTTCTGAGAAGGTTTTCCTCAATTTTAGACTGAGGTTGAAATGCAGGTTTTCCTTCTGTTTTAAAGACTGCCTTATTAAGTGATTTTCGTTAGTTCTTTCTACTGTGTTTCCTCAATTTTCCTAATTATAACATAAAAACAATTTGGAATGAGGTAGAAGGAGTTCTATAAAGACTTTGTAGAGTTTCTGTTGACCTAGATTTGGAAGGGAGATCTGCCACTCTTCATTTACTGCTCTTGTCCCTCTCCTGATCTCCTACAAACTGTTTGCCTTGCCCCCAAAAACAGAATATTCATTACAGTGGAAAGTAAACCACAAAACCATGCCTTTGAGAGGTGATCCCATCTCTAAGAATGAAGGAAAATTTTCAGACCTGTGTGCAGTTATGAGGAAGAAAGAGACACACAAAGACCTACACCTCTTTCCCATCACAGTTTATGGAATGATCTCCATCCACGCTGTGTGCTCTCTCCTCCCTCACATGTAGTCAGAGTGGACTGGTTATTCCCAGCTCACTGTCAGAGCCCTCAGCGGCAGCCCAACAAAACCATTTTGCCAAAGGCAGTTGAAAATGACTCACCACTAAATTTTTCTAAGCTTAGCAGATTCCATTCCCCCATTCCCAGCTCAACTGTCTGCCTCTGTGACATCTACTCATGCCATGTCCTCCGAGGGACTTCACAAGAGGCAGTCCTGGGGCTGAGGTAGAATCTGAGGTTTCTCAAGCTTCACATTCCATCATCCTCTCTCCACTTACTGGACACTCTCTGGGGTATATATAAATAACTAGTCTACCACTGACAGTGCCAATATGGTTTGGGAATCACAATACAGTCAACAAACTAGTATTAGCTCTCAATGCCTTAGAGTAGTCTTACACAAGTTTGATGAAGGACCTGGGAAAGGGGCTCAGCCTGGAGAAATGGAAGATCAGAGGTGACCTTGTGGCTCTGCACAATTCCCTGACAGGAGGGGACAGCCAGGGGTTTTGGGCTCTGCTCCCAGGGAGCAGAGACAGGATGAGGGAAGTGGCCTCAAGTTGCACCAGGGGAGGTTTACATTGGATATTAGAGAAATTATTGGATATTAGGGAAAACTTTGTCACTTTTTTGGGAGGGTTGTCAACCATCTTGAAGAGACTACCCAGAGAAGTGGTGGAAATGCCATTCCTGGAAGTGTTCAAAAACATGTGGATGTACTTGGCTGTGGTGAACATGGCTGTGGTATGTAAATTGTTGGACTCAATGATCTTAGAGGTATTTTCCAACCTAAATGGCTCTATAATTCTGGGAGTTGTTACAGAAAATCCTAGTATCACCATGAAGAAAAAAAAAGTGTCAGGAGGTGGGAACCTGGCAGCACTATGTGAACAAAGCTGGAAGTAAATGGGATAAGGTGTTACTAACATTGCTCAGGTAAAATACAAAAAGCAAAGTTCACAGAAATAAAATATTTTGACATTGTGATCATGCTAAAGCAATACTGTGAAGAAATAGATGGGTCAGGAAAATTCTATACAAACTGGAATGTCTTGAAACTCTGTGCAGCAACAACCTCACCTCAGAGAACTAAAGGACAGACACCTAAAATTTAGCTGTTACCTTTAAATCCTGATATAGATGATATAACGCAGGTACCTCAGAGGTGATCATTCTCATCCATCCTAAACTCCTGCTTAGATAAACCATTATCTGAAGGTGCTTATAATTGTTAACTGAGCCTGGGTGACCAGGATAGAATCTGATTTCCAATATGAGCTTTTAGTTAAGCTGTATAAAATAAATGTTATCATAAGAGTTCATTTCAGTTAGTTATATTAAGGCATCTTCTCACTTTTTCTCCCACATCACATGTGAATATCTGCTGCAGACAGCTATAAAACATGACACAGGATCTGCAGAAACCCTGCTCTCCCCTGAAGCATCAGCTGGAGGCCAGGCAGGATGACAGTCATTCTCTCAAATGACACCAGACATCCTTGTGGGGCAACTGAACTGAGCTTCAAGTGTCACTGTGCTTGACAGAATACTGCATTATGGTTATTGTGTTTTCCAACACCAAGCATTGTAGCTTGCTGCTGGACAAAATGGCAAGTTTTGCAGATGTTTTTAAAATGTGAATTCCCAAGCTTTCAAGATGGCAGGAAGTTAAGCCAGACTTTGAAGCTTTACTTTTGTACTTAGATGGAAAATCAGTGCCCTGAGCAATTTGACAGAAAGAGGGAGGCAGATAAACTGGACAAGTCTTCAGAGGTTAATGCTGTGCTCAGTTAAATTTATGCATGGAGCTTTGGTAGTTGTGTTAGTGGACTGGATAACCCTCTTAAGGCCAGAAACTCACAGAGCTGGTAATGTGGCATCTAAATAAAACAGATAGAATTTCCTCTTTCAGTTCTCAGGGGCAAAAGATACTCAGCTTAGTGTCAATGCAGTATTAACCTCCCAAAGAAGAATAGAGATGACTTCAGAGGTTATATTCCTGAATCAGCTACAGTTTCAGTTTCTGATTTAGTTTCTCTTTTCTTGCAATTTCCTGTGATGTGCACATAGATAAAAATACTTAACTATTTCCCAGGTCTGTTTTGAAGCTAAATTACCAGATATTTGTTAAGAGCTTTGAGGCATTTATGATCATAAACTGAAAATTACATTCTCCTACCTTGCTGCTATTAAGGCTTATTATTTTCTTATAGCTCTACAGCTTGTTTTCTTTTCAGAATATTGAATAGCCTCCTAATAAAAGCAATATAAATGAAAGACAGACTAGAGCTGTGCTTCTTCAGTAACACTTATAAAGAAACTGTAATTCATGCTGATTGAGAAAAGAAAAATCTTGTTACTTGTTAAAGATAAAAGCCATATTTAAATCAAGGCCCTGTCTTTATATGACAGCCAGGTATTTCTGCAACAGGTTGCCCAGAGAAACTCTGGGTGACCCATCCCTGGACATGTTAAGACCAGGTTGCATGGAGGTCTAATCAACCTGGCCTAGTGGAAGGTCTCCCTGTGCATGGCAGGGAGTAGGAGTTTCATGATCTTAAAAGCCCCTTCCAACCTAAACCATTCTAGGATTCTATGATCTGCTTTTGTCCCTGAAGAAAAGATTTGCTTCTATATACATTGTCTCTTTCACTCCCTCTCTTCTCTCTCGTCTTCCTCCACCTTTCCGTCCACTCCTCCTCCTCTCCTACACAGCCATGCACATTCACTATCTTGGGAAACAAATCCACATATCAACTTAAAACTAAACTTCCGAGTCCACCACATGATCCTCCTATACCCTCACTAAGAGACCTATAGGTGTCAAGAAAATACTGAGTTCCCATTTTGGGACTTAGAGGCCAGGGTAAATGATGGGTTTGACGACACCCAGCTAACTGTAATTATGTTAGTGTGTTGCACAAAAAGTACTTTGTCTTTTGCTATCAGCAGGGATCTAGAACCAGAGAAACCAACATGTAGAAGAACAGCCTACAAAATGGTTGGGTTTTATAGGGTAAAGAAACTCTTCTGTCTTGGCTACTCAATTTTCTACGCAGCAAACATACTGGAAAACTTCAGAGCTTCCTCCCCCAAAAGACCAAGTCCTGGTGTATTTCTACGGTTATTTGAGTCCAGGAACCCTTCCTCATTTAATATTGTTGATTCAATCACAGAGCTGATTTCTCTTATCATGGTACAAAGACATTTTTGAGCTGTGGGGTTGGAAAACGTTCAGAAGAGATATTGTACCACTTAAGAGCACATTTAGATGCATTAAAAACCCACAAAAACACAAACCAATAATTCATTGTTGAACCAGCCTTCTTTCTATGCAGCAGATGGGGAATCCTTGCCATATTGGAGGTATCAAGAAGATCTGCAGCTTCATGAAGGTGAGTGCAGCTTTGTTGCATGAGGGCGTGTCTTGACATGCCCTGGACTTTGGTTCTGAGACTGTTGTCTAGTGTAATAAATTGAACATGTCAAAGAATTCTTCCAGGCAATTCACTTGTCTCTACACTAAATTTTTAGGACAGTCTCTAACACATTTTTAATCTGCGCCAACAGGCACTTTCCTAAACTATTTTTGGGCACAGAAAAACACCCTCAGAAGACTGGAGACACATCCAACAGCCAGTCTGACTGCCATCACCTGGTTGATCCTGAGAGAAATCACTAATGCAGGTGCAGGTCCTCCCATGTCAATTGGCATCATAACCAGGGACTGAGCTGGGACAGATGAAATTATTCTTACAGATGTAGCTTCATTTTCCAGTTTGAAAATTACTTTTTTGCCTAATCCATGCTCCTGGGAATAATTTTTTATTCAACTGAAGTATTCTGAGCCAGAAGGGGACTATCTCTGCCTCTCCTTTGTAAAAAAAATGGGATGCTGTCCTTGAACAGTGTAGATTAATGTGACAATGTGGTTAGGGAAGTTAAACCAGATGAAACACCAGTATTTCAAGAGCTTCTAAATATTAAGGGTGGCACATGGGTCAGACTCCAAAAGGAAGAGAAGGCTCATCCAAACATAAGCACTCCTTCTGAATGCTCACTAGCAATCCCTGGTGTGTTGGTGGCTGGCAGAAAGAAGTGGCCAGTTCCCTTTGACCAGTTGTAAGGACACTGGACTTGAGAGAGATGGTGACAATTCTGAAGAGACACTGACAAAATATTGCCTGTTCAAACTAAGCAACACTGCCTGCTCCTGTGTGGTCTATGTCCTCAACTTGAACATGGTCAAAACCAACCTGCTGTCCAAGCCAACCTACCCCATCCTCTTTCCTTTTTAAAATATAAATCAAGAGCTTCTTTCACCCCCATTTCTGCCAGTCTAGTGATCATCAATTCTTCAGCTTGGTTGTCTGCATTTACCACCCTGCTTCTGTCTAAAGCGGTGGAGTGACAAATAGCTTCATTTCTAAACTCTGAAAAGCTCAAGCACTTGGGTGAAACCAGGATGCCTCCTACATCATGCAGCAATAATAAAACATAACTGCATGCTTTTATTATCTCTCCCAAGAGGTTGTCGTAAGAAGCAGTTGTGATAGACCATAAGTAGGTCTAGATAGATTAAAAAAAAAGCAAAAAGTAAAAAAAAAAGTGCCAAAAAATAAACAACCATCACCACCACCACCAAAAACTATAAACCCTGATGAAAATAATCAGAGTAATTCCCTCTCTTCAAGGGCAGGAGACAAACTGAATTACACTCAGCCCCCCACTTTCACACGGCAATAAATTCAATGTTGGCAGCTACAAAAAACAACCTTTCTTTATTTTCCAATTTTAGAGTTCTTGGACCACAATAAACTGGCAGTTTCAAGTCTTCTATATGTTCTTTAGTAACAATAAAACATACCTCTAGACTCCCATAAGGACAACACCGGGAATTCCTAAGCTCTCTAGACAAGCCAGCATAGAAGATTGTTCTTCCTGTAACAGTTTTTGAAGTAATAAAACCTACCTATATCAATATTGTCTGTGACAATAGAGGACATATATCCCAGGCTGCCTTTTAGGCAAATGATGTTCATGGTCCTGCTGCACAGATTCCATCTGACCTGGGGCTGGAACCAGCACGGAAGGACAGTAGCCGTGGAAACTGGCCAGACCTCTGGGTTTCCTGATTTTGTTCTTATGATGTCAGATAGTGGTATGCTCTAGTCATTAATCAATTACTCTTTGAATACTGTAGATCAATTAATACTTTTTATATTTAATTTATATTTAATTTATATTTAATTTTTATATTTTATATTTAAAATGTATCAGACATAGAGTATTTTTTGCCTTTTATTTCTATGGAATGTGTTTTATTTGCTTTGTGATCAGTTTGTCTCAGCCTGTCAGCATGCTTACAGTCCCACTTAGTGTTTAATGTTCACACTTTATTAAGCAAAGGACATAATGAAAATCCAGTTTTTAAGACTGAGATAAATAAAACAAAAAGAAGATCAAAGAAAGCATGGGAAAAAAAAACCAACTTGGAATCATTTGTCCATAAAGCTGGACAAAGAGGGCACTCGCATAGTTTAAATTGTGGTGCTTAGAGAAACCAAAGACTTCCACCAAGAAAAATTGTGTGCTTCATTTCAGCGGTTTAGACTTGCATAAAGGATACAAGAAACCCTGTTTCAGGACAGCACATTTTGGTAGTTAAAGTTATGTTACCTTCCCATACAAATTATTTTTAACAACAGCAGCAAGAAAATCATATAATGCCACATCCAAAATGGAAGGCTTCTATTATTATGACCTGAACATTTGCATTTTAATTGCACAGACAAGTGAATCAGATTTAGTATGTAATTGAATATATTGTCTATTAGTAACAGCATAGGTAAAACTTGGTCTTAATTTCATGCTATTATACCAGAGTAAATCTCACAGTCTTTATTTAAATTCTAATTCATTCAATAATTTCCTAAAATAAATGACCCATGAAAGCTTTTTCTATTTTTTTCTGTTCATTTTATTTGTAGCCCTTAAAAAAAAAAAAAGCCCAAAATTAATCATCTGAAATTTTATTTACTTTAGTATTGTAACTATATTTTGCATGCCTTCCAGCTATGGTAAATCAGAAAATTAGTGCTGAACTACAGAGGCTGAAGAATAGACCATGGACAAGCAGTATAAAATATCCATGAATGCTATGTAAAATGCCTTTCTACTTGAGCCTCTTCCTGGAGAACTGGAGAATCTTTTTAGCAATCCCCTTATGTCTTCATTTCCATATCAATATTTACTTTTAGTAGAAAGATGCCTTTTCCCTGTTTGAAGTAATGTTTTCACTGTTTGTCATTAATCTTATAAGGAAAACACTCCTATAAAGCAGTTTCTGACATGGCAACATCCCAGTCTTTCAGAAGTANAATAAACCCTACCTATATCAATATTGTCTGTGACAATAGAGGACATATATCCCAGGCTGCCTTTTAGGCAAATGATGTTCATGGTCCTGCTGCACAGATTCCATCTGACCTGGGGCTGGAACCAGCACGGAAGGACAGTAGCCGTGGAAACTGGCCAGACCTCTGGGTTTCCTGATTTTGTTCTTATGATGTCAGATAGTGGTATGCTCTAGTCATTAATCAATTACTCTTTGAATACTGTAGATCAATTAATACTTTTTATATTTAATTTATATTTAATTTATATTTAATTTTTATATTTTATATTTAAAATGTATCAGACATAGAGTATTTTTTGCCTTTTATTTCTATGGAATGTGTTTTATTTGCTTTGTGATCAGTNATGCTATTATACCAGAGTAAATCTCACAGTCTTTATTTAAATTCTAATTCATTCAATAATTTCCTAAAATAAATGACCCATGAAAGCTTTTTCTATTTTTTTCTGTTCATTTTATTTGTAGCCCTTAAAAAAAAAAAAAGCCCAAAATTAATCATCTGAAATTTTATTTACTTTAGTATTGTAACTATATTTTGCATGCCTTCCAGCTATGGTAAATCAGAAAATTAGTGCTGAACTACAGAGGCTGAAGAATAGACCATGGACAAGCAGTATAAAATATCCATGAATGCTATGTAAAATGCCTTTCTACTTGAGCCTCTTCCTGGAGAACTGGAGAATCTTTTTAGCAATCCCCTTATGTCTTCATTTCCATATCAATATTTACTTTTAGTAGAAAGATGCCTTTTCCCTGTTTGAAGTAATGTTTTCACTGTTTGTCATTAATCTTATAAGGAAAACACTCCTATAAAGCAGTTTCTGACATGGCAACATCCCAGTCTTTCAGAAGTAGGATACAACACCTTTTCTGGCTTCAAAGGATCAGATTATTTGTAGAGCCAAGGTCAATTGATTTTGACTTCTGTACTGAGCAAAAAAAAGTCATGCAGCAGTGAGTAGCTACTGTGATGCTACTTGCTACTGGTAATCTGTGATGTCATACCCATTCAAATACTTAGAACCTTCAAAAATGTAAACTTTGCATAGGACCAAGCAATGCATATGTTTTCTTCTGCTTCTTGTTATAGAGTTTAGAAAGAAAAAGCTGTACTTCTATAGAAAATTAATTTAGACTTTTTTTTCTGAAAGATCAGCATTACCCATGAAGTAAAAAAAAAAAAAAATTAAAGAATCCACTCCTCTTTCTATGATTCTTTGTCTCAATGAACTACCAACATCATCTGCTAACAACAGGCAATAAATATCAATCACATTTTCATGTTGTGACTTCCAAAGCAGCATTGAAAACGGATGGATGTGACTGCTGTCAAGGCGGCTTTGAGAAAATGAGCAAATATGCATTGCAGAACAGTTCAGTTTTGCCTTTTTACTGTCTTCCTGAGTTGAATGATACGCAGCTAACACAACAGAAGGAAGGGATGCCACCCGGAGGGACCCAGGCAAACTTGAAATATGGGTTCACAAGAACTTCATGAAGCTCAACAAGTCCAAGAAAGGTCCTGCAACCAGGCTGAGGCAATCCCAGATATCAAGACTGGGAGAACTCATGGAGAGCAGCCCTGCTGAGAGGGATTTGGGGCTGTGGGGGGGGAAGAGGTGGATGTGCCCTGGCCCTGAATGCCTTGTGTGCTGGGCTGATCCCCCAGCATAGGGGAGGGGGGGAATTCTGCCCTGCTCAGGTGAAACTTCAATGTGTGATGTGTCCAGAGCCATGGTCCGCAACACACGAAACAAATGGACCTCCTAAAGCAGATCCAGAAGAGGCCATGTAGATGCTCCAAGAGCTGGACCACCTCTCCTATGAAGACAAGCTCAGAGAGCTGAATGTGTTCAGCCTGGAGAGGGCTTGGGATACAATTTAGAGCCCCTTTCAGTAGCTGAAGAGGGCTTATAAAAAGGGTGGACAGGAACATTTTATACAGGAAGATGATGACAGGAAAAGGGGTCCTTGGAAAGGGCAGGTTGAGATTGGCTGTAAGAAGAGATCCTTTACTCAAGAGAGTGATGAAGCAATGGAACAGGTTTCCCAAAAAGGCTGAGGATTCCCCATCCCTGAAAGTGTTCAAGGCCAGGCTGGATGGTGCTTGGAGCAATGTGATCTGTGAATGACATCTCTGTCCATGGCAGGGGAGTTGGAACGACATGATCTTTAGGATCCCTTCCAAACAAAAACAGTCTAGCATTCTCTGATTCTACGAATGGGAACGTAGGAATGGCTGAAAAGAAGGAATACTGAAATATCTGATAGAGCTTTAGTAAATAACCACTTGTGGTCAAATGGGAAGCTCTTATATTTTCTTAATGATCGATGGATTGAGTCAGAGAACAACCAAATTATTTTGGGTGGAAGGAATCACTGGGGTTCATCTAATCTTACCCTCTGCTCAAAGCAATTATGCATGTTATCCATCTACCAATCCACATATACATACAAATTTATTTTCTTCTTTCTTGGTTCATTATGTGTACAAACAAGAACACACAAACACACAGTTTCTAATGTAAGACCAAAAAATGAAACAGACTCTCAGAATTAAAAAAAAACCACAAAAAACTTAATATCATGGCCTTTACCTTTATTGATTGAATATCCAGATTAGATGGCTTAATTAGATAGTGTAGGTGTTCTGTGTGCAAACTGGAAAATATAGCACGGTCTGCGGAGATCATCATTAAGTAAATCTTTCTGTTCTATCCCTCTAAATTAATGTATGGTTTATATAAATGGTTCATAAGAAGAAATTTGTTAATTATTCATGTGGGAGATTTTTGACAATCCCTGTGGCAATGAGGTTCAGAGCAACCAATAAACTACAAAGGCATGGATTTAAAATACAGTAATGAAGTAATAGAATCATTCATTTGGACAAAAAGAAAAAAACAAACATGAATTCACTACCTTAAATCTTGATATAAGAAGTTCTAGGTATTTTCAGTACTAGATTCTGTCATTCTTGCAAGAGCTGTGGTCAGAATGCAACATCCACCAGATGATGCTCCCAGCCCCATGTCACTGAATCACTTGAGCCAGGTTACAGAAAGAGACCCTCCTGGCTTTGAAATCAGTTCATCCATGAATATTCTTCAACAGTGGAGGTCAGCAGCCACTCAGAACACAGAGTTTAATTGCAAATTTTAGATAAAGGCCCTTCCCCCAGTATGTCATGCCCGGTTGGTCTAAAGTAATAAATTCAAGTCCAGTAATGAAGTTTTTTTTCCCATGACAGTGAACTATGAATTTATTCAACGGACTTTTAAAAAACAAACCACCAGCCTTATAAATTAAGGTGGCAAATTTGTATCAAGCTTTATCCTCTACATCTAATGTTGTCTAATAATACCAGCAGTGAAATTTTGCTTCCAGCTCTTAAAGTACAACACTTCATTATAAGAAATGAAAAAGAAAACAAACAAAAAAACCCAAAAACACCTCAAGCAACAAAACTCCCTCAGAAACAGCTCAAAAAAGCCAAAAAATAACTCATACAAAAAGTAAAATTAAAGAGCCCATATGCTGCTGCCCTTAGTAATGCTGAATAATCATTGACTTTGTTAACACTTCCTAGTGCATATCTATACTGGGATCTGAATTTACATCTGTATATTCTGTGTGCAGCTCATGGGAAAAAGGCAGAACTTCACTGGTGTCCAGTCACCACCACAGTGCACTCCTTCTGTCCTCACAGCAGTGTTGTGTGATCACAGTTCAGCTGGGATTTTTCTGAGAAAAGTTTGATATTGCCCAGTGAAAGAATAATTAGGATTTTAGACCCACAGAGATCATATTGCCTTACTTTGGAGAAAGTAATTCATGGTCATCTGTAAGAATTATATGGTAAAGCACTGCTGGATCAGGGTTAAAATCAGGGGCTTTATCTACCTATTTCAGTGATTCACTTCAAGTGCCATACAGTCTGCACCCACACTGGATATACCGTTGTGCAGAATAAACTGATTCCTTCTAGCTAACCTCACACTTATTCTCTGATTCCTTCTTCCTCAGTAAATTACTGATAAGGTTTTTTGCCTGTCTTTGGAAACAGATGAGATCAAATACAAAAGAGAAACAGAGGAAAGAAAGTTCAAGATAAGGGAAATGGCTAGATCCTAGCCCTATAGCAAGTAATTCTCTCAAGGTACACCCCCTTCAGGCGTTATCTATCTCCATTTAGCAGTGGAGAAGTTGTCACTTGGAAGAGTGTTAAAAAAAGTAATGATAATTCAATAGCCAGACCAGGAAGAGCCATGGAGGAATTCTCTCTTACCTGAAGAAGCCATTTATTCCAGCAGAAAATCTCAACAGACCTGACATACCTGCATTTTGCACAAAATCTATGCTGGCACAAATAACCATGTAGCACCAAGTAATAGTGCCTTGGAGCAGCAGAACTCACATGAGATTTCTGCACTGATAGGTGGAAACGCCACAGTGAAGTCATAATTACAGCAATGGAAAAGAATACATTATAATTAACAAAATTATGTGTGGCCTTCAGAGCTCTGCCTGTGTTTCTGGAACTGTGCATGGTTTCTAACTGACCACATAGCTCATTATCTACACATGCATGAAGAATTTTCATCCCCATTGTGTATAAACCAGTTTTCTTAATTTATGTCCACAAGTACTTTAGACTTCCTCAATTTATTCAACAAATTTCACATCTTTTAGAGAAAATGCATTGAATCTCAGGACCTGGGATTTGATTGATACCAATGTGGAGACAGTATGTTACCATGTTGCAGCAACGTCTGACAGGCATTTATTATGGACTTTTAAAGGATAAGGGGTCTCACACAACAGCTACAGAAGTCTGTGAAATCCCTAAAGGTCATGTCCAGAGAAGAAATGCAACATAGAAAAAGCCATTCTACTATTAAGAAAATGGTAATCCACTCCAGAATAGAAAAGGCCTGATATGGCCGGATCCAAAGCTCACTAAATAGGATGGGAGTCAGGTAATTATGAATTGATATTAACAACATAAGAAGGGCAGCAGAGGGATTAAATTATTATGCTTAATTGGTTAGGGAATAACAAAAAGTGCTGTACTGCATTTTATTAGGGATAGTATTTAATAAACATTAAGAAAAAATTATTCAGATGAGAATCAAGAGGGTAAGGAAAAGAGCGTATCTGGTGAATTGCAAGACAGTGATTAGTTATTCATGTAGATTCTAGGGGCCATTAGCCTGAGTAACATGTTAGCTTTCCGTTTCAAATGATTACATTTTGCTTAGTGAAAGTGCTAATATTTTTATCAATTAGTTATGACTTTTTTTTAGTCGGTCTCCTAAGATGAGTAGTTTTAATTGTTCCTGTAATAGTGAATAAAAAGTAAAGAAAAGTGCATGGTGTATAGACATATATTAGAAAATGCTGTATCACCTCTGTATTAACTGACCACATTTGGATTACTGAAATTTAGCCTGAATACTGGGTTGTTTTTCTGGGTTTCTGAAGAGAAAGCTGTATTCAGTTATAAGTGAAATTATTATTATTAGATGGGCGTATTACTTATGTCACTTGTTCACCATAGGTTTCAAGATAATAAGCTTTCAACTGTGAGTTAAGTAATATTTTGAGTCACTGTGACATTTTCAAACAGTTTGAAAGATTCTGTAAACTATATTTAAGGATTTCAAAGCCAACGTAAAGATGCACATGCAAGGAACCCATTCATCTCTGGGTATCAGTGGTTTCAGATCTCCTGAGCAGCATTAAAATCTCACTGTTTGTTCAATACATATTTATAAATAAAACTACACTTCATAGATTGAAACATGCATTAATTAAATCACAGCCTTGTTTCTGCTCTATGTAACTTGTGCTGATGTTTCTTCTCTCTACTCATGCCTGAAATAAGTAACGTGCCAAAAGCTTTTGAATGCTGATGCTAAGACTGAGCTGCCTGGCTTAGGAGTGGTACAGATGAGGAGTACTCTAACCCCCAACCTGCCATTGAGATGTGTGAGTGGTATCTCCGCCTCCAGAGGCAAAATACCTTTACGTTACAGCTGGACAAAAATCTAATATCACAGGGCAACATGGGTCTATCTTCAGTAGTAGTTTCACCTGGATTGTTACCAACTAGGGACAAAAATCTGTCTGAAAACCAACAGTATTCTTGTTCCAGTGCTTAGATTTCTGAGCAGTGTAGTTACTTTAAGCGATTAATTCTGAAGCTTTCTTATTTTTTTTTTAAGTGCTTTACCAGTGATGCCACAGAATATCTTAAAGAGCTGTGATATCTGTTCCCTAAACTCTTACACATTTAGCAAAGAATGTTTTGAATACAAGAATTTAAATAATCTATAGTCAGTCTTTCTTACCTGATGCTTAGATGTAATACAGAAATCATCCAAACGAAGTGTCAAGGAATACCCCTACAGGCTGACCAAAACAAGCACATAATTATTTTTGTAGAATTTTTACTTCCTCCAGTAGTACATCCCTCGAAAATCAGTAGCACCACTCAATGACTGAGATGTAGTTCAAACCAAAAATCCATAAGCAAACATCAGGTGACAATTGTATAAATCTACACTACAGTAATCAGTAGATTTGTGAAAAACTCAAGAAGGATACATTAAAAAAAGTGCGGTGCCAAAGGCTTTATTCAGTATCTAACAGGAAAACCACTCTGGCCAGTTATTGAATTTTATTACTATAAAAGGGCTCATTCACCGCATTATGCTTTGCTTGGAAAACGCATTTCTGTCAGGTTACTGAGCTGGCCACCATGCTGCTAAATCATTTAATGTGCTCCGTTTTACTCTTAAAGTAAGTGAGGTGAAGTTCCACAGGGCATGAAATAAACACAGCAGCAGCACTTCAGCTTTAATAGTGTCTGACACCCAGCCCGGCTTGCCACCCGTTCTTCACAGCTGGAACATAGCTGGTCCAGAAGGAGAGGCAGGACAGGATATTCTTAGTCTGAGGTAACAGCATCTCTCCCAAGAACCTGTCAAAGCAAGCACTGAGATTGCTGTTGGACACAATCTCATTCAATATGACACTGGGCAAGTCTGAAAGATGAAAGCACACAGACTTAGCTGAACTATTACACAGTTGTTGTATAACGTTTAGGGAAAAGCCAGGATCAGCTCAGTAACGCTCTGGCTGTACACTTTACCAGCTCCCTAGGAGCTGAGAGCTTACTTTAAGCTCTGATTTGATTCATAAAAACTGCTTGAAGCCAATTAACACAACGTAATCACAGTAGTGGTGGTAGTGCTCTACTTCCAGCAATATGTGCTGACAGCTTGCTAAAGGGTTACAGGAAGGAAGGAAACCTTGGTTTAAATTTAGGTCAACTTTATACCATCTAGCACTGTGGGCTGTGCTTCAGTGGGATGCAGTGCTTACATAAGAATTCACCTACTTTGATGTCGATGCTACACAGATATTAACAGACAGAAGAGCAGTTAAAAAAATAAAAAAAAAGAAACAAATCATAATTTATTGGGATATATACACAGGGTTGCATAGGGACTCAGGTTGTCTCAGGTGGAATCAGTTTCCATTGCAAAGGGTTCCTGAAACAACATCTTCAGCTGGATGGGGCAAAACTCCTTAGCTCTTACACTAGCTCCACAGCCCTGTGTGACTCTCCCTGGGCACTGATGATGCTGATGATGCTTCTTGATATATAACCTTAAACCAAAGACAAAAAGTCTCCCAACTACCTAAGTCATCTACAGAACACTGCCTTATTCGGCCATTCCTGCACATGCAGAAACAATTTCTGCTGCTGACTTAAAAAAATTTCTTATCTAAGTACATTTTGCTCACTTCTGCATCAAGAAAAGATTGAATATGCTTGTTCCTTCCTCTTTGGATGACTGTGAGCTATTTCCTGGTTCCAGAGTCTGTAATGTAATCTAACAACCATTGCACCGTGCTAACTTGTATAGGAACACCTACAAAATCCAGTGACACTGAGACTGAAACACACAAATAAAATGCAGTGATTTAATCCCTTTATCAAGTTGAGTTATTCTTTGCTCCATCTGTTCTTTTTTTTTTTATCTCATTTTAACTGTTCTGCTGTGTACTTTTTTCCTTCTGCTGCCCAAATCTTCCTCCACCTACATGTGAACCTCCAAGAAGACACTTGAAATATAGCTTTTATATATAAAATTATAATCATGTTCCAGAGAGCTTCACTTACTCTTTTAGTGGTCTGTTAGTTAAAGAAATGCAGTCCCTATAGTCTAGACAGACAATTAACCCTGGTAACCCCAGAATACATGGTTAGTATTCTCCTGCACGACCCAAGAATAACTTAATTAGAAGTTCAGCCTAGGAAGTGACTGCCTATTGGTAACAATGTTAGTTCTTCTCCATGGCACTTCATAAAAAGTCTCTCTCAAAATAGTTTGCAAAGTAAAAATATATCTATATATCCCAGAGGAAAAGGGAAATTAATAGGTTTAGGTAATGATGAAAAGACATACTGAAATGAGAAAACTGATGTGAAGGAAAACGTGTGAAGAATATTTTCATATGACATAGCCTGGAAAAAAAAGAAGCTATGAAAATATATTTTTAAAATTTCTTACTACTACAGCCCAAACTTACAAAATTATTCAAATATATCTGCAAATATTTGTTTTAATTCCCAATCAACTAATTTGGTTTCGTCTATCTCCTTCAGCATGCATTTTCCTTAAATATGGATGCCCTCTACATGTATTTATCTAGAAATATTATTGAAAAATGCTTTAAATTAAATATTATTGAAAAATGCATCAAACGTTATAGATTTGTCCTGAAAGCCAAATATTCATATTTCACTTAAATTTTGTATTATAAACTGAGTCCATATTGCTCCTGTATACTGAAAAAGTAAGGCCTATCTGGAGACTTATCCAGGTGTTCATCAAGTTCATATCCCTGGTCTGGGTTTATGTGGCCAGATTTTGGTATCAAAAGCGGTACAGGGGCAGCTTCTGTGAGAAGATTCCAGCAGTTTTCTCCATGTCCAAGAGATCCAATGCCAGCTGGATACAAGACAGACTCTGCACTGGCCAAGTCCAATCCCATCAGGGATGGTGGTAACACCTCTTTGGTAACAGATTTAAGAAGGGAAAGAACTTACTGCATGGATGTAGCTGCAGCCAGAGAAAAGCAAGGTGAGACCATGTTTGAGGAGCAGCCCTGCAGACAGGCAGGGCAGTGCAGAAGGAGGGGCAGGAGCTGCTCCAGGCTCTGGAGCTCAGATTCCCCTGCAGCCCTGGAGCAGCCCATGGTGAGGCAGCTGTGCTCGTGCAGCCCAGGAAGGGCACGGGGGAGCAGAGATCCAACTCAGCTCATGGANTCAGTAATAAATTCATTAACTTCCCTGAGTTGTGTCTGGTTTGTCCATGATGTTGTTTTGTCACTGTTCCCAGTTCCTACCTCAAGTCATGAGCCTTTTGTTACATTTTCNCAGGATGCCCAAAAGAGGGCTATGAAAAGAAGGAAGTGGGAGTGGGGTCCTGACAGGAACCTGCAAACCCACAGATAGAGGAGCCCAGGCTGGAGCAGGTTTGCTGGCAGGACACCTGATNCTCTGTTCACTTGCAGAGAAGGGTGAGAGAGTGGCTTTGGTGGGCACCTGGCACCAGCCAAGGTCAACCCACCTCAACCCTTTAAAAGTGATAAAAATCCTTAACTATGAAGGGAGGCTGAACGTTTACTATATAGGTACTTGAAATTAAATAAACTCCATGCATTATATGACTTAAATAACCTCCATAGCTTAGACATTATAAATCCTGGTAACAACCACTGAAAACTGAAGCATAGCTTCAAAATACTCTGTAAATTATCTTCAAAAAATGTGGAGAACAAGAGGAACTTCCAAATCATAGTTAGCCACAGACTCTGGTTCTCATTAGAGATATTGGATGCTACGTGTCAGTATTTTATTATATAATGCTTATATACTTATAATGCTTTAACACTTTTAAACATGTATTTGATGTACTAAGTGTAAATTGAACCACAGATTCCATTAATACACCTAAGATGTCTAACTATCCATTTGCAGATATCCTGACAGCAGGAAAGGAGACTTAAAACCTGGAACACATCTGAGCCATAGAAACCATCCTTTTCTCTCTTCATTCAAGTCTGCCCAAATTCTGCACAGTGCATGAAAAGGTGAGTAGCTGTGAAGATAAGCCTAAAGCACCAAACTTAGTGTTAGCTTGCCTCATGTACGATTTGAAAATAATGCACTTGGTCAAAGTCATTCAGCAATGTGGATACTGTTTACTCTCACACAGTCATAAACCTGCAAATTATTTAGTGAACACCTAATCAGCAATGGAACATGATACTTCAATTTCTGATCTTGCAATGAAATGTTGTCTGTTTACTCAGTTTTCCTAAACATTTAGAAAAAGATGGTAAAAATGAGGCAACCTATGTCTCCTTGCAGGTTCCAGAAATCTGCTCTGCAGTGAATTCATGACCCTGTAGTTTTAGGTGGTTTTGGTGTTTTTTTTTCTTTTTTTTTTTTGTTTGTTTGTTTTTGGGTTTTTTGTTTGTTTGTTTGTTTTCTTGTTTGTTTGTTGTTTTTAATAAAGCTTTTCTCTATTAATTTCCTTAACACAGCAAAAGCTATACATCTCCCAAATGAACAGAATAAAAACGAAATTTTCAACTTGTCTCAACATGGTAAGCAGCAGCTTAAATTAAAAAAAAAAAACCACTATAATCAAAAAGAATTACAAAAAAACTGTAAAAAGGGATGAGTTTTTTGAAGGTAAGTGCTTTCAGGAATGGCAAAAGATGCAGATCTGCAGCTGTCATGTGTTTTCTCCTCCTTTTTTTGTATAAGCTCAGATGTCATGCATCACAATACTTAACAGACATGGCTTCCCTTTACACAGTAAGGGAAATATTATACATTGTGCAGGATATAATTGAACATCTGCTTTTGGACAACAAAACCCAGAAACTTAACAAGTGTTCCTAGATTACACTATTATTTTTGTTGTTTTATCCTGGTAGAAATATATTTTTAATAGAAATTCAATTTTAATTTTAATTAATTTGTTTTTTCCTGAGGTTGTAAATATATAAACCAGAAATATTTTTAGGTTGATTTACTTTTCACAGTAGAAACATTCCTTATGCATGAATAATGCTATCTTGCTGCTATGATGGAGTTTAAGTACAGCAGAAGAGATCAGACACTTTTACAGCATCTGGGAGAGCCTAAGTGAGAAAGAAGAGTTACTTAAAAGAAAAAACCTAGCCAATGTTACTGCTAAAAAGTAGAAACAAAAAAGTAAATCATATTGTCTCACTAAGCTAGCCATCACAGGAAACAGCCTTTCCTACTATTTTTGGTTTGTTTGGGGCTTTTTTGTTTTTTTTTAAGGGTTTGGGTTTTTTTTTTTTTTTTTTTTTTGGGTGGTGGGGTGGTTGGTTTGTTTGATTTTGCTTCTGTTAGAGGTTTGCTGTTATTTCCTGGAATATTTAATTGTGGTGGTTTAAACTCATTAAAAAATCCAAAACAAAAAAAACCCAACAAACATTTAGCTATCCTTATGTAATCTAAATGCAATTTGGATGTTTAAGCTGCCACAGCAGTCAGAGACCTGTTGCAATATAGTTCCTGCTGACGCTAGACCTATGGACAGAAATATATGCCTGCTTTAAGGTGGTTTCAGCTCCCTTCCTGGGCTCTAATGCATGCAATAATTTGGTCTCCATCAACTCCAGTGGGATTTTAGAACCTAACTGAGTTCAGGCACTAATTAAAGTCTCTCAATCTGCAGCTGAATCCCACTATTGGAGCTCAATTTATCTGTCAGCATCTTAGAATCATTGACTTGTTAAGGTTAGCAAAGACCTCAAAGATCATTGTTTTAAACTGGAAAAAGGTAGGTTTACATTGGCTATTAGGAAGAAATTTTTGGCCATGAGGGTGGTGAGGCCCTGGTACACATTGTTGAGAGAAGCTGTGGCTGCCTCTTCTCTGGGAACATTCAAGGTCAAGGTGGACAGGGCTTGGAACAGCCTAGGATACTGGAAAGATATCCCTGCCCACGGCAGGGGGATAGAACTGGATGAGCTGTAAGGGCTCTTCCAACTATGTATGACTGGATTGTATTATTCTATGATATTGTTTCTATGATCATCTAGTCCAACCATCAACCCAGCATCCTCCCCAGATATCAAGTCCTTTGAGATAGCTCAGCTCTGCCTCTTGACCAGCTGAGGAGCTGAAGAGATCTGCAAGTCTCCTGTGGGCATCTCAAACAACCTGTGTTTAGCCAGCTATTCTGAGCACTAAATATTAACAAGGACAGCATCCTGGAGAAGATCACACATTTCTCCATGCCAGAATGTAATAGAAAATCAGAGCAGTGGGGAGTGCAGAGGTTATAATGCCAAAAAAGGTTCTTCGATGAAGAATTATTCATGGCATCACATTCTGAGGTCATCATGCTTCTCCTCATACCTTTATTATTAAAAGAACACAACAGAAAAAGGTGCTGAAAAAGCCTAGGAGGAGGTGATAAGGTACATGCAGATTACTTGGAAGAGTGTCCATGTAGACCTTCCAAAGACTAGAATATAAAAAGATTCTGTAATTTACATGACGACTCCATTTGTGTTATCTCCAGGGTGTCAGGCGAGGCTGTAAATAAGATAAACAATAAAACTTTCCAGACTTTGCAAAAACAAAAACAAAAAACCAAAACAAACAATAACAACAAAACCCAGAAAAACAACCTTCCTCCATATCCATTTTTATGGTTTCTATTCCACTGCTTTCCTCTGCACCCCTTAGCAGGGATAATTCTACCTAATAAATTTCATGTAGTCATAGCAATGTTTGCAATTTAAAAATTTAACAGATTTGAGCCACAGCTGCACTATCCTGGCAAGCCAGACCAGCTTCGAGTAACAAGATTTATTTTCCTTGTGTGCTGCCAAGTCAACCTGAAGACAATGTTAATAGAAAAGGTCACAGACTGATAAGCTGACATGTCTCTAATTCTTCAGGACAAATCCATGGATGGTGAATTGAAATGCTACTCTGCAGCTCCTTAGGGGCAGAGGCATTAAAGTTAAATGTTACAGATGTGAAGGAATGGCAGCAAGCATGTTTGGTTTGCAAAAGAGCTTATGGCTGTGGTGGTAGGGTGCAGGAGACACCATCAGCATTTATTTTCTATACTAAAGGATATTTTAAGGACACACTGCAACCACCCTGATGTAGTGTAGATCCATCTGTCAGGGTGCAATTCGTGGTGGTTAAGAATGGCACAGTTCACAGGTAGAACAGATACTTTAAAAGGAAGATCTATTTTCTCTATTTCTGCTAACACAGGCTTTGCAACGTGCAGAGAAGAGGATATCAAAGAAAATAGAAAGACAGTTCTCTATTTCAGGATAGTGGTTTAAGGCTTCACATGTTCCATCTGGAGATCAATTGCTTGCCTAATGTTCCAATATTCACCAACTGGAATGTAAAGGCTGCTTTTGCCCACAATGGTGACACACTATTGAACTGGGACAGTGAAGCACCAAGGTCCAGAACAGAGACATTCCAGTGGTTAAAAGGTTAGAAGAGCCCTTGGTACAAGCCACATTCTGCTACACAATTTGTGGATACAGTTCGCAATTTAGGACAAGCCAGTGCCTGTTTTTAACAAGTATTTTTGAAAGGACAAGGAAGAATGTTTTTAAGCTGAAAGAGAGCACAATTAGATTGGCTTTTATGAAGAAATCCTTCCCCAGTGCAGGTTACACAGGGAAGCTGTGGCTGCTCCATCCCTGGAAGGTTCAAGACCAGGCTGAACAGGGCTCTCAGCAATCTGGTCTAGTGGAAGATGTCCTTACCCAAAGCAGAGGGTTTCAAATTGAGGGTCTTTAAGGACTCTTCCAAACCAAATCTTCTGTCATTTTCCAATTTTAGACTTTTTTTTGGACAGTAATAGAAATTATAGGATGGAAACAGATGGTCCTATTCCAGCTGGTCTTAGCAAGAGAACAAGCCTGGATTGTTTTAACTTACTAGTCCAGACAGAGAAAGTGATTATTCATCTGTAAAGAGTTTTCAAATGAAGGTTCTAGAAACAGCTGAAGAAGAAACCTATATTTGGTCTGTCTCAAGAGTGATGGAAAATGAAGGAAAATTAGGCTTTGTTTCTTTTCCCATGGAGATGAACCAGAATCTGCTACACTTATCTCTTTGGTTTTGTCTTCTTCTTCAGGTAAACATTTGGTAGCTCAAATGCAGTATATCCTTAGAAAATGTTAAAATTTAGCAGGAGCAAGAATAGTCCTCTTTTACCATAGACTGAACATGATAAAGAAATGAGAGACGTTACTACCAGAATTGCACGATTAATTCACATGAATATGGTGGCTGCTAGAGATACTTTTTCTACTATAACTCAGGAGATACTGCCAAGATAAACTGTCCTCTATTTTTTTCCCCTTTCCTTTTCCCCCTGCGCTCAGTCTGGAAGACTGACATACTACAAAGTAAAGAATAATGAAGAAGTTCTGCATTAATTATTTCTGTTGATTCATGCTTAGGTGTCCTAGTAAAGATCAAGATTCCACTGTGCTCCATGATGTTAAAAAACACATTATAATGGACAGACATAGCTAAGAAAAATCTGCAGTAATAGAATGTCTGTGTGAAAAAAGACATACATGCTAACATCTTATTTCCAGTATATGATTTAAGGGGGATAATATATCACAGGAATCAACTTACAGGATGCATGCTGGTCACCTCTAAAGAGAACACAGACGTAGGCAATGGCAGTGGGGCAGAAGACTGACTTGGCTGAGAAGCCAAGTTCTTTTAGGATTCAGGCACCAAAGGAAAATGTGTGGCCACTGGAGGCAAGAACAGGTGACACAGCATGACTATGCAGGTGTTATTCACCTCAGCAGGGTGAGGTGAACATTTGTGAGCCCCAAAAACTCTTGCAGAGTTCCAACTGGCCAGCGCTGAGAAGGACAACAAAAAGGACTTTTTGAAATAAGGAGGAGGATCACAAAGAATGTTGATCTGTTACTTGATGAGGTTGGGTACTTCCCACAAAGGGACACAGACAAAGCACAGCCTCCTTCAATTAATACCTCCTTTACCCCTTGTCTTTAACACTGATGGCAGGTCCTGGGAACCCTGGATCCTTGTCTTGGAATATTGGGGTTGCAGGGATGATAAATTCTCAGCCAAGCCTGAGACTTGCTGCTCCACCTCGATGCACACAGGTCTATGAGGCCCAAGGAATTCATCACAGAATACTCAAAAAGCTGGCCAATATTACTGCAGGATTGCTTTCTGGGGCAGTAGTCACAACACCAAGACTGTCAGAGTTGGAGGATCATATGGATGATGCTCTTAGGAATAGGGTTTAGTGAAACTATCCTCTTAGGACTAAGCAGTTTAACTCAGTGACCCTTATGGGTCCCTTTCAACTTGAGATATCCTGTGATTCTATGATTCTAATGTAAGTAGCCTCAAGCTATTCCAATTCAATTGATCTATTTCCACATATAATCACTGGCAGTTTTGACTGGTCAGCACAGCAAAAATAATCCATCAGTCTGCTAGACCTGATTTTTGTTGTTGTTTTCTTTTGCTCAGCTCAACTAGAAGACTGATGCACTGACGGACACCTCAGATTCACAGCCCATTTTCTTTTTACCACCTGAACACAACAACCTCTGAGCTTGGGGACAGCCGAGGGGACAGTAGTACCACTCGCTCCCTGGCCAGCACAGAGAGGATGTGGGCGACTCCTCCACTTCCCCAGCCAGCCTGTTGCAATGCTTGGCAACCCTTTCCCTGAACAAAAATTCCCTAATATTCAACCTATACCTCCCCTAGTGACATTTGAGGCCATTTCTGCTCATCCTCTCACTTTCAGCCTGGGAGAAAGGGCTGAGTTTCCCCTCTCTACCACCCTTTGTGGAGGTGTAGAGACAAGGTCGCCCCGAGCAGTTTTATCTCGAGGCTGAGCCGCCCCATGCCCCTCAGCCTGGTGCTCGAGATCCTTTCCCGGTTCAGATTCCCGCGGCTCCTCCCGCCCCGCCTCCAGCCCCTTCCGCTGCTTCCCGCCTCCGTCCCGTGCTCGTGTCACGGAGCTCCGAACGGCCCTGCAGCCACTGAAGGGCTCCAGCCCCCGATGCTGCCGAGGGACATCGGCTCCGGTCGGACCCTGCGGCTCCACCGCCCTGCCGCGCCCCAAGAGAAGGCGCTGCGCCACTCCTGGGCCTGAGGTGCAGGCTCCGTTCTACAGACCGTTGGCCTCGCTCCCTCCACGAGGGGCCGCGCAAGTTTTTGGCAGCCCCCGAAGAAGAGGCCCGTGCGGCCCTGTGCTCCCCGGCTGCCATGTGGTTCTCACGGGCTGTGCTCAGGCAGCCTTTGACACTCCCGCGCCACGTGCCCCGGGACACTGATCCCGACCAGGCTCCCCTCCTGTCAGGGCTCCACACCCGCGGCCCAAGATACCACCCGAGATCACAAAATCGTGGAATGCTCAGGGCTGGAAGGGACCTTCAGGTTCCTCTAGCTCTAGCCCCACATAGGCAGGGATGCCTTCCATCAGCCCAGTTCGGTGCAAGCCCCATCCTGCATGGCCTTGAACGTTTCCTGGGTGGGGCAGCCACAGCTTCTCCAGGCAGTCTGTGCCCTGCTTTGCAAATGTTTTTGTTGTCAATAAAACTTTAACAACTCGTTCTGACTTTAACAAAAGTTATTAAGTAAAAGAATGGAAGTCGTTGGTTTTGTTCGCTGTACGTAGTTATCGATGTTATCGATATTGTTCTGGTTAATGTATTGGGTGTTGTTGAAAGCTGAGATAGGGGCGTGGCAGAAGACCTGAGTAAAAAAGGAAGGAGAAGGAGAGGGGAGGGGACAGAAGGGGAGGCAGTCGGGACGGAATGTAAGTTCCTGAGTATCCATCCAATGGGAAAGGGGACAAGGACCGCCCCCAGCTGCCGAAGAATGTAAAACGAAGCCATTTTGCTGGGGGGAGTTTATTTGCCGCTGTCGGTGGAGAGGGAGTTGCGTGGAGTTCAGCTGCATTGTTACAATTCAGTTTTGCTTTGCTTCACTGACTTTGTCCTCACTTAATCATATATAAAACTTAGTTTATTTCTACCACCATCACACACAGAGGGCCCAGGAGCACCCCACAAGCAGAGGGCAGAGCTCCAAGGGGGCCCATCCCGTCTCTCTGCTGGGGATCTCAAGGGGCAAAGCATGCCTGGGTCATATTGGCATCCAGTTTTCTGTTCGACATGGTTTCAGGGGGCTTCAACCCACTTTGTAAAGGTTGGCCCTGGGGCGTATTGCAGAGTAGTGGGTCTGCATTTTCATTAGGGGCTGGGTGTGAGTGGGGACAAAGGCAGGACTGGCTTCACTGTGAATGTGTCTTCATCCTTGGGACATCCCAAGGCCACGTTAAAGAGGTGTCAGGAAAATTAATCCACAAACACCAGAGGTTTATGTCCAAAAAGGAGACAGGAATCCTTTTTGCTTTATTCGAATAAAGGGAGAGGCCATGGGACATTCCCCTGGGATCTCTCAAATTTTTGGAGGATGCAGCCTCCTTTTTATCCTGTTTTCCCTGCCGCATTTTCCTCTCTCTTTCCCCATTGGCTGAGGTACTTGAGAGGTACAGACTTTCCGGAATGCTTGATACCTGAGATCCCTCTCTAATGTATAACTCTCCCTTTTAATTTTTAATTCTTGCTGAATTCATAGTTTTTTCTTGTTGCTTCTTTCATTTTTCAACATCCAAATTAATTTATCAGTAGCCCTACAGTTTGTTTGTAAAGGCAAGTAACTTTTCCATTCATCAATCAATGGAATCCATCCCATTGTTTCTTTTATCTCTCAGTGCTAGTCCTATCTACAAGCTGATCCACAGCTCATTTGTAAAGACAAATTTGACATTTCTCTCAGAGGGACAGGTCTCCACAGCAGCAGCAGGCAGCACTACCCCAGTGCAGCTTGGGTGAGCAGTAAGTGCACACAGGGGCTGGAGCCTGTGCTAAATGAGAGCCAGAGTACAACCATGAGTTCCAGAGGCAGTGCTTCCCACTCTGCATCCCGGGCCCAAGCGCCTTGTAGAGCTCTTTGGGCATGGCACACGGCTGCTGCTGCTGCTAGGGCACAGCTGTACCGGCCTTGGTGCCTTGCAGCTCTGTGGCTCGTCTCCTTCCTGTTCCATGTCCATGAGATTTCTGTCTTTGTAGATGAGTTAATTGCATCACCCAATTAGTGGTTTGTTTTCATTTTCTTCCGTCTTCACACAGAATCAGGATTAAATGGGTTCCAGCATGTCCCTACTTCTCCACCAGGAGTTCCCTTCTAGCGTTCCTTCCTGCCACACCCATCTCTTCTTGTTCGGTACTACAGCACACCATGGCAGCGATAGTATTCTTTGTCTAGCATGTGCACAGCCTTCTCCAGTCCCCACAGTGGTTGGGAGATGGGCTGGATGAGGCCACACGGCAGCACATGGGAACCCATTCCAAATACCTTGAAGAGCAGCTGACTCAGATCGTGGCTGAGATCAAACAGGGCACCCTGGGTCAGAGTGGCAGGGGGGCAGGGGGTGGGGAGCTCTGCTCTGGGCTGCCTTGCAGTAGTGGCAGTTCTGGGCCTTTGCTGCAGTCCTGGCCCCCCTCTGATATTTGTGATGTAGCTGTGAGAAAAGGGGATGTGATGCTGATAGCAGTGCACAGGAGCAGAATTCCAGCGTGTCCCTGTCACGGTGGCACAAGAGGCATTTCCTACAGTGGCTGGGGGAATCTCTTGGATTACCTGTACTGCTCCCTGCACAAGAAATTTCTTGAGCGCTTCCTTGTAGGCAGCAAGTGGTTTCCCAGGGAGATCAGCCTGCTGCCAGACTTCCAAAGGGTTGAAACGCCCAACCTCTACTGGCACCAGAGCAGCCCTGTGTGAGTACAGTGGGCTGCAACCCAGGCTCCAGAGAGTCCTGCTGGTGACCTTGGAAGGAGTTCTCATGCACAGAGCTGAGCCCAGGAGCACTTGTTCAGCCAGCCTCTCGAGGACCACTTTGTATATTAAGAGTAGTTAATTAATAGTTAAATATTTAATTTGTAGTTAGTGCACTTTTCATAGGTAAATGTAGATTTAGTTATTCTGTAGCTCCTGCATTTATCCCCAGGAGCCTGACCATCGTTTTTTTTTTGTTAAGTTTCAATAAAATGCAGTGCTCCAGAATCCAGATTGTGCAAGTTCTTTTTGGACTGTATCAGACCTATGGAGTTGAACTGGTTCCAATCAGAAATTCTGCCTTTCTGCACCCAGCCCAATTCTCAGATGGCAGGCTGGTACTCTTACCAGTAAGAGGACAACTTCCAGGGGAGTACTACTATCACTACGTGGATGACATTTTGATAGGAACTCCAACCAAAAAAGACCTTTCACAGATTTGCTCTAGCCTGATGCAAGCATTAAAAATATTTGGGCTGCACGTAGCACCAGAAAAGATGCAGGAGCAACCACCATGGAAATATTTAAGATTCAAAATAATGGATCAGATCATACAGCCAATTCTGGGCTCTTGCTGCAGTCCTGGTCCTCCTCTTAGATTTGTTGTTTAGCTGTGAGAAGACGAGCTGTGACCCATTCAGCAGTTTGCCAGGAGCAGAAGTCTTGCAGCAACTTGGAGCAGGATGCAAAGGATGATGGGGTAGGCAATACTGTGGAACAGGAACAAATAGAAAGCTGTTTTGCAAACATGCAGGAGGACGATGAGAAAAAATGAAGAGCAATGCGGCCATGCTGGTCCAAATGAAACAGACGATGTTGGATGTGAAGGAAAAGAAGGCAATGGGGATGGAAATGCTGAAGAAGCAGAAAATGGTGGGAATGTAGGGGGAGACAAGCAAAGTGAAGAAGGTGGCGTCATTGTTGACCCAAACGAAGAAGGTTGTGGAGGACCGAGAACCTGCCATGGGAACAACCATCTCCATGCCCTGGAAGGAGAGATGTTGAGTTGTTGAAGGGGCATTAAGGATATGGTGATTAAAGGCTTCTCCCCACAGACCTTTGCTGATAACCCTATATGGTTATCCCTTAGAATGTTCTCCCTTCTCTTGATCCCCATCGGTCCCAGTTTAGTGCATGGTTCCCCCCCTGTTACCCTATTGGTACCCCCAGTCCCTTATCCTCTCTTTGCACCATTTTCCCTTGTTCCCATTGGACCCCGATGTCCTGCTCCACTTCTCTTTCGCCATACTTAAACCCAAATCCTTCCATGTTCTCTGTGTTTCGTCCCTGGACTCGTTTGGTGTGTGACTGCATTAAACCCCATTGGAACTCCATAGAAGTGACTTGTCATCTTCTACTCATTGGCCTTTCATCCCGTCGGCAGCTAGCCGTGTGTCTACATACGTGACTGTGTCTACATATGTGACTGTACGCTGTTCTGCCTGCCCAATCACCTTCACCTGGAGACACTTTCGGAAGGTAGCGGCAACTGACCACCGCACAGGCTGCTATAAGCAGTTCCCAAGGTAGGGCAGTTCAGCCAGTCCCTGAAAATGTCTCCAGCAGCTGTCGTCACTGGACATCAAGTTACTGTTGGGTGATCCACTGTCCAGATTTTTTTGGGAACTTCCTGAGGGGGCAGCCAGCGACCCTTCAGGAAGAAGGATCAGTCACACTGACGATTCTCCCCAAGACTCTTCTGTTGATCACTACAGATGAGGGTGAATTTTAGCGGTGTAGGTCCCCTTCTAACACTCCTACTTTCACGTTTTTAAGGAATGGGAAAGGGGCAGAATGGGTGCTAAACAGCGGGAAGTTTATTAACAAGTTTTTAATGTCCTTAATAATGGGGAAGTGAAATTTTCAAAAGGTGAGTTCAAGGCTTGTGTTTCCTTTTTGTTTCAACATTTTATGTCGATGTCACAGGATTCTGTTTTATCAGTTGAATTTTGGAATGAAGTTGGGAAAACGTTACATATTTTACAAACAGGAAGAATTTAAGGTGGACAACTTTTATCTCATGTTTCATTTAAGTTATGAAACAATTGAAAATTTAGGGAAAAGTTTAAAAGAAGGTGTGGTTGTTCTCTTTAAAAGAGCTGAGCAGCTAATAGTTACTATAAAGTCATTCATTGCAAAGGCACATCAGTCTCGAAAGGCAGAGTCACAAGTATTAAAGCCCACACTAGAAGTTTTTGGTATAGAATCTTAAATGCAAGTAAAGTCTCAATTAGAAAAGTAGAAGCTGCTCCTGTTGAGGTCTTGGCGGGGCCAATGTTGCTGTGGCAGGTCCTGTCTCCTTTGGGCAGTAATGATGGCAGTGAGGAGAAAAGGAGAAAAGAAAAGCAAGAGAGCAGGAACAAAAGCAAAAAGCAAAGTTTTCTTCAGTGCATAGTTTCTTACATGGAAATTACCCAACAAGATAAAGACAGAAACTCAAACCATTACTTCTTAGCCCATTAGAATTCCAGTTTCTTAGCGTGCCAGGTTATGTATAAATAACACATATGGTCTATCTTGTTCTGTCTAAAAAATGTAAATAATACTCTTACTATAGTCTTATTGTGTTTAAAGGTGTGTTCCTGGAGCCTCTACAGAAGCTTGTTTTCAACACTGGTATCTAGGAGTATGTTTTTCAGCTTTCACTAGAACTTGCACTTCTACACTAGCATTTAAGACCTTCAGTCTCTAAAGAACTTAAAACTTATTCTTACTTTCTTCCTTACTTGCTTTCTTATTCTAGAACTTTAACTTATGCCTCTACTTTATGTGTGGGTGGCTTAATATACTTCAGTCCATCCAAAGGTTTAAATTAAATCCCTGCGTTCTGATTTCTCTCTTTAGAATTCAGAGAGACCCTTGATTTACAAATTCCAACAGAATGTAAAAGTTCTGTACCCGTTACCTCTCCAGTTCTGTTCCTTCCACCATGCTCCTAATCCTTCTGTCCTTCCTCCAGGAAGGTCAGGAGACGGACACCACCAAAAGGTTCAGGATTGCTACCATCTTCCTCCCTTCTCCTGTATTCTCCTGCCTCCCTCTCAGGATGGCTCTGATCAAGCCATCCTAAACTCTAACCTAAACATCCTTCCTTGCCCGTGTACCCAGTATCCCCAACTGAGTTTGCTACACAAGATGGCCCCAAGCCCTTGGGGAGACCCGCTCCATTGGTCTTTTTGCCTGCAAAACTCTCCTGCCTTGACCACACAAAGTAGTGTTGACCCCATTGTTGCAGTTTTGTTGTTTTCCTAAGTATGAACCTGTTTTTCATATCTGTTTGTAAAATGGTTTCTCCCCAGTTACTCCCCTGTTTTTTCCCAGTTGGTTCACTCCAGGTCCTCCCTTCCTGCCCTTAGCCCTGTGGTTACCTTAAACCCCTCCTATAGTTCTGGAACCTTCCCTGTCCATCCCTGAAATCCCTGCCCCTCCAAGATGTCGATCACCCCTGGCCACACCCCGAGTTCTGGAAAGTTCTCTGTCTGTTACTGAGTTGTCGGTTGTTGATTGCACCTTTTGAATTGTACCCCACCCCTGTTTATCCCCATTGGCTTGTTGTATAATTGTCCCCCGATTGGTTTTTGCTTGTACCATCCCATGGGGGGAGGGCCCCTATTCAAGTTGCTGTACGCCCTGAGATTTGGCCTTTGGTTGCTTCCACCCCTGGATGTCTCTTCCCCGGACCCTGTAATAAACCATTCCTTGGAACCAACTAAAGGACTCTCCCGTCTCTTCATCTCTCCTCGATGTGCCCCGGTCACCAGAAGGCAAACACCTTACCCTCTCCTAGGACTTCGGAAGTCTCCGGGAGAGGGCCACACTCGGCGCTTTCCCCACCTCAGAGCTAGCCGGGTGGGCAGTGGCCGAAGTGGACGGAGGTGGCCAGCGTTGCCCCATGAGGGAGACTGAGAGTCAACCTGGCCAGTATTCCAGGCCAGGCAACCATCACCAAAGAAGAATTATATCCTAACCCTAAACCTTGGGAGGCATTTGCTTAAGTTGTGGTGAACGCAGAATAAAGTTACTAAGAGTTACAGGATTGCCTCTGTTGATGCCTTACGCATATTCTTAACCCTAATTTCCCAGTTAGTTATCATCACTCCCAGTTTGTAGAATGTTCTCCTTTCTGTGTATTCCCGTTGGCCCTCGTTTGATGCAGTGTTCACCCAACCGATCCCATTGGTCCCTGCCTTCCCTTACTCCACTTCTGCACTATTTTCCCCTATACCCATTGGACCCTAACCTCAACTTCACCCCTTTCTTGCCCCGTACTTGTACCCCAGACCTTCCTTTGTCTGAGTCTTAAGCATTGGCTTCCAAAGAGAGCTTGTTCCCTTGGTTATTGTGTTCAGGTTTTGGGCATGTTTGCTGTACTAATTGGTAAAGAATTGTGTGTTACCAAGTCATGGTTGCTGTTCTCGCTCTTCGTTTGTGCCACTCCTGCCCTGGTATTGGGAAACCCAAAAGTATTGTTGGGGACCACCTTCACTGTGGAGGCCAAAAGCCTCACAGCAAAAGAGTAAGCCTTTCTCCCCTGGAGGGTATGCCCTTAGGCACTCCCTCCTTGTAGTGGTCACTAAAACGTTACTCCTGGCATGCATCCCAGTTGCATGTTAATTGATTGTACCCCTTTGGCTCTTACCCCCTTCTACCGCCTCTGCGCCTTCAGATGATTTGTTAGATGTTCTACTCCGCCTCCTGGCTTTCCTATATCAACCCTGCTCCTGCAAACCCCTAAAGCCAGTTTGTCCCTGGACCCCTCCGATGAAGATAAACTTCGCCTTCATTCACCATACGCAGCTCCTGTTCCTTTCTCCTGCATTAGCCAAAGCAGAGAGCTCACAAAAGAGCTAAATCACTCTCTGCCTAGGAGCGAGGATGTACCTGTGCTCCAAGGATGGCCTCCCCAGGAGGCTTCTCCGAAAAGTCGTAGCACTCCACCACCACCCCAGGGCGCGCTGTGACAGCTGGTGCCCAAAGAGTGAGGGCACGACCGGGACCTTCAGCAAAACATTTTGGAAGACTAGTCGACGGCCTGACAGCCCCCCAGCAGTGCTTCTGTTGGCCCAGCAGACCTCGGTTAGCACAAAGAAAGACAGTTTTAAATGCTGAGGCCTTTTCTTCTCTGTTTCTCCTTTCATTGCTGGGCAAGAGATTGGAGTTTTTAAGGATGGGCAACCAGTTGAGCCATCCTAAGCTAAGCCCTTCTCAAAGGGACGTCTATTACCAAGTTGGGGGCATCCTTCTTGTGGGAAATTTTAAGTTTTGAAAAGGGGAGCTCAAAAGATTAATTCACTAGGTTATCAAATATTTTCCAAATGCGGATCGGGATTCAGTTTGTTTAAGTTCCTTTTGGGATGATGTGGGAAGAAAGTAGTCATATTATGTTCAAGTAAGTGGGGATCTGAGCCAGCGGGCGCTCTCAGGCAGCTTCTTGGGGATCACTTTGTGTATTAAGAGTAGTTAATAATTAAGCATTGAATCTGTAGTTAGTGCACGTTTTGTAGGTAAATGTAGAAGTAGTTAATCTGTAGTTCCTACATTTATCCCCAGGAATCTGGACCTGACTGTGCTTTTTTGCTGTGTTTCAGCAGTTGAGAGTCTGGACTGCGAAGTTCTTTTTTGGAGTGGACCAGACCTATGGAGCTGAACTGGTTCCAATCAGAAATTCTGCTGCCCCGCAACCCAGCCCATTTCTGAGATGATGAGCTGGCGGTCAAAGCCCTTTTGTTTCCCCTGAATTTCAGTTCTTTTTACTGCGTAAGACCTGCTGAGCCCTTCCTGTGTATCTGGCGTCGCCTAAGTGGGCATGCGGGCTAGCAGGCTGGTGTATCAGCAGGGCCATTTGGTGTTGCACATTTTCTCCAGATGTGGATGCAGCAGCACTGAGCTCATTCCCATATTTTGTTTCGTGTTGTGGTTTGTTGTTTTCCTTAGTTAAAACCTGTTTTTCGAGTCTGTTTTGAAAATGGTTTGACCCTGGTTACCCCCTCAGTTGGTTTGCTCCAGGTCTCCCCTTCCTACCCTTAGCCCTGTCATTCACCCTAGACCCCTCCCCTTGTTCCAGATCCTTCCCTGTCTGTCCCCGGAATCCCTGCCCCTCGAGTTGTCAATCTCCCCTGGCCACACCCCTTTTTCTAGAAAGTTCAGTGTCAGTTACTGGTTTCTTGGTTGTTGATTGTACCCTTTGAACTGCATCCCGCCCATGTTCTCCCTCATTGGTTGATTGTGTATTCCTCCCCACCTTGTGTTCCTCCCCCAGAGTTCCCTGATTGGTGAATCTGTTGTACCCTCCCTTTGGATCTC
>VXBI01009112.1:0-54977 GCA_013397375.1 Toxostoma redivivum
AGCAGATACTAGAAATATTTATAAAAGTACAAAAGGATGAGAAATTGTTTTTGGCAAAGCTGCTCCAGAGCCATAAAATGAAACCATTTACTGGGACACATCCCAGGCAAGAAGCCCACCAAGGAAAACACTGCACGCTTAAAGAAATATTTTTGCAGAATCTGCATGAAGTTTCTGGCAGGGTGCCTACTGCTGAATCCCTGCTATTTTATGGACTGGGCATATTATGCCTGACCCAGGCATCATTAAAAGACTGTCTATTCACTGGAGCTAGGTGTCAGGAAGGACAGCTATTTCCAGTGAAGAAAACCAGGAAGTGCATTCTTCCAAGTGTGATTCAGGTGTATGCAACATACCCTAGACATGATCTTCAGAAGCCGAGAAGTTCACAAGGGGTAGAGCAACCAATCCTTAAGATGGAATAAAAATGTGCTTTAACTGAGAGTCAGAAGTCACTTCCCATATTCTTCTTGCCATTGAAACTCGACCCATTGTGTGGAGACCTTGAAAGGCATTCTCAGTTAGAGAGCTGCGAGGGGCATCTCTCTCAGTTATCTCCTTTTGATAACAAATCCTGTTCTGTCAGGTCAGAGCAGCCCCTGTCTTGTCCCAGGCCCATGCCCTCTTCCTGTCCATCAGCCTTTCAGTCACTCCCACCCTGTTTTCTTGTTGGCCCCCATTCCTTCATCCCGTCCTTGTAACACTCCCATGCCCCCTGGTAATTGATCTCTGATACTTCTTTACCCACCCTGCTCATCCCATGTACCTACCCAAAGCCCGAAACCAAGGTCTTTGCCTTTGTCTCTGAATGCTGGACTGTGCTTATGCATGGCTGAAATAAACATCTCTATAAAATCCCTGCAAAGGCCTTTCCTGCTTCTTTACCTGCCTCTTCTCAGCAACAACACCAGCTACAGCACCATTGCTCTGCTTTCAGAGTAGAATTTGAGTCTGTTTTTAAGAGTCACAATATTGCTGTTGGACAAAGAGAACAGAAATCTACAGGTGAGGCTGACAGACCCCATCTGACAGACCCCATCAATTTTTTTTTTTGCAGCTGTCTACATTAAACTAAATCAGTAATTCCCCTATGTGGACATGCCAGATTATCTTGAGATGTCAGAGAAAGAATTGCTCGTTCTGTATTTGCTTGCCTTGGTGAAACTTGCTTGTCCCCAATTTCTCAGTAGTCCATCACTTATGAGAGAGCAAATCTTGGCTAAACATCACTCACTGTAGGATATGCACTGTAGGTAATGCAGGCATAGTGTTGCCTTATCATGAGTTCTTCCTGCTAGGACTTGGAAGCTGGAAAAAAGCAGAAATATCTCAAAAGGCAGACATGAAATTCACCTGACAAACAACTACTCCAGAGCAAAGCTTAAAAGCCAAATTTTACATTAAGTTTTCTCTTCATGTTTTTGTAAGAAGATAGGAAGAAAAAAACCAAATTGATTTTATCATCAGCTTTTGTAGGGTTGCTTAAGACTGTCAGTGTTTAAAAACTAATATGTTCAACCAAACCAAACTATGTATTTGACTTTAGGGAGGTTGAATTGACTCAACCAGGATGTTAGTGGTGTCTAAAAGTCATTTTATCCTCACCCCAGAAAGAAACATGGTGTGTTTTTAGTTAATGTTTATTTTTGTCTGGGGTTCCTTTTTCATGGAAAGTTCCAAGACCTCTACATACCAGATATGTTAAAAATATAGTTTTCAAGTTGGTAAATCAGTTTGTCTCCAAAGAACCACTTGTCTTTAGAAGGTATCTTTCTGTAACTCTTTCAGGGTGTTAACTAACTGTGGGGTTGTTGAACTTAATTACCCAGAAAATAACTCTTACCTTCTGAACTGCAGAATAGTTTGCAGAGGAAGCATACCAACAGTGGTGACTGCTGAAACTTTGAACATGGCACAGTATTTGTGCTAAGGCATTTCTCTGTTAGTTACCCCCTTAGAAATGTTTGGTGTTGATAACCACATTAGCGCTCACTGAGAGCAAGTTGGCTCATAGTGATGCCCTGTAACATACGGTTAGAACTGCTCAACAAAGAGCTAGACGAGAATTTGTTTTGAACCTCAAAATCTGGCTTTAATTCAGCCTATTTAGAAAGAGGTCAAGAGTATATTTTTCATTGGTGTCCATAGAGAAGAGGGATAGGGCAACCAGTTCCTTAAGATGAAGTAACAATGTGCTTTAATTGAGAGTCAGAAGTCATTGCCCATATTCTTCTGGTTTAGCAGTCCACCATGCCCCATGGGCTTTCAGATCATGTATCAATTATGTAAGAAGAAAAACTGTGGGCATAGTTCCATGTTCTTTCTGGCATTCTTAGAGAACAATGGGAGTGTCTAAGAAGATTCAGTAAATACTTTTAAGATTAACTTTTCCACAGAAACAACACAGATAATTTCTCCATGTAGACAACAAGCCATAGTTTCTTTGCCTGATACCTCACAAAGATATTTCCTCTGGCTTTTGTTACAGCCCTCTTCACTAGCACGATGTATAGTACAGGAGCCCCACGGCTCTCACTTTCCACGTCTCTCGGGAGGAAATCCAACTCAACAACCTGAGATCAATCAGTAAGACCAACCTGATAAGGAGGCTGACTCACACAGGACCAGCAACTGGGGCTCCGACTGTGACCTGGTCTCTTACCACAACCATCAGTTTCAGAAAACAACTAATCAAATGGCACCAGGTAATAAGGTGGGATGAATCCCAACCACTGATGGTCAATCCCATCCATTCTGTACTTTGTTTACAAAAGCCTACATATTAGCAAGTATTTTTATTTTTCAGATTCTCCTCTAATTATAGGAAGATAGATATTAATGGAATGAATTTTGAGGAAGCAAGGAAGATATTACTGTACTTCTTTCTGTATGCAGCTTAAAGTCTCAAAGTATGCACCACAACAATCTCTTTACAAGTTTTATATGAGGAACAGAGACAAGTAAGCATTTATTGTAGCCTATGAACTACATAAATACTGAGTCCTTGCATGGTTTACATGAAAAGAATTTGGAGCAACATTTTTAATGTTAAGAGCTACAAGGTAGTAAATCTGCTCATTCTTCCTCTTTATAATATAAAAATCTAAAGCCCCATCCTAGCAGTTCAACTCATGCATCAACTAAAGCATATAAAAAAATTTCCTTCTGTTCTTTTTTCTCAGGCTATGTACCAGCAACTGGTGTTTATCTTATGAATTATGTATCTCCTACATAAGTGAAAGGTGGACAGAAAGGTAGAATAATTTTTTTCAGCTACTTTGGAACTCTGCAAATGATAAAACATGCAGGTCAAGCACCTTTAGGATAAGAGTAAAGTAGTTTTCTGTCACTAATGAAATAGTGATTCTGATGAACAGTGATGAACTGCATCCTGCATCCAAAATAACAAAAAGTGTAGGGAGCAAGCTATTATGATGGTCACCTTATAGTCACCCAGTCATCATATCTCACATCTAGGAAATTTAATACACATAATTGCCTTTGGGCTCCTGCAGTTCTTCTCTATCTTCTGCTCTCTGTAGATATAAATAGAAATGACCTGCAAGGCAGCTTCTCTGACATGAAAGTTTCTGAGCAGACCACATCCTCCATCATGTGCCTGTTCTCCTTTTTGCCAGGCTGCCTTGCCCACTTTCTGTATATGCTCCAACAAAAATTCATATATCCTTTTCTTATGAGGAGTTGGAATAGCATTTTGGCAAAGCAAGAAAGGACAACAGCATGAGTTTTGGATGTGCTGAAGAGGAGAGTTATGACAGAAATGCTGCAATGGAAAAAGTTTCTTGCTCTCAGGGAATTTTTAGGACTTCAAAACTTCTCACATTCTGCACCAGGTCAGAGCCATCTTTCAGGTATGGGGAACCATCAGACAGAAAACAACAAAAAAAATAGGAGATTGGTTATTAAGACACTCACTCAAGTGTACAAAATCTGGCATCAAGTTCATGCCTGCAAGCTGCTCCAGCTCTGAATTTTGTCACCTCAGCAGGCCATGGAGCAATATGGCTGTCAGCCAGGATTCAGTGAGTTCAGGTTGTTTGTCAGCTCAGGAGAAGCCTGAAAGAAAAAGTCATGGAGATGATGTGTTGGCATCTAACCTTGTTCTGAAAATTGCCTGGCTGACACAGCTGTATTGGACACCACTGAAAGCAAATTCATACTCTGCAAAATTATTTCATTTCATTTCATTTCATGGATCTGACTAATTCATTAAAAAAAAAAGCGCCAACAGCAAAACCACCAAAACCCAACTAAGTTTTATTAAGCTTTTTCTGACCAACTCTATCCATGCCCTTTTCCTTCTAGCTAGTCAAAAGCACTTTGTACTGACATTTTCTGGCCCAGCATGACATCTCCTCTCATTCTTCCTGACCTCGCAAACACAGCTGGAAGTAAAGCAAGCAGGGAATAGGGTTTTCCTATCCACATGTTCAGGAATATGATTCACAACCAAAGCAGTGCATGACCTAGGACTGATGCAATGGCAGCACCAGCAGTGCTGCTACAAATCCTGCCATACAGATGCTTTTTATTTAAATTGCACTAAACCCAGGCAAATTTCTCAAGTTACTGGTTGGCAAGGACTTGAGGTGTAAATTTCTGTTAAATCTGAAGTGTTAATCTTTAATCACTGTCTCAATCAAACAGGTCTTGCATTGCCTTCCTAAAGTAAAAATTCCATTTTTTTCTTTCACTTAATCATTATTCACTGAGGCAAAGAACACAGGCCCAAGTGAGTCATTGAGGCAGTTGCCTGCTATCATGGGTAACTGTAATTCAGGCTGGTTCAGAGGTTGACCAAGCTCTTTACTTTAAAGTATTTTTGTTCGTCCTTTGCAATTTTCATAGAATAGCAGTTCCAGAAGCCTACTGGTGAGAATCTGTCTTCTGATTTCCAGCTGGAATCTACAGCTAGCAAATCTATGTATCATTATTATTATTATTTGGTGTTAACGTTTTTCTATATTGTAAACTACTCTTTTTCTTTTTTCCTTTCTCTGCTGCTCATCATTATACTATCGCTCCTAGCAATACAGCTACAAAGAGCAGTCAATCTCCTCTCAGGTTCTGGGTTTGCTCTGCTAAACAGGAAAAAACTCTTAAAATTCTCTTGTTGTTTGTGAAGAGACTAAAGTAGGTAAGCATAAAGTCATTTAATTTTCCATATGACATCAGAGCCTTCCTTTGCTTTTGCTCCAAAATGAAATCAACTTAAACCTATATGGAATTACAGTGTTTCCTTATATTTTGGAGTCTCTTTCTTGTACAAAAAAAAAGACAAAATGTGTCGTCAGTATGTATTTGCTAGCCTTACATGAGCTCTACTCTGTTTCTACTTCCAATAATCGCCTCTGAAAGCCATGTGGATCACTATTTGTCAAGCTGTTTAGCTACTGGCAATCCAGGACATGAGCTGTCACCAGTGGCAGCCATACCTTTTTTCACTTTGAAGCAAGTTTTCTGTTACATAAGAGCTTCCTGAAGCCCTGTGTGCACTCTGTATAGGCTTCAGGATGACTAAAACCAGGTTATTGGAAGTTTCACTGCCACTGATGGTCATTCCAGGCTGTTGGGGGTTGAATAATTTCTTTTATTTTCTGTGGAATTTTTCCCTATTCTTATGCTAATCACTTCGGGCTACAAGTTAATGGCCTCTCACCGGAAGGGGGTGGGGGGGAGGGATGATAAAAAAAAGAGAGCCGGAAAAAAGAAGGGGACCACGAAAAGGAGGGGNATGCCTAAAAGCGTCTGATTTCAAATTATAATAATTAAAAAGGAGCGAATTACAAGAAAAAGGGCTCATCCCTCTCCTTGGCAAATACCTGTCTCTTAAACCGAGACACAGGCCATCACAATCTTTGTGCCCCTTGGTCTGAGCTGGCCAAACCCATAAGTCGCTGTATGTGAAACCATTCAGAATTAATATCTAAATAAGCAATTATGCCATTCTTTATTTTCTCTCCTCTACTTGGCTGCTAGGGCATCACTACAGCTCCCCAGTGCAGCCAAGCTGCTGTGGTTGTATAAACACCAACACAAATGGAAGACCTCATTTGCATTCAAAGTAATGAGTACAAGTTGACAGTAATTCCTTGAGCAGTTAAAAAACAAATGGATTATCAGAGACAAGAAGGAAATCACAGTTTTCTTCAGTTTAACCTCAAACCTCAGTAAACAAACCAAGATGTCACACAGGAAAAACCTTGAGCATAAACAGGACATCGATGTGTCATGTCCCATATGTCATTATCCCATGCTATAGCTGTCCAGAATAGCTGTGCAACTTGGTTGGACAAGAAGTAGACTGTGGATTCAGTGATTCATAAAGCAGAAGCTTCAGCCAGAACAAACTTTGTTCAGTGCTGTTTTACAGTGAAGTTATTCTGCATTAATCACAGACGAGAAACATGTAACAGAAAATAAAAAATAAATTCCTATGAAAAATAATCTCCATTACAGTGGGTTTCTTAAAGTTCCTGAATTATTCAGATTTCTTTTTGATTTTATGTCATGTATCAATTGTGTTTCAAAAGGTGCCATTTTTTACAGCAATCAATTAGAAAATCTGTCCAGTAATATTGCAGCATTACGCCCATGGTTGTATTAGGTTATTCATAGCTGGGAAAGAGAGAACTTTGCGTAATTGCCCTAACAGCAGGCAGTAATTTCTCCCTGCTGCTTATACATACTGCTTATTATGTGAGGTACAAAAATATTCTATTCCATTTTTATTTCTATATAAAGATTTCACATTGCTTTTATGCACTTTTCTGGTAATATTTGGTAGCTTTTAATAATAGATAGAACAGTTGGCAGTACCACTGACAACATTTCTTGTGTATTATTTCTCTTAAGCATTTTGCTTGTGAGGAAAACATTAAAAGAAAAACTATATAAACTTCTGTAACTCATATGGTTTTGCAGCATTTCTCATGCAATGGAATTTACTTAGAAGTTCTCAAACACAAGTCGTTCAGATCAACAGAAATTTTCTATCTAAAAGTCTTCATACAGGTACATTAAATTAAACCTGTACCTCAGAGAACACTTAGGATGCCATGCAAGTTATCATAAAACGTTAGTTTTTTGTGACAGAAAAATGCTTATTTCAGAGTTTCTCATATCTCATTCTGTTCCTTTAAGGGTCTATTCCTTTGTCTGTGTGATTTTAATGACTAAATTTATCACTTCTACACTAAACTTTCTGAAAATCCTGAGCTGAAGAAACAGTATGGTTTCTGGTCCTAGAAAGCATGGGTGACAGTGATCACAGTCCCAAAGACTGAGCATGAAATTAGTTCACATACTGGCTTTATTCCAAAATAATGGTTTAGGAAGTGTGGTTGGCATATGAACAGTGAAGCCATATGCTAAGGGCCAAGTTGAAGAAAGGAGTTAAGCTTCTTTCCTTGCAAGTGCCAACAGCTGAGACACAAATAATGGGGAGAAACAACGACTGGGGCTGGGAAGAGACAAAGGTACACATTGGAGAAAGAGAAATTATGAGTAGGAACCATGGGAAAGATGTTAGGCTGCAGACACAGCCCGTAACACACTGCACAAAAAAACCCAGGAACTTAGGTGGTTTCTTCTACCCAATATTGTAGGGTACAAAGCTACAAAGAGAAGCCACTGACCAGTCCTTGTGCTCTCCACAGCCCGTATTTTCCTAAGGAAACACTACCAGTCCTTTTAGAAACATGCCTCCCTGCCATCTCCCTTCCCATCAGACAGCATCCTGTTTGCTGTCACTCTGTCTAACACTACCTGTAGTAATCAAGATTACAGTGAATTATTTGCTGCCAAACCACCAAAAGCAAGTTTGATACACCAAACAGCACCTGAAAATTGTTGGAAATGTTCACAAATTAAAATTTTCTGAAACAAAATTTAAATTGAGTGAAACAAATATGAATTTATATCATGTATTTCCTCAGCCTATGCAGCCAAACTGTTTCCAAAATTTTGTACTACTCATAAGATTGAGCTGCATACCACATAAAATGTGATCTAACTCATAACTGAGTAAAGGAAATGAGACAAGATTTCTCATTCTGTGGAAAAAATTAGAGTAAGCAACAGCTTGAACTCACCTTTCCCATGGGTCTGCAGTTAGGCTTTTAAAAACACAAAGGAATAAAAATTTCAATATTCTGTTCTTTTCTGCATTCAGACAGTGACTTTTTTTTCTGACCTCCTCCTCTCTGTAACTGAAGACTCATTTGGAATGCTTAATGGTGCTAGAGAGATATCCAGCCTCTGTAATCTGAACAAAAAATTAAAAAGAATATAAACTAGTGAGATTAAAAGATGCAGACAATGCCCTTTGGGGAAAAGTGGAAAAAAGGGCTGCAAACTAACCTCTTTGGAATACGTTGCTTCATGAAAATGTGCTCGCAGATGCAAAGAAGGTATCCTTTTGCCTAAAATGAAGGAGAAATTAATAATGAGAAATTAAAACTTACTGTGATTTCTGAATCAGGTTTTGCATTCTTGGCTGATGGGATATCCTTGAAATGTTCCAGAGATGATAGAAGTGGTATTTACAGATGTAGTTTTGCTAGCTAGACACAATTCCATCAGCTTTTCCGCTGACAACAAATAGGAATGAAGAAAAAAGTCCAAACCAGCATAGCTGAATAGATGGAAATTACATTCACTAGCTTGCCTGAAAAGCAAACAGAGCTTTCTTTTTCAAAATGCTTTTTCTCAGCAATTCCCCTTAAATCCTTCTTCCCCTGGGAGAGCTGGTTACCTCTGAGATTCAAGAGAGATTTCTGTGGCATGACCTGTATATCATATGAAGAGAAGGACAGAAAGATTGTGCACATAGTTGCTATGGAATTTTTTTTCGTTGATAAAATTGAGTCTTTTATGTTCACAGTTTACTCACTCACAGCTCTTATCTGTGCTGATGAGTGTTAATTGGCTCATACAAAAAGTCTGACATATCTGAGCTGCAGGACTACAAGAAAACGTTCATCCTGCCTACAGATAACCAGACTTGTATTCTGCCACTAACAAAAAAAATCAGACCAATATATAAAATGCTTCAAAAAGCATTCCTGAAAAAGCATTCCTGAAAAAGCACAAATCTTAGCCTTGGACTTTGGAGGCATTCCCATTGCTGAGTAGCCACTAGAGGTCTATACTGCCTCCACTAGTGTCCAATATAGCCAATGGGTTGGAGCGTACCCTCTGCAAGTTTGGGTGTGTTTTTTCAAGGTGTACAAATACCTGAAGGAGGGTGCAAAGAGGATGGAGTCAGGCTATTTTCAGTGGTACACAGTGACATGTCAAGAAGCAGTGGACACAAACTGAAATCCGGGAGATTCAATTTAAACATAAGAAAAAACTTTGGTGTGTTAAGATCTACTATGTTTGCAGTGATCTGTAAAATGCATCTAGACTAACCTTCGAGTTATATACAGGTCTTTTCAGCTGTTGCCTCTATCTTGCACTATAACTAGACCTTGCAGGCATTCAGAGATCTTCCTGAATTAATGTGGGTTAGAAGAACACAGGTTACTGAAGCATAGAATGAGAGAGGAAAAAATGGGAGTTTTGATTTAAGTAATTTACAAAACTTAACTTTAGCTCATGACCCCATCAAAATGTGGAGCCAGACCTAGAGCTCATTTTTATTTCAGCTGTATGGTACCACAGAAAGTCATGCAATTTTTTTTAACTCAGTTGCCTTTTCTGTGTGATTTGCAAGCACAGGTGGATTTAGTATGGTTGGCAAATCTGTTTGTGAGCTGCTGATCCCATTGAAGTCACAAAGTGGTCAAAATTCATTTGTCCAGACATGGCCTTCCTGAGAAAGTAGTTTCTAAATCATCTCCTACTGCCATTGTAACTGTGATTCTGGGACCTGCTGTTAAGGTATGACCTGGCAGAGAAATAGCATCCTTACTGCCAAATATCAGATTAGTTGAGCCTCTTCTTTGGCAGGAAGGAAAGAAGCCACCTGCCCAGATGAGGCTCCCTGCCCCTTGGTTTGTAACACTGCTCTGCACAGTCCCTCATCTTGTGGAAAACCACACATCCCTTTAGGGAGTTGTTCCATCTGTTAGGCAGCAATCTGACTTTCTGATAAGAGGCAAGCTAGACACCAAACAAAGGTCTGCAATTTTTTCTTTCCTTGGAAAGCCTCTGGAAAGCTAAAGTACTCTTCCTCCCAGCCATGCTTCTCTCACATAGGGTAAGACCTGGAGAAATGCACTTCTTTGCAGTCAGTCTTAGGAAGCACTCACTCTCTTTTCAACTCCCAACCATTACAGGCAAAGCAGGCTGTGGCTGAGCTTCCTGGACAGTGGGCAGGTTGGTTTATGGGACACATCTTTTGCCAAGTCTCCTTAACTCCTACATTCATAAGCAATTGGTGTCCTTGGCACTCCTCCTGCTTTAAGTCTGGCTGATGTCAAACTCAAAGCCGTCCCTGGCTCAAACTCAAAGTCCTGACCCTGGTTATACCAATTTGAATTCCACCCAGCATTTTTCATCCTTCAGAGGACACTCCCATACTTTAGTTCACACTTCAGGGCCTGGGAAGGATTTGTATTTCCTGCCACTTTCAGGCTATGGTAAGGAAAGTCATGCTAATAGTCTTCACTTCTCCGTCCCTAGGGAAATTGTGGTGGGACAGGCAAGTGCTATTCTAAAAGGACACTTCTGAGCCTCCACTTTTCTCAAGACTTTGGATCCAGATGCATGATAGATTAGCTTGCCTTACTATTGACAGCCTTTCACCCAGTGGTAGTAACTCCCTCACTGCATAGAAATGGCACAGTAAGGATAGGAAAAAGAAATCAATACTTACAAATACAATTGCACATATTGCACATGAAAAATCCCATCATCCTATGTACAAACATTGCAGGATCAGTGCAGGAGATTATTTTTAAAAACAGCCCTTTATATATCCATTGACAGTATTTCCCTTAAAGGACGATGTCCAAGGTAAAGGGTATTCTGTGCCACTTCAATGTCTGCACTCAGCTTTGAAGATCCTTCAGGGAGGTATTGACAAAAAGCCAGCAGTCTCTATAATAAATATTAGGTGCACAAAAAAGGTTTGTTTTATATGGTGACAGTCACAGAGCCGGGGTGTGGTAGGGAAACAGTAACACTTAATAAAAAAACATCAGTTAAGCTTTTCCTTGCTCTGCCTTCTCCGGAGCAGGGTAGGCTGTTTCCCTTGCTTACTTTCTTTCACTATTACTCTGCCTTCTTACAGAGAAAAGACTAGATATAGGTAGTGCCAAGTTTCTATATTTGCTTAGAGGTTTGGTACTAATACTCTAAAACTTATAGGACCCAAGCATAAGAGAGGGAAGCAACAAGGTCCTCCAGAGTTCAGATTTTCGATGTCTACAGGAGCACTCAGTTTCTTAGCTTCAATAATGGTCTATGGAAAATCATGTTTTACAGAATTTACATTTTTAATTGTCACATGGAAGCTAGCTCTGAGAGCTGAGACTTGGCAACATCTGCTTTTACAGTCAGCAGATTAATTTATGGCTATTCCACTTCAGCTTTGGGAGTTTCAGAACTGGCTGAAAAACACAGAAACAAAAGGCTTACCAATTTGGGAAACAGAAGTTTAAAATATTCAGAAACAGTATAATTTCTTATATCTCAGGTCAAAGCAGAATGATTAAGAAAGGAGGATTATGTTTTTAAATTAAATACGGTGTGTTTATTTTGTGTTGTCTATTTGTTGTTACTTTAACTTTTGAATTTCTCAGCATTTCAGAGTAAAATAAACCCAATCTATTTTATACATTTGGTCATTGTTCTTTTGGCCCGCTCCTCTAGAGTATAGATTTTTTACTTGAGTTAAGGTATGATTTACCATGAAATGGAAAAACAGTTGTGTTCTTAATTGGGATGGTTTAGCAGAAGTCTCTGATTTAGGTGGGCAGACTTAGATGCTGCAACACTGTAGGGTAGTGAACTACAACTCCATGGTGATGTAATGGTTTCACTGAGATAAAAATCGTTATGTTCAGCTTGGTCCCACACTGTGATTTTAAGATCAGTATTGCTAAACCCTGTCCGGTGTGTGGGCATCACTGATCATCTTGGGGACTTGGGGAAAAAAATGTCCTGTGCTGGGTTTGAAATTTTTGTGCAGAAAATGTTGGAAGTTTAAAGTTTCCTTCTTTAGACAGACACAGCTCCTTCAGTCCATAGTTAGTTTTATAGATTGAAACACACTTTGCCATGTTTCTTTAAAATGCCTCCACAGTGCTTATAAATCAAATGATCAATTTTCTGCTGTTTTTCATTCATGAAAATCATTATGTTATTCGTAAATGTATTTAACAACATGTAGTGGAGTAGTTCATCTTGACACTACTATTACTGAGTGACACTTTTGTATTAGCATAATCTGGGAATTTCCACGATCTTGTCCTACTTACCTGTCCTCAGTAATAATCTGTGTACAGAACAGTGTTACAGACTATCTGTGTATAAAGCATCTACAGAAAGAGTGACTATTTATTTTGGATGTCACTACTAATTTTGTGCTCTAATCTCAAGTTTAACTATTTAAAAATAGACACAAACATTTTGTTATCACCAGGCGTTTGGAAACCACTGCAAATACAGGTAAATATCAAGACAAAATTCTTCTGTGTAGAGCATTTCTTTTATCTCTTCAAGTTCAGAATGTTTTAAGATTTCTGAAGGGTACAAGAGTATAGATCATTTGCTTCACTTCATTTGTTACTAGCATAATGAATTAACCCAAGTGGAAAACACAGGTGATGATCACTTGCACTACATACAAACTTTTTGTGAGTCTGAATATGTTTTCATGTGAATTAATAGCTGAGAAATAGGAATTCAGAACATTTCAGGATGTATAACTCTCTGATAAGCACAGGGGAAAAGCACATACACTCCACTCAAACTGTTTCATTTTTCAACTCCATTGTGGAAGTGTTTTATATGCTATTTAGGATTCTGGTATTTCTGTAGTATAAAATATGTTCCTTTTGCATTTCTTTTTAATCATTACTACTAGTGTTATATATATAATATCACATATAATATGTCATGTATTTTTATAGTCATATCATATATTAGTTTTTACATAATAAAAATATATTCCGTATTTTGAAAGCCTGGCACAACAATGATGATTTAATTCACTTTGGATAATTTTATGCATAATTTTTATTCAAATTTTATTGGCACAAAACATTTGACTGAAAAACACAAATTTGAAAAATACTCCCACATACTTAAGCAAGGAAATAAGATAAATCACTTAAATTTTCATTCTTCCAAGCGCTGATCCCTTTTTCAAAGATAATCAGTTACTTTCAGTCTCAAATATTGGCAAAAATGTCTTTAGCCGTAAGATCTCGGAGACAGATTCATTTCTTTCCTGGTAAAAGTCAAGCCCAGTTAGCAGCTCCACATCCCGAACACGTGCAGAATGAGCCTGAACTCTTTCTTCAACCCATTCAGAAAGTGTCTTATTTTCCTGTCAAAACAGATAAGAGCAATGCTCAAACATGTAAAAGGCCTTCTGTTGTTTAGTGGCAGTGTTAGGCAATTACCAGTGTTTGACCTGGTTTGACAGACTAAAGGCCTCCAGTTGGTAAAACTTCTTTCAGGCTTTCCTAGCATCCTTACAGCCTTGCATGTATGGATCTCATTTAAACAGAATTAAGTGGATGTCTCTTCTGCCCACTTCCAAAGTGACAGAGAAGAAGGATTACGCTGAAATGGCAGTAGTGACTTTAACTACAAAATGCATGAGTCACATTTCAAACACACACATAAGGATGGTTTTAGTTACAAATTATCTGCGCTGCTCAGGCCAGTCAAGCAACAGGCACCTGACAACTTACAAAAAGTCCTTACAGCAGCTCAGTCTTGATTGCTGGACAGCAACAGTAGTTGCTGCTTAGATGGGGAAAACAATGGAAATATAACCAGTAATCAACAAAAATGTTGTTTTCTGTTCTTTTACTACAAGGGTTTTTTTGCAAACAGATGGTAATTTGCTTTTTCTTTAACAATATCTGCTTCTGATGCAAATGATCCATTAATATTACGTTACTGCCTAACATGATGAATATAAAGTGCAAAGATATTCGAGGTTTATTGCTAAACTTTAGAAATTACAGTCAATTTCTAAAGTATAACGACTTATTCATTCTAATAATGAGTCAACCTTCAATTACTAAAAAGATCTCACTGGGAAGTTGTGGATTATCCACACTATAAATGGGGAGACACAGAAGTTGCTTCCAAGTAGGGCAAGCTTGCACCTGTCTGGAGTTATGAGTTCAAAGTTATAAATAGACTAAAAGCTCTCTGTGAGGACCTGTTCAAGTCTGTGCTGCAATATATGTACACAAGTATATATACTTGTGCAATATATATACACTGAGTTTAGGAATCTTCTGCAACCCAGAGTTTGTGGAATAAACAGTCAGCTGCCTCAACAATACATATTACACTCAGATAATATATTTTGTTTGCTACAAGGCATAAGATTTATACTGTTGGTGGTAAGCAGAGATTTTATTTAATTCAAGTATTAATTTTAACTGCAGGACCATCCATCCAAATGCCTGCTGTCTAATTTCTCATAGAGGTGGAAGAAGCAACTGAAGGAATTTCCTAGCAGCTGAAAGGAATAACACTCAAAGTCCTCTGATACCTCTGGAGTAAGTTTATCCTGCAGTCTTCCATAGAGATATTTCATCTCCCTCTTGCCTGTGCTGCTGTTCTAGCCCTTCTCAGATGACAGCATTTCCCAGTCCTCTTATCTTACCTTCCTTTCTTCTTTCTTGCTTTCTATCAGCTCATTAGTTTCCAGCTACCTCTCCTGGAGCTCCTTGCTCTTCTGGTGATTGCTTTAATTCTAAGCTCATGAGGAATGAGTTAATTTCACAGACTGATAAAGATTCTCTGGATGACTAGATTCCAGTGGGAATCAGTTCACAAAGTTCATTGACACACAGGAACATAGAACTATACTTACAGCACAGCTTTCAGTGTTGTCAGGTCGATGAGGAATGATAAAAGACATAGCATCCAAGGACCCTGAACAGTTCAGTGGAGTGTAGGATGTGTTCTTGCAGCTTGTCAGAATCACATAGTAATGGGTTGGGACAGGGATTTTTGTATAGTTTACATACCTACAAAACAAACATTAAGGTGTTTATTGAGATAACAAGTATTAACACCACTGATACAATTAGAAATTTATAGAATTTATCTCAACATATATCTTTCAATGCTATATGACTTTATTTCGTAATTGAAAAAAATACCTGATGGAATAGACAGCCTCACCATTTATTTCATGAACAGTCAAACATACATGGATTACTCTGTGTACTACAAGCAGTCCCACTGAAACAGGACTGCTTAATATGGTCAATACTCCATTTTGCCAAAGCCAGAGATCTCTACATCTGGAAGAGTCAGAATAGAGCATCATATTTGCTCTTCACTATACTAAGAATTTCAACCACGAGTTGGAGAAGAGTGATGAGAAAATTAACTTCTGACTCCTTGCCATTGAGAAATGCCAGAACAGTGATTTGTGGCTGTGTGCTGTAGAAACCAGTTTAGCATACCCAGCTGAAAATGTCTTTGCTGCCCTTTTCTGACTATTCCGCAAATATGGTCACTCTTGTGTAGAAGCAGCTGAATGTTTCCCAAGGTTTTTTGTTCAGTATTGAACAAAACACTACCACTGAAATTATTATACTGCTTTGTATGACTGCCTAACCATGCTGACTAAAACATGCTTATTCCAAACTGGAGGCAGCATTATGTGGTCAACTGGGTATTACTGCATTCTGCTTGGAAGGAAGTTGGAGTCTCTCCTCCCTTCCACCCTCCTACTACGTGGCAGGCTGATTTTCCCATTCCCAAACCATTTTTAACAGATGTGGTCAAGTCTAGCCTGAACAAAACATCTCCAGTGACAGATTCAGCTGTGCAGATTTCCCAGCACCTTTCTACTCTATAAATGCTCTTAACTCTCACAGGTATTTTCCCTAATCTAAGTTGTTCTAATTCTGTTTTTATTTCCTTCTATCCTTATTCACTGACATAAATAATTGGTCTTTGTAATTTATGCATAAACATGTCAGATGTTGCAGTGAGCTGTGTAAGCCATAGTTATGCAAAGGTACTTCTCAGGAATGTTACATTTTGCATTTCCAGTTACATGATTCTATGAAGGCAAACACACAAATCTGACCTTTGATGAAATACATCAGTTTGAGACAATAGGAAGAACAAACAAACAGGTGAGTGAGCACAACATGAAAGTGAGAAAATTATGTTTATGCATATCTTCTGCATGTTTAAATATCCTATATTCTCCCAGCATTACCGATGCAGAGGCCCAAAATCTAAAATCTAGGTAAATCTTGGGAAATTAATTACTAGTCTGTAGCTGGGCATGTGTATAGAGATACACATGTAACTGCAGTGCTTTTTGACTCTTTACTTGAACTTCAACTTCTATGTTTGCAAGAGCATTTCCTGTTGTATGAGTACTAGTGGATGTAGGATTATAAAGAGAATACTGCATTCTCCATGACACTTGTTTCTTGGTCTTTTAAAATAATTGTTTGTTTGTTTGTGTGGAAACACAGTGGAAGTCATATAGAGTTTGAATTCTGGCTTTGCCATGTACTTACTGCCTAATTTCATGAGGGGTATCAAAATGGCCGTCATAATTGTAATCGAACACTGGTCCACTGATAACATTTACCCCATTCCTTTCCCCAGCATACTTCTGAAGAAGCACATCATGGAAATAGTCCCATATGTCTGTCATAAAAAGAAAATAAAAGAAAGATTAATATCCTTTTAAAGTAATTTCATCACAGAAGAAAAACAGCATATTTGTGTTTTCGCTATACATTAATAAAAAAAGTTCAGAACTAAACTGCCCATAAAACCAACTCTTAGTTACACAAAATTTGGATTTCATCAGAAGGGACATACTCCCACTTGCCTTTGAAAGAGGTGCTGTAACTGCTATTATAGTCCTACAAGGCAAATTGCACTACTGGAGTGTATAAAGATTCGCTCTAAAGCTGAAGCTACAAACCTACAGCTGAGAGGTCATTAATTCCTGGCTGATCTGTCTGTACCTGCAGTGTGACAGATAGTAAGGACTGACATAATGGTTTTATGAGAGGAATACTCATCACCTGAGTGTTAGCTTAACTGTACAGAACTCATACCAAACATCACTAGACAATTTGGCTTATTTCACAGATGTCATTTGAGAAAATACAATTTGTAGGATATAAGCTAGTGAGATTATTCAAATATTTACAATTGGCATGACAAAAAAAACCTGATGAGTTTGGGGTATTGAGGGCATAATTAATTTACCTGTTGTTTATGGTCTATAGAAACTTTTTGTTTTCCTTGAAAAATTGGATTTTTCGTAGTCTGTGATTTACTTGGAAGATTAAAGACACTTAGGTCTTCTCAATCTCTGGCTTTTTATATGAGTGAATGAATAAATGAGGTCTGAATGTATTAGAAAGGTAGTTATGTAATTGGGTTTTTGCCAGCTTTTTCCTCACACAATTCCTCTTTCTATGCATTTCCTTAAAAAATGAGCCTAGGCCTAAGAGTAAAATGGGATCATAAGCAGTTTTAGAAAACTTCTTATCAATGATTACATGCAAATGTGAGTCAGACTGGATGGGAAGAGCTTACCACACTTGCATAATAAAAACACCTATTATAGAAATAGCATTGTAAGATTAATATTGTTGAGGTCTTCTCTTCAGATTTTGAAAAAAGTGCCATTTTCATTCACCTTGAGCATTTTCCCAAGAGAAATTTTTATGAGAGTTTCATAGCTAGCATTTCATGTTAGGACAGCACAGAAGAGACGAAGAACAAATTCAAAAGCAAACACGAAAGCAGAGAAAAGCAGAAATCAGATGGGACTATAATATACTCTCATATAACTGTGTTATAAATTTTCAAACATCTACTTCTAAAATATTTTAATATTTAATATTTTTCACAATATCTGGATATACAGCAGGCCATGCATTAATATTTTAAATTTTATCAAACCCACTACAATAATTATAGAAAATTAATCATAATTAATCAAAATTTTGCAACCTACCTTTGAATGCTTTATACATGGGAACAATATTGCTGGTGAGTAAGGCATCATACTGTTCAAGATCAGATGAATTGTAGTCTATATAAAAAGACCAAAATATAAGCGAATATATGCAAATTGATTCATATGTCACTATAAATTGTAGGTACATGTAATTCAATTACATTTTATATTTAAGAATGAGTGTATGAGCCTACTGCAAACATATCACCAAATTTGTTCAATAAATCTACTCAATAAATAATAATTATTGAATTTAAAAATAGGAAATGAATGCAGAGGAAGAGGGACAGCCTTTCCTTCCAACCCTTCACATCATTCCAACCAGTTTTCATCACATTCAAGTTGTTCCATTTTTTTAAAAAAACTCTTAAATGTTCTAAACCAAAACTATTTAGATACAAGTAGCAGCTGCCCTGCTTTTGGTCAGTCTGTGAACACTGGAAGCCTTTTTCTGCCCAACATGCTGATCCAAAGAAGTTTGTTTTGGTGTTTGGGTATATGTTTAAACATAAACCCACATCCAGCTGATTAAGACTTTCTAAGGTCTCTCTATAAAAAGAACCATGCTCACTGGGAGGATAGAGGAAACTGTGGGTCAAGGTCAGCCCTTCTGGGTAGTCGGAACAATTTTGGCTCCAAGCAGCAGGGATTCTAACATCAGGCCGCAGACAGTCTGAAACAGTGGGAGGAAGAGGAGATGTGTTTTCCTGTGAAAAGGAAAAAAAGTCTTACACCCACAGCTGTGGCTAAGCCAATGCTTTGTATGGTTTTAACTTTCTAGAATGGACTTCATTGAATCTTCTTGTATTTTCATAGTGAATCAGGTCAATGCAAGTCATGGACACTAATGTTTTCTGGGTAGTGTTTTTCTTCTACTTCTGTTTTTAGGTAATTCAGGGAAATCCGTATGCACCGTGTAAAACTGTAGCAGCAAAATAAGGTTATACCTTAGGCAAAAACAGATTTCACACTTGACTCATTCGTCACTTTCACATATTTCTGGAAACACAAACTCGATGTCATATCCTCCTGGAAAGCAGCTAGTATATAAAAATGACACTATCACCTCATCCTGGCATTTGAGGATGCAGTCTCCATAAGAATCTGTGATGCTGAAGAGTCACAGATAAAGAAATCCATGGTAAATTTAGCACATTTACTAACTTCACCAAAATATGCTAAGATCTGGCCCAAAGTTATTCTGTTGACCATAATTCTTTCTATAGCCTTCACTTTTTTTTCTATAACCTTTTCTACACACCTTTTCATAATTTTACAATAACATTAAATCATTTGAATATGCTTTTTTATGTTTAATATATTTTTCATGCTCATTTACACATAACTTATTTTCATAAGACTGGAATATATCTTTCATTACACCTTTATAAACAGATGTTAAAAATCTAATTTGATTTTCAGTACATTGTCTGTTTTGACCAATTAAAACCAAGCAAAAATAAAGAAATGGAATGTTCTTCTCGTGCCTCTTTTGTACTCCTTGATTTAATTTCTTCAGTTACTTTTATGAGAAGTCAAGTAGATGGCAAATTATGATCAGGTTGTATATTAATGGTAAACATATATACCACATGGAATGAAATATAAAAGACAAAAGTCTTCCTTTGACTTCTGAGCAGATCATGTGTCAAAAAAACCTCCAAAAAACAAAACCTTCATCATCAATTTGACTCCTTCTATTTAGACCAAAGAACCATAATGTCTGCTGATAAAGCAGTTAAAACTAAAAGTTGGCTGTGCCTATCACACCATGAATTGTCCTTTTTGATGCAGGTTATTGCTTTTTTTTGATGAACTAGTAATTAATGTAAAGAAGCATGAGTTATTTGCATTACATGACAGAATTTAGGCATCTGCTATGGTCTCTTATGTCAAATTCAGCCCTCTTCAGGAGTGTTTGTCTTTTTGCAAGAAAATCTGCCTTCCTCCCTGGGAGATGAGTATAAAACCTCGAGAAAACAAATGTCCTTCAATCTTAAATTTTCCTTATTCCTGAGAATACTAAGTAAACAAATGCTGACATCATTTATTTAAGATCTGCAAGTGTATGATATTCATCCAGTTTCAAAATTTCCAAATCACACAAAATCAGCAAAAGCCCAGCCTGCATTTCCTAGTTTAATATTTAAGCCCTTCTTTATAGCTACATAATGATGAGATATACCCCATCTTACAAATTGTGTAAAGCACTGCACAGGCTGTATCCATACATAATTAACACAGGGTGCAACAAAAATTCTGTTGAAAGTGCAACTTTCTGTCATTCCCAAGTATTGCAGCCAAATCTTACAATCAAAGGCATTATCTCTATCTCTCTGACCTTCCACAGGTTTTATAATTTACAAAGCCTGTCTCTCAATTAGCACATGTAATAAAAAATCATCATGTCAACTTACTGTGCAGTGTGTGAGCTCTCACACTCAGAGCCTTTCTCTGTTGTGTCTCTGACACTATTACAGATGGAATTTATTATTTCCTATTCTTTCTACAGAAAACATACATCATTGTATTAGAGTCTGCTGGGATCTATATCGTCCAACACTTCACTCTCAGACATTCACTGCTTCCCAAAATGTTGCATAAACTGCTATAAGAAACTCCTGCAAAATATGTATTTCTCTTAATTTAGATGCTAAGTTGAGCATGAACTTTATTTATACACTTCCAGTATCTGAAAAGGACCTACAGGAAAGCCAGAGAGGGACTCTTTGTCAAGAACTGTAGTGATAAGACAAGGAGTAATGGGTACAAATTGAAAGAGGGGAAATTTAGGTGAGATATTAGGAAGAAATTTTTTCTTGTGAGGATTGTAAGGCACTGAAACAGGTTGTCTGGGGAGGCTGTGGATGCCCCCAACCCTGGTAGTGTACAAAGCCATGTTGGATAAGGCCTGAAACAACCTGGTCTAGTGGGAGGTGTCCCTGGTCATGGCAGGGCTGGATTGGGATTAAATTATCTTTAAGGTCCATTCCAACTCCTTAACCTTCTATGATTGATTCTATGATTCTTTGCTAACTAAGAATTTGTTTTTTAACACAGGAAGATGTCTGAAAAGTTATTTGGGTTTTTGAGCTTTTTTTAAGCTCAATATTAAGAAGACTGCAGCTCCGGTGGGACTTTTTAGTCTTTTTAAAGCAAAATCAGACAAAAAATATGCCCAGAATTAACTAGTTTTCATTTGGTAAATGCACTTTCATAGCAAGGTTTAAGGGCAGATATGTAAATATGAAGTATAAACAGGCCTTGTTGAAATGGACATTTGTTTAAATGACTTTTAGCCTTCTTAGGATTGGATTTATGATCCTTCAAGCAAGATAGTGAAGAATCAGTAGAAAGTATGGAGTGAAACTTCCTGAAATACTATCATTTTAGCAGCATACATATGACTAAAATAATTTTCTCATATTTGTGCTGATGAAATGAGAAATCACAGAGACATCAATAACAATCCTCTTCAGATAGAAGAATCAACATAGAAACTATTTCCTCAAGGCAACTTAGAAAAAGGGTCAAATTATGAGGGCAAGTAAGCTCATGAATGTCCATTAGTTTACTGACCCTGAAAACTCAAACAATTTATTCCAGATCCACATACCCTTGAACACTCAGAGGTTCATTCAACTATAATTACATTTTTCAGAAATTTTATAATCAGAGAGCAAAGAACATACAGAAAAATGGATTAGTGCGAACTGTCTTGTAGAGTTTCAAACTCTCCTGTATCTTTTGTGTCCCTAAAAAATGGTCATTCCAACTTTTCAAAACAATATTTTAAGACAGCTGAAGTCTAAATGATATCAAAGACACTTTCTTTTTCTTAAAGACACAAGAGCTTTAGTCACTTGACATCCACCAGCCCTTAAACAGGGCTCCTGATGAATGGACCATATTTTTAATCCATTATATCCCATTTTTAAGAATAGTACAGATATTTGATAACCTACAGGCTTATTCACAGTGTATGCTGTCCACAGTGGCATCCAGATATCATAGCTGTATCCACTCACATACTGATGATGGGAAAGGAGGCAGTAGACATTTTCCTCCTGAAGAACTTTGGGTCTCCCATATGGCAAATGAGATGAGCTTGCCTTCTTTACTAAAATTTAAATAATAATTACTGATTTATTCTTCTATAACATTTTGGATGACACAAGGGGTTAAGAGAGCAGACCAAAATTGTTAATTAAAACTTTAGCAAGTACAAATAGATCCAACAGTAAACATAGTCATGTGGTTTTTCAGGCTTATAAGTAGAATAAAGATGTAGAAAATAGTTTTCATATTATGTTTAACATACAAAAAGTCAATATAACATCAGATTTGCAAATTCTTCTTTCTTTGAAATTTCATACTAATGCAAATATTTTGAATTTATCTTGCCAGTGGAGTGAAATTTACATCTTATTTGACTAGAAGGCATTACAATATTTCCCAAAATTTCCAGAAACCCCATAAAAAAAAGCAGAAAGAAGTATCTATGGGCATTTTTGATCAGAGAAAAGTAAAGTTATGTACACAGGGTAAGAAACAAGGATTATGTCATATAGCCTGACAGTGCTCAGATTTTCTCCAAGACCATTGAAATCTGAGTTTTTTTACAAATTTTTAATGGGGTTCAGATCCTATTCCTATATATAAACATTGCTATGACAGTCCCTTAGATTCTTTAAAGAAATGCAGAGGAAAAATAAAAAAAATATGCTTCTAACCTCATTTTCCTATTTCACTTTCAATTGTAATTAACATTTCAACAATTCCCACTGAAACCAATGACATAAAATATAAACCAGGTCTAGATTTAAAAATACTGCTGCTTTTTTTCATTTTTTGCTACTTACTTTCTTCTGTGGTGAGATTTAACCTCTCATTTAGTAGCATTTCTGCTGACTCATCTGTAATCTGTAAAAAATAAAGAGAATAATTCAAAATTATTCCATTGCTTAGAAAAAAAACAAAGAAAGCAGAACACATTTGACAAAGATGATAAAAAGATGCTAGAAACTCCTATTTACTTGTGGGCATTTGCATCCCAGGTCATTTGCAGAGATCAGACTGGAAACTGGACATGAAGAGGGAGATGAGACTTCCTTTGGATGTGAGGGATTGTAAAAAGGTTTCTTTAACAGGTGATTCAAGCTGCCATGTGTTCCATTGTTTTCTGCTGGTGATATACGCAGCAAATCTGTTGAAACATTTGAAATTTGTAAACATATTTTAAGATTAAAACAGTATTTTAAAAAGTTATTCTCTTTCTAATTTTACTCATTTCCTAGTCATTTTTAAAGCTAGAAGAAATAGTTTATTCCATTATTTAAACTATTACAGTAACTACTCACACCAACTTGCAATTTTCTCATTCTGAAGGTTCTTTGCAATCTTCCACTGCATCAAGATTTAGTAACTATAGATTTGAGTACTGTTGGTAGAGTTTTATACATTGACATAACATTCACAAGATTAGACAGCTTAATGCAAAGTATAAATGTTATTGCAAGTGCATCACATTGTGAAACCTAGTAGCTTATTGCATTTCTGTATGATGCTTTAATCCATGTTTTCTGTGCTTCCTAATTCTGCTCTGCTGGAATTGCAATGGTCCATCCTAAGTTATGAGCAAGAGCAGTTATTCTCTACAAGATTCTTATCCAAAATTCCACAGGCATTAGTTTGACAGCAAACCCATATTGTGGGTAGGGGTGGTTCCCTCTGATTCTTTAGTGGAGTCCTGCAATCAGAAAAAAACCTTCAAAGCAGAACAACTTCTGGAAGTCAATTTCTTATCAGTGTAAAGAAGGCCTAAGACCATGGCTTCAGTGCTTTGGTTTTGAATGAACTCACTCAATTTTTATCTATGCTTCTTTCAGCTGTTGCAACACTGGTATTTGAAAATACTAGAACTTCATCACCTAAAGTACTGGATTGTTTCTACTTACCACACATAAGGTTGTAAACCTCAATGTTTTCAAAAGCATCCACTTCTGTTTTCTCTTTAAAGCTTGGGCCATATGCTAAGAATATAGCCTAGATTGTAATAGTAATAATAATTAAAAATAGGGTTATCTAGAGGAATCCAAAGTCAAAACCAATTCAGTTGCACTTTTTGAAAACTGGGACAATGGAGCAAAATACAGTCTTTTCATAGTCACAGAAGTTAAAAATACAGGATTGTTCTGGTAAGGAAGGCAAATTTCTGCCATTGCATATCATTTGAAGAAAAATGCAAAGCAAAACTTCATTTAGCAGGTTATTTTAAACTATATAATGAATCTTATTTGGTTTTGGGGAGTTTTTTTAATATCTGTTGCACTCTGAAGTCTGGGTCACTTAAGAGTCTATGGCCATGGTTAAAGCAAGGAGCAGGGAACCTCAGAGGCCCATTCCAAGCTCAGCAGAGACCTGAAATCTGCAACACCAATGGCACAGTGCACTGCTGGGCAGCCCTGCTGGAGCCTGCAAGCCTTGTTGCAGAACACTGATACTATGTACAGTCTCACAGGAGTTTCTACTGCTTTATGAGCCTCCTGAGCTGCCGGCCAGGAGATACAGGAAGCATGACTAACAGGACAATGATCTGTTCTACAATAATATTATGTGTCTATAACAGAAAAGAAATTTTCAATTTATTATAGAAAGATGACGTTTTGCTCCTTTCTTAAAAATAAAACAAAACAAAACAAAACAAAGCAAAACAAAAAATCAGTTGTGGCACCTGTGTAAGGTTATCTATTATTAAGGTTTACATGGTAACCAGAATTTGCCTTTTCTTTCCATACAAACATTCAACATAATTCTGATCTCTGACATTTGGTTTCAACATAGTTGTAAAGATCTAGAAGGATCTGATTCTTAGGTACAGAATATGGGACTTAGAGTGGCATGCTTGACCTTAGTTAAAGGTTCACATCACAGAAAGTACATGAAGAACCAAAAGCTCTAAACCTCAAAATATTTTCACTGTAACCAGAAGTGAAAATGAGATGAAACTGCAACACAGGCTGTACTAACCTACAGTACAGCTAATTACTTCTTTGTTCTGTCAATATGATTAACTCTTGTAAGATAAGCAGAGACAATGAGATTTAGTTTATTTCAGCATTCAGGCTTTCAGATGCTCAGATGAGCTCCCAGAGTCTATGGAGATTTTTCAGTCATTGCCTCAGTGGAAGAATGAAAGAACAAAAGGATTCAGTATCCTGTAGCTAAACATGGTAGACTTGGTTTACTGTAGTCTACCTGTCTCCAAGCAGGTAGGGTAAGCCCAGACTGTTTTTACTACAGGACTCCAAAGAAACAGGCCTTGAACACATCCATGAAAGGCAACACAAATATTTGGACCTAGTATTAGTGTTAACAGTTTACGTGTCTTGCGGCCAGAGAAGAAAAAGCACACTGCAAAAACTATCATTGTTCTGTATTCTGGTGATTTACCTGGCACATCATGATTTTATATATAAGGAAGTGCAAGAATATAATAGAATAGAAATAATCTTACCTCCATACTTTTAAATTCGTTGTCATAGCCATGGTTACCTCCATCACAAAATGTGTAACTTTGATCCCTAAGGAGAAACCATCACAGAGTGTAAATAAAAATGACACAAATAGAAACACTCAGTAACAGTCATTGTGGCTCACAGACTCCATCATTCCTTGAGAACTGACTCTGCCATCATACTGCAGTACTTATGGTTCGTCATAGCGTTCATTGCTATGGGGAGCTCTTTCTCCTTTAACAGAAATTGCTATGGACAGTAATAAATTATCTTAGCTGGCTATGAGTGTACAGCGAAACAATATTTTCAAAGCAAATTGAAGAAACAGCTATTTTTGAACTGAGGCCTTTACCAAGCTATAGGTTGCAGAACGAGAGTTATCTGTTTTGGAAGAATTCCTAGTTATATTCTTTGGCATTTTAACAGAAAACTTACAATGGGAGAACTCTGCTGTTATCTTCTGTGGAATAATATAAATAAGACTGCAAGGGATTTTGCCTCACAAGATATTTTCATCACCCTTCATACTGAAGGGTGAAGAGATGTGGGGACAGGTTACAGAATTAACAACACAACAGAATACTCTGACATAGTAACTAACACTTATTTTTATCTGTCCATTGCTAAGACACATGGAAAAATAGTCACCCCATACGAATTCAATGGGCACAGTTGTCAAGTGCCCAAGAACATTTGAACACAGTTTAAAATAGGGTGATTATAAAATTTTTTTAAGTGCACATTTCTTTTTGTATGTACTGGACAATTATTTTGTTACAAAACAAGCATATTTCCTTTGTATGCATGTATGTTTTTGTATGATTTTAGCTGCAACAAACATGGAAATGTAAGGAGTCTAAAGCAAAACAGGAAACTAAGCATCTGTGAAGGAAATTAAAGGGATGAGAGAAGGATGAAAAGAATAGCATAACAGTCACACAAATTATGTTACCTCACAGCCAGCCACTGTCGATCCACCAAAAGATGAACTTTATCAATGCGAATGTTGTTAGCATAGTGGAATCGTTTGGGCAAGTCAGGGGTCAGGTAGGGCTTGAAGTGCTGAGGGGATCTTCTGCACTGTGCAAGAGAAGAGAGTCCAGTCACGAGTTTCACTCAGTTTCAAAAAAACTGCCCCTCATTCAAAATTATCACAAATGTCTTAGTGATAAGAATGCAAGCACAAAGCCCATTATTCACAGATAGCTTCTCGGATGACCTGCAGATGTCATTTTTGGCCTCAAAAGCAACACAAGGAAAAGCGACACTTTTTTTGGAACTCTTTGGAAATAGACTACATACAATTTGTATATCAAGTCCACAAATATTATGGTAAAAGTAATGTGGCAAAAAAGACACTCGGTGGAATTGTTCAGTCTATATTCCCATACTAAAAGTTGTCATTGGCATCTAGTTGGTAAGGTTATACTTCACAAGAGAAAGTTCCCTGGCAGTTTATTTCTGTTACCTTCTGTCACTTTACCATTCAATAAATAACAAAGCAAGCCAACCATACACAATGTAGCACAGTCTAGGGTTTTAGCTGCAAGCCTGAACACGTAAATGTCCATTGCTCAGCTGTTAGGTAAAGCTCTTGGCTTTTACACCCACATTTATTGTGTTCATATAACTACATATGTGTTCATACAACTCCTGCATTAGCAGGCATGCCATGCAAGAGCTTGGAAGTGTGAGTCTAGTGATAACCATGTGGCATACTGCAACGACTTAACTATATTTGGCCATTAGAAGCAATTCCAACTGGCTGCAAGCATCATGGCAAAGTTTCAGAAGTGTTGCTCCTGATGAGGAATCCAGCACTGGAATGACCCAGAATATCTAAAATGCTAAGGGAAGAGGTGCCAAGAAGCTGGGTAGGCCACAGAAGTGGACCTGTTTTTCCACACAGGCTGTGCAAACTATACCATGCTTGGAGTCTGGTCTGATATCTTCACTTCTAAATACTAGAATCGTATGATCTACACAGGATACAGACTTTAATATGTGACATGAGAGTAACAGTGCCTCAGTAATCATCAAAGAACAGAGGAATCCATGAACATGAAAAATAAGGATTCAAGGTGTTTGTTAGCCCAGAAGAAGAGGTCTAATTAAAAGGAAAAATAGAGGAAATCAGCATATGACTTATGTCTATTCATTAGCAATTAATATACAACACACAACTCCCTTCTCTGCAAATACCCCTCCTTCTAGTAAATTGACAGGGACAAAATACACCAATCATTTATGAAGAGAAAAGGAAAGAGGATGCATCCTGATACCAGGCTATTCCCATAAGACACAGGATGCCACATCTCTGTAACAATTAGCAGTAGCAGTTTCAGCTGCAAGTTGTGATATTCCCCTGATACCAATGCTCTTTAATGTGACAGAGTCCACATTACACAGCGAGCTAGGGGATGTAGCACTAAGAAAGCCCCTTCAAAAATTTCCAGCCATTGATCCTACTCCTGCACATTCAGCAGGTTACAGGGAGACCTCCAGTGGTTTATCAGAAACAGATCTATTTGGGAGCCCTGGATTTGGACAAACATTTTTTCCAAATGTACCACAACACCTGTCTACTGCTTAGCCCAGGACAAGCCATAGAATAGAAAACAAACTGGCAATGAAGAAAAGAAGGGGAAGTTATGACAGCGCACTGAGAGCAAGCAGTTTAAATGTTTAACCCACTGTAAACTGTAAAAGGAAAGAAATACAAAAAGACAACTGTCCTACAATGTTTTTTAGTTTGTCCAGCACATTCATCCTACATGTATTAATGTATATCTTGAACACTACCAAAAAAACAAAACAAAAACAACAAACAAAAACCCACAAAATAAAGCAAAAACAAACAACCCAAACAAACAAACAAAAACACACAAAAACAAACAAAAACAACAACAACAACAAAAAAACCATGCACCATCACGTCACCTTTCAGTAAAAGGAATAGGTTTGGTCTTCCCTTGTTTTGCACTCTGTTCTGCACTTCTTTGTCTGTATCCTTTAGAACTCAGCTGCCAAGGTGTACCCACATGGGAGACAGGGCAAGCTTCAAGTGCTACATTCATTCAGCATGGCTCAGTTCCAAGCAGAGCTTCCAGTACTGGGCCATCCTGGTGCAGCTCACATAAAACCACTGCAGCTATTCCAGTGATATGTCAAAAGATCCTAAGAGAGTCACACTGCCTGATGCCAAAGGCCCACCTTGCCTAGTACTTTGTTTCAAATCAGATCTCCAAAATTTCCAGAATCCAACATTTAGAGAAAGTGTGCAAGAAAAAGCCACGTATTGAATGAAGTTTCTTTCTTGTATCTGTTTAGTTTCTTCTAGGCTTCAGGGACTTCTTAAGTCAGATGTTCCTTTGGATCAGGTCTAAAAGGCCTTACAGGGCTGTCTTGCATTAATGTGTCTAAAATCCACCCCACACTTACATTTCCAGCCTCTACAACACCTTCTGGCAATGTGCTTTACAATGTCATTACCTATTGTGTGGAAAAGTTACTTTAGCCTAGCCTAGGTGCAGCACTTGTGTTCCAGTGCTAACAGATGCCTACTGTCTAAAGCATCTCTGTGCTGTATTCTCTTCTACCATGAAGATGCAGCCTACTTTCTGCCCCTGAAGTTAGTCACATCTCTTTCAAAGTGAAGTACAAAAGAATTTTCTCTATGGCAAACCTTTGTGCATCATCTTTGAACAACTTCCAGAACTGCTTCCCATGGTACACCAGAGTCAATACACTATTTAAACTGGCATCATAGTATCATTTTTTTACAAACTGTGTTTTTTCTTCAGGTTCCTATTAAGAGTAGCTATGAGTAAAAGTTATGAGAATATTTACTCACTGTGAGGTTTTTAACGATTCCTTCTGAGTCAACTGTTAAAAAGAAAAGATTAATTAATATACATTCGAACGGCTGAAGGACAAAGCCTCATGAGAAAAACTTAAATATGCTTTTTGTCTATACAGTTGATTTTATTTTTTAGCTTGTGAAGATTGTGGCAACTATAGCCTTCCACAAGAAGGAATGTTATGTTTCCAATGGTAACTGCCCGTAAGTGTGTCTGTGGAAGTAACTAGGACACTAGAATTTTGGGTACATCAGGTCAGACTGTGGAGAACTGCCATGGTGATTACTGCCTATGGCTATAGCTGACAGATCATCAGATCTGAGGTTTTTTCTCTTCTCTAACCCCTGTTTGAAGTCTTTTTTACATTGAACAGGACCTGGAGCACTTGTATTTTGCTTTCAGCAACAGTCACCGAGGAAATTTCAGTCTATCTTTATTTATAAGGTATTTCCACTTTGCACATTTTGAGAGTGATTTAACCATTTGATGCTAACTTTCTAAAAAGCAAATCTGAGCACTTCATGAAAGAAAAATTCCTACAGAAAACCTAAGACTATTAGAGGAAATGAATCAACAACTTTATTGAGATTGAGACATAGAAAAACCATGAGTATTCTTTCCTCAGCTTATTACTCTGCTTTTGTCTGACTTAAACCAATGAAAGTCTGCTTTTCATCATATAAATATTGTTCCTTCAAATATAAGTACAATTATAAAATATGAATAAAAAGTACAATGGGATCCCAGCTCTTATTTGTGAACTGCAATAACTATGACTTTTACAATACTTAATAAATTCTTTGTAGTCAATACATAGAGTATTTCCATGATTTTATCACCATTCTTTTCCCTGACACAAAAAGTTGTGGGATTTTTTTTCCAGTCCGGTAGCATGGTATCTATTTCAAGTCAGAGTCAGCTCACCTAGTTTCAATTTTCTGTTATTTTGAGATACTAGCTAAAGGGCTTAACCAAGGCTTAGATCTCACTGTGCTAAGATTCAGATTCTGTAACTTTGTACACACAGAAATATTCATTGCTTCTAAAAGACTGACTCTGCCTGTGTTGCACAAGAAATCTGCGAAGAGCAATGCACTTCTGAATTCCAGCTTAAAAAAAAAATACTATCTTTATTTCAACTTTCCATGCCAAGAAAATACAAATTTGAGCCTGCAACAATCTTTTCTAACCTTCAGTTTTATCTAAAGTGGTCATTCTTGAAAAAAAATACCCCAAACAACTTCCATGGATTTTGAAGCCAAGTAAAGGGAAATAGAAAACTGCTCACACTGCTGATCACAACTGACTACCCATTTCCTTATTTATTTATTTATTTATTTTTCCTTCTACATGGATTGCTCAGTCCCAGGATTGGTCCACACTTACAGGTAAAATAGTCCTCTGGAACATTCTGTGCTCGAATGCGAGCTGCAGGCCCAGCATAGATGTAGAAATCCACCTCTTTGAAGTAATTAGTCATATATTCTAACTGTTTGCAGTAGGTCTTCTCCATACCTAAAGGGCAACATTGAAACAGTTATTTTACATATGGCAAGGACGATAAAGTGATTTAAGAATGGTTAAAACTACTAAGCTCACATATTTCACAGAGGAAGGAAAAAGTGACTCAGCAAAATTAAATTGAAAATAGAGGTATATACATTACCATGATCAGCTAAAACAATGAGGTTTACACACTTGTGCAGGTTTCTTTGTTTAAGTCCATCCATGAGCATCCCCAGTGCTTGGTCTGCTGCCTGTAAGGCTTTGATTACCTGTGAGATAAACCAGTTACATCAAAGATCCTTCAAGACTGAATTTTTTGCCTTCATGCAAGTAATAAAGTAATACTTTGGGTTACAAATTAGCAAACACTGAAGTACAGGATGGGAATAAATCAAAGACAGCTCTGAGGATTTGTCAGGCCACATGTTTCTAAATATCTCACAGTAATATAATTAAAGATCAGGCTAAATATAAGTATTAATAATTTTTCTAATAGCATTATCTGAAATTATTTTCTGCTGGTCTGTTTGGTTTACGGTTCTTTTGATTAACAGACAATATGGGAATCAAAACAAAGGGCTCAACCGCAAGGAAAAATTTTTAACAAAATGTCATAAAACAGTCAAAACCAACAATTTTTCATCTACTATCCTTTTCAGATCTATAAACTGGTTAAGTTCATAGTACACCATTTTCAGTGCAATTAAGTAATAATATAGAAAAAAAATAGAGAAACTACTTACACCAGCACTAACTGGTCCAAATGCATGTCCAGAAGAATCTGGTTCTTCAATATATAAAGTGTATATATCAGGCCTTGAGTTAGAAATAAATAAGAATGGAACATTATGAGAATTTAGAGGCTGCATCTAAAGAACACATTGATTAAAGAAAAAACAACAACAACAATATTAAATGACATTTTAAAAGTAATTATAAATAGCCTCCTTAAACCTTGATAACAGTCCATATGACAAATATAACCATTTAACTTCCTTTAATTTTTGTAATTGATCAACATGGGTTCTTTGAAGTTACAATTTCAGAAACAATATCTACTGTCTTTAACAGGTAACTAGAAATCACTCTGAAAAAATTCAAGATCTCAGATACCAGGGCAAACAATCTTTGTTGAGATGCAAATGGAACTACCACCTGAAAGAGCTCTTCCTAACTAAGCAGTGAGACTCTAGAGAGCACCTCCTAACTGCAAATTAGGATTTTATTATTAAATTGTCACATAATACATTTCATTTCTTTATATATCACAAAGTTAACACCATGATTAGCACTGACATTTACTTTTCATCCTGAGTAACTTACTGCAATTACTTTCATGTATTTAATCTTTCTTGTGCAATAGCCTTCATATAAAATCTTTCATCCATACACTTAGACTGGAAACTGAATGTTAAATGTTTTCTACACGCCACACACCAAGGAAAAAGACACAACAATCAAATAAAACTCATACAACAGTACATCCTGTTCAGATATATGTTCACTTTTTAATCTTTTGTACCTACAGTCTTATCATAGCTATGATAAGATACAGAACAGGCTTAAGTTCAGCAATCATTTGAAATGGTGAGGAAGATTCCATGTTTCACAAAAATTTCAATTGCTAAGCATTAAAACCTTTCTAAGCTATAATCTCACAAAGCAGATAGATATTATGGAGTGTTACCTCTTAGGTCGGGCATTATCAAGCCATTTCAGTATTCCTGAAATTCTTTCTTCATATGGAATCGAACTGAAAAAAAAAAAAAAAAAAGTTAACAAGACTTTCTGACTAGCACTTCTACTTCCTAGATACAGAGAAAGTGTCTATACTCTTGTCATATATTAAAGTCACAGATTTGGAAGTAAGAATGATTCTTTTTAAAAAGATATACCAATTAATTTTATTACTCTCAGTTTAAGAGTCACTTTACGCGACTACTCATATATTTATAAATACATGCAAAAAATACATTATAAGTTCAGGAAATAAACCTGAAACACAAGGTAGAATAATTTTTATTCTTTCCAGCATGAATAAGCCTTGGACTTTCATATTTGAAAAGTAAGTAATAATCCCATCAAAGTCTTTGTGAGATCATGCTTTGTTTCCTATGAAAGAATTCACCCATTAAATAGCTCTGCTTTCCCTCAAAGTCAAGCTGTATGTTAGTTACTTACAGTACTCAGGTGTTTTCTGAGTACCAAGCCTACACATCACTGCAAAGTCTATTATCTGTAGAGACTTATGGTTCTATGCTTGCTTTAGATTATCTTTCTAAATGACAAGAATCATGGGAAGTACAATGCAGTCATCACACCATGAAAAATCTAGAAATAATTTACTAATATCAGTGTCTTCCATAGAAAAACAAACAAACTGCTAGAAACACAAACAGAAAAAAACCCACAACAAATATAATGCCACAAAAACTATGAAGGCAATTGGTACTTCACATGTGTAACCTTCGAATGAACTAGAAAAAACCCTACAAGAACTGTGGTTCAACATCTCTGTGCACAACACCAAACATGCAAGCAAGACCAGAAGAAATTTAGAGCCCCTCTTCCTTCAGTAGCTTCTTTATCTAGCAGTCTCTCTTCAATAATTTTCTGTCTCCCATAGCCTCTTGCCATGGCTTCCTAGTTTGTGTTTGTTGTCTTAGGGTATAGGTTATCTGTAAGCTTATTCTCAAGTGCAAGTATTTTTGAAGTGCTATATAATATCTGTTGATTTTATGCATGGAAACATGGCAATCATTGGCGTAGCTTAGCAGTGGCTACTAATAATTTCCAGGATGCCCTCCCTGTGTTTTGCAGTTCACTAAGACATCTAAACTGTCTTTGAGAGCAGAATATACAGTACCCTTTGATTTTCTCACTGGAAGTCCTCTGAATGGTTTTGAAAATTTCAAGTATTTTTGGTAATTTCACAGCAAAGCCAGGACAATGTGACATGGCACTTATCTGTCAGACTCGTTCAAAAGTCTTGTATTTAATATTTCCTTCAACAGTCAAATAGCAGTTTGGATTTTTGGAGTAATCTGCAGGAACTTAGTACAAGCCCTATCAAATCTTACCCATTGTATATGGTGTACAAGGTGGGGTATGTTCCCCCAATTGGAACATCAGAGCCTGGCCAAAAGAAGGTGCCTGCTGTCAAATTTTGGTACATTGCTGTCAGCCAGACCTTTGGATAAAGATACAAGCAAATTATTTTTTGTCACCACTGGAGGACTTCAGATCAAAGAAGTAGAAATATGTGTGGCAAGCATACATTTTTCCTTCTCCTTTCACACATCACCTAATAACCATAATCACATTACCTAATAACCATATCTGATATGACGTTTTGTTTCCTACATGCACATTCTGAAGAAAAATTAGTAGCACGGAAATAGTGATGTTGTCATTTCTTGGATATTCTCAGCACAGAAAAAAATATAGAAGTATTTCCATAAATGGCAATGGGCAGTGATCCTTTCTCCTGTGGCAAATCCCAGGATCATGAAGGTGGAAGAAGCTGCCTTAGGGATATTCAGACTTGACATTAGGAAACATTTTATTACACATACACTGTCAAACACTGAAACGGGTTTCCTAAAGAGGTTGTTGCTGCCCTATGCCTGTCTGTGTTTGGACAACACCCTTAAAAATGTGGTGTGTGTGCCTGAGTTAGTCAGGCAGCTGGACTAGATGATAACCATAAGTCCATTCCAACTGAACTATTCTACTAGTTTCAATTTGTTTTGTATCTATTTCTATTTCATATATAGATTCTAATTATATGATTTTATTGTAAGAGGGCTTATTTCTATTAATCCTAAAAAGTGCAGCTCTGGTTGTGTTACAAACCTGATGGAAGCCTTCAGGAAAAAAAAATAGTATCAAAATCTGAGTATTTGAGTATATTATAAACATTACTGCACAGACACACAGACAAACATATATAAATGTATGTTAAGTAAGTATACTACATATTGCACATATTTGAGGTTTTTTTCAGTACCATTATTAGAGCTTGATATTTCTAGAAAATTAATAATATTAATCATAACCATAGGTACAATTCAGAGTTGTTATGAAATGTGTTATGAAATTACATATAATTGACAATTTTTCCAGAAATTAAGCTCTTTGCTACTCCCTTCCTTGCTTTTAAATGCCTGGACATTTCCAAATAGATGTATGTAAATAGATGTCATTTGGAAAGGAATTCCATTTTATACCAAGTCATCAAAAGAGAAGCAAAAAAAACCATCCCAAAACCAAATAATACTGCAAATTTACTGTGGCTCCCCATGGCAAGAAATCCATTCCAGTACTAGATAAAATATTTCTTTTTTTGCTAACTGCCACACTAAGTGGAAATTTTAAATCTCAGAATTAGCATTTGAAGAGTCCTTTTTACTTTCATAACAAGCAAACTATTTTGTAGGCAGCCTATAATATGAAGCCTACAGGTTATCTAGTATTTTCTGCAAATATATTGCACAGCTTTTAATTTTATCCCCTTGTTCTGTTTTATGATATGACACAGACCACTCATAAATACCGTATGACAAACAAACCTACTGGTTGCCCTTTCCACCATGCAGGTTTGAATTTTTCCTCCCCTGAAAGTGAGAAATGTGCATTCAAGCCTACATCATACATGTTGTTATCAATGATACCATGAGATTCTGGATACAATCCCTGTAAAATGAGAAGAAACAGAATGCTTAGTCCTGAAATCAAATGGAGCCTAAACTACATTTCAATGCACATTGCTACAGTGTTGCAATTTTAAAAGAACTGCTTTATTTTAGAAACAGAGCCCTTTCCTAATTCACACAGATCATCTTCCTTCCAATGAATTGTGTGGCCATCAAATTCTCTTTCCCATATTTCCTTCCCAGTCCAATTAAAACCTAATGTGCTATAGATTAAGTACCCTGGGTGCCATGTGGCTGGATGTCAGCTGCCAAACCCACTCTAGCAAATGCTATCATCAAAAGGCTGTGTCCTCACTCATGCTCACTCATATCTAATTAAATTGACAAGGATCAGGAATAATCAGCTCACAGTCCAGGGACAGATAGCACAATATGTATAGCCACACAGATCATGCCTGTATGTACCATCTCAGCATCTTTATCTCTCTCTTATATGTATGTCCCACATAAAGACAGGTAACACAAAATCCTTTCTGTGCTATCCAGATAATGAAAAGGGAAAACAAAAATTCTCACTTACTGTGACAATAGTGTAGTGGTTTGGAAAGGTTTTTGTGGGGTAAACAGCTCTCATGTATTTCGAATGTGTGCCACATGTTTCTGCAACAGATCAGAATATTAACATACATTTTCTTATATTTTTTTTAATTGAAAACTAAGTCTTAAAAACAACCAAAAACCACCACAATCAGCTGCTACAGTTTTAGATGGAGAAATGTCACTCCAAAACAAGACTCATGCAATCCTGGTGTCTCCTTGTGAGCTAAGCCTGCTGCCCCATTGCAGTCAGTGGACCTGGATGCCCAATTTATCTGCCTAGAGACCTAAGGTCCTTTGAGAAATCTTTAATGTTCCTGCCCGGCCTTCAGATGCTCCTCCTCCATCCTGTCTGCTGATCCAAATAAACTTCTCAGATACTTCTGAGATCCAAAATGGCCTAGCTATACATGTTTATGCAATGAGACTGAAGACTCAGTCAGGCCAAACCAGATGTTCTGCAGAGCTGATTGGTGACAAGCAGGGAAGGACTCAGCTGCTTAAGCACTTGAGCCAGGTGCCATTTGAGAAACCCTCTGATGTCCAAGACATCTGCATGAAAGCTGACAGTTCTGATGCAAATCACTGAGATCTGTGTTCTCCTGACACAGCTGCTGAAGGCCATGACACTCTGAAGTATACCAAAAACAAAGATTAGGGCAACAATTTGTCCTGTGGCACTCTCTGTCTGTTGATTGAGCTGGGTCCTCTAGGCTCTTGCACTGCACTGTGCAGACTATATTAAACATAAAGGTACTGACTTCAATGAGCATATAATCATCTCCAAGAACATGTCTAAATGCAGGTGCTCTGCCCTAGAGTGACTCCCATCCCAGGTGTCCTGCCTGTATCTCCAAACATTGCATTATTTTTCATCAATCAAAGGTACTCAGCGCACAAACATCTGTAATGTCTAAATCCACTGTAAGATTATTTACCCACAAAACGAATATATGAAGACTGGAAGATGCCTTAATGATGTTTTTACATCTAACTCACATGGACAAAGTTCTATTTTATTTCATTCATGCTCAGACACACTTTATTCATTGATGTAGAGCATTTCAGTCAAAGAACAGAGGCTGATTTTAAATAAGCAACCGCAGCAATGAAAGTGTGAAATTTTTCAACAAAACTGTTCCAATGTGATACAGAAGAAAAAAAAAAGCTTAAAGAGTATTTGAAGAATGGCTGAATAATTTAATAATTGAAAGACATGAGAAAATCAGCAAAATTTTCTATGGATTTCTCTTGCACAATAAAAGATCTATATTCATAGTGTACATATTCTATAACCTTATTTCCTTTTCTGAAAGTTCTAGGTTAAAGGAGTTGATAGAGAAGAAAGATTTTATGCTAGAAATCAACATTATATTTTTTTCTTTTGTGGAGAAAGAAATTTCCCTTTCCTGTAGATTTCTGAGAAATGGAAACATGAATGTGCATAAACAAGTGCTCAAATTGACCGCAAAAATGAGCAATGCTGAATTGGATCAGTTCTTGTTTCAAAGGATTTCTTGGAAACATAGACATGGAATGGTATTCATTCCTTTTTTCAGTTTGGCATTCTCCTTTCACCTTGCTTCAAAAGACAGGAACTGACTATGGACTTCAGTATTCATGACTCCTGCAATGATTCAAGTTCCTTCCAGACAGAATAACATCAGAGAGTATACGATTAGCCCAAGAAGTCATGTTTGCACATTAGTTCAAGTTCAGATTTCTGGATACTCTCAGTATCCACAAAGAAAATTGTAAACTATTCGATAAAATGTAGTACTTCATAACATACATGTGAAATTTCCAAATGACCACAATAGAAATATAATGTAATATACTCAGGACTGATACATATACTGTCAATTTAGACTATTGCTGCTGAGAAGAAATTACTAAATATGGAGACATTTTGTCCAGATACAAAATGTCTGGAGATCTGAGGTCTAAAATATTCAGGAATTTTAATCAAATGTGCACTAATGGTCTCACTTTTTAGAGCACTTTAAGGCACAAGCTAAAGATCTTCAATTTACTCTACCTCACAATATTCAGAAATAATGAAAAATGGTTACTTGAGCCTTACTGCAATAATATCAACATAATAACATCTTAAAATATCTGACTTAAAAAAAAAAAAAAGAAAAAATTTCCCAATAACTCAATGTATTATACTTTAATATTCAACTCCTTATCAGCTATTTAGCTATTTTTTAATGCAGTACTGAGAGTGCAGGAAATCTTTATCTGAAACTTTTACTCAGTTTTAAACCGTATTTTAATGTATATTTCAAACTGTCTATTTAATAAAAAGCTGCTGACCAATATTAGATGCCTCATTGAAAAAAAAAAATCATGTTTGCTGCATAAATGCAAGAAGTAACGCAGAGGATATGATAATGAAAGTATACAGGCAATGAGAGAGACCTGATTTGTGATTATTTTATTGCTGAGCAACACATGTGCATGACAGTAGAAAAAGGGACCAGAGAGGTTGCATGCAAACTTTTAAAGGATACAGTCAAAGCACCCTTGGTAACTTACTGAGTTTTTCAATATTTGGCAGCAAAGAACTCCAAGTTTCCAAATACTCTGCTCTAAATCCATCCATTGAGAAAAGGATAAGTGGCGGGAGAGTAAATCTACAAGAAAATATAGGTTTATCATCGTAAAGAAGTTTGAAGAGTTGGTGACTTATTGAGATTTCTAACAATATAAATTCAGCTTTTATAGCAGGATCTAGAATATTCATGTGTGTTCCCTAATTAATAACACAAATAAATAGATAAAGAAATAGTTCAATATTGAGAGCAAATACAATCCCTACAATCCATCTGGTAAGAAACACTGAAAGAATGTCATAATATTAAAAAAAATTACATATTGATATCAGGCAGTAATCACTATCCCAGTTTGTTTCTTATTAACAGTCTTTCCAAAACACAGAAGCACACTAGCATCAATAGTTTGTATAAAAACAGTCTGCATAAAACAGCTTACTGATTTGAATCTGAAATTAAATGGATCTTTATATTACAATGTTGTTTTTAGCACTTAAAGAAGCCCCATCCACTACTTTCCAAGCTTTAGCCTATGAAACTCTGTTAACTAAGAAGTTATTTGTTAACCTAAATAGGATACTTTTATACCTGTGTTGGGAGGTGCATGCAGGAGCCCACAAAGAAGTCACAATGATAATGGTCTTACTGCTATAATTAAGCTAAATTGCCAGTAAAATACAATAAAATAAAGGATAATGCTGCAAATATCATAACTAAAACAGAAATTAATTAATCTTTCTTTGAGGACAACTCTTAAAGGTGCTTCTGCCTAGCCTCTACCCACGATTCTGAAATACTGCACAAATAGCAATTTTTTTTCATTTTTTGTAGATATACAGCTATTTCATATCTATCTTTTAAATAGACCTTTCTTCTTGCAAATAATTGGAGCAAAAAAATCCCCAAAAAATCCTGTTGCCTAAAGAATTACAATCACAGATTCTAACTGTTATTACAGACTGGATAAGGTGACTTATCTGAATTGTCAAAGATACAATATGGTAATATAAAATGGACTATGAACAATTTGTGATAAATGAACCTTGAGATAACTCTAACAATTTTTCCAGGTCTTTCAAACTGAATTTCAATCTGAATTTGAACTCCTGTACTCTGCTCTAAACTGTAAATAATCAATGAATGTGCAACAAGATGACAAAGGTTTTAAAAAGAGCATTCTTAGCCACAAACCATTTCTATAGAATATTCCTGAGGGCAGGGACTTTACTCTCCATAAATATGAAAACCTGTTTCAGAACACTGCAGTATTTCTGACCATCACAAAGATTTTATTTGCTGAGAACACAAATTCCTACCCTGCTGGACACTGAGGAGTTTCAATCGACATGCATGGTTCTTCTACCCAAGATGTTTCACCTAAAAGGAAAAAAGAATACCAAGTTAGCACTGAAACCCCACCACCAAAACAAGCAGCTACCTGGATGATCTTTTTAAAGCTCTTCCTGTAACATTTTCTGCTTCAGCAGAAATGTAGGGCTAAAGACACTTTTACTTTAGAAACAACATGGTGGAACCTATCAGGCCATCAAACCCTGAAAGGACTAGTGCTGTCAACTGTAAGTCAAAAATAAAGCATATATATACTACACAGAAAAAGAAACAAAATGAAGAAGAAAACACTATGAAAGCTTAGCCTTTTATTGGGTTTTAAATGAAAAATATTCAAACTGTATCCTGTCCACACTAGGCTACTTATTCCTTTATTCTTTTCTGGGTACCACTGACACACTTAGAGACAAGCCTAGGGCTCCCTTTGGTACTTCTTTCTGTATGTTCTGGTTTAACCCCTTTTAGCTTTAATCTGCATTTAGGTAACAAATACAACTTTGCAGAAGTTGTCTTAAGTTTATCCTTTTCCATAAGGAAAACTCTGATAACAGGTACCATATCACCAGGATACTCCTCAAATGTCATTCCTGTAACTGAATTATACCTGTGCTATTATTTATGTGTTTAGCTGGAGCCTGTACGAGGCAATTAGCCATGAACAAAGATATTCCAAAATAAGTAAAACATAAGAAATCCAATTTAAAACCAGATTTGTAATAAAAAGGATGGGAAATTTTAAATTAGGGATGACTACTACAATATAGACTTCACATTGTGTCCATCTATTTTTGGGAGAGAAACAGAAAAAAAAAAAAAAAAAGAAAAAACCCAAAGCCCTCATATCTGATATACTTCTTCAATATCCAAGTCATTCTGTCTTTCTCATGAACAATGCAATTCATGAGAATGACAACAGTGTTCTGCAGAAATAGTCTTTTTCACTGTCAAAAATACCAAAAGCTTCACCTCAAAACATATCAATTTTTCAAAATGTCAGTCAGACTCTGGTCTTGAGAAATAAATTAATTTACCTTTATATTTTCATATATTTCCATCTATTTGATAGAATAATTTATATATAAAACTTTTTGACTTTTGATTTACCTTTGCAAATGCTGTAGTAATTTACACAGCAGTCTTTTTTCTGCAAGCAGTCATCAGAACAAGAACAATAACTTCCAGGTATTCTTGTCTCACCACAACGGAAATTAGTGCATTTCCAAGATCGGGCTGAAAATTTAAAAAAAATTATTATTCAGTTCACAGAACCTCATGTGAACTTCTTTGCATGGAAATCCTCCAAACAGATAAAGAAAATAAATTGTTATTTATATGTACTGTTTGAGTTGCTTTAGAAGTTTGCTCTGGAAAGAGAACTCAAGATTTCATATAACACAAAAAGCCTATTTCTTTGGCCATTGAACGGTAACACAGAGTCATAAAATAATTTATTTTACAAAGGTGTCCCCAAAATCATCTCCCTCAATGCCCTCCAGATGAGGAGGAAAAAAAACCCAAACCAACAACAGTCCATATTTCTTTTACAGAGGAGAAAGAGAAGCAAACTGATCTTTTTCATGCTCTTGCACATGAGTTCCAGCGGAGAGCAAAGGAAAAGAGGAATAAGGGCTGAAGTGGGTATAAAAAGCAATAAGGATGAAGAAATATCTGAGCAGCTGCTGGGAAAGCAGAGACAGTAACCAGAGAGGAGCCTGGCCTCAATGCAGAAAGAGGCTATTCTCCCTGGAAGACAAGTGGACTCCTCCAGTCCCAGGCCCCCACCAAGGTCTGCATGAGGCTGAGAGCACAACTGACTGGGAAACACTCCCTTATTTTCAAATGTGCAAGAGGTACTGGCACAACAGGGTTGCTTCAAGGGCCCTGATTAAAGATAACCCATTATTTCTGCTCATGCTCATCTTCAGCTTTGTATGTGCTACGAAATATGCATGGCAAATGCTTTGGTTATCCGTAAGGGACAAAAATACAGGGGTCTGATTTGAGAAAGATGTAGGAAGATTTTGTGTCCTTCCAGGTCACCAAGTTACAGCTCTCTAGCCACCTGATTACAGAGGCAGCTTGACTCTGCCTCATCCACCTGAACGGGAAGAATAACTTTACTGTGAGGGTGATGGAATAGTGGAAAGGTTGCCCAGAGAGGTTGTGGAATCCAGTTTCCTGGAGACATTCAAAAGCCATCTGGACACAAGCCTCAGCAGTGTACTCTAGGATGTTGCTTGAGCAGGGATGTTGGACTAGATGACCTCCAGTGGTCCGTTCTAACCTTAACTATTCTGTGATTTTGTGATTTTTGTCACATTTCCCTCCCTAGGAAATGTGACATGACTTCTGTGTATCTGCATAAATATGATAATTACCCATTTTCTATTGCAGTCACATGAAGAAACAAATAAAATGGACACCAGTGAGCACTGCCTGGAGGGGAACTTACTTGGCTCCAGACAGGTGTCCTCATAGTCCCAGCAGCAGTCCTGACGCTCCTTGCAGCCACTGTCACACTGGCAGCCAGACACACCTTTCCCATGTGGCTCATTGCACTTGTGTCTGCAGCTGACTGTAGGGAGAAGGAGCAAGGCTGAGTGCTCAGATAATCCTGTCCCAGGTAGGTCAGTTAAACATATCATGGGTATGGGCTGAAGGGAGAGATGTGTTGCGTAATATCCCAAATCTGATTCCCAAGCCATTTTCCAATATGGTCACTAGCACACGGGCCAACACGGTGGAAGTAAGGCTGTAGAAATCCTTCTGGGAGCTGAAGGTCTGACAGCTGTTGGGACCATGCTGGCCCACAGCCTGGGCCAGGGCTGTTTCTGCAACAGGTCTCTGCAGGACCACTGGCACAGGAGGCAGTGTCCCACACTGCCAGCAGCATAAGACTGGCATCTCCCCTGCTCATTTCTTGGTCTGAAATAAAGGAGGAGTGATTCCCACTTTGGATGTTCTGTAATGGGATGGAAGCTCCCTCAGGGCTGGGTACCAGAGCCATGGGGGCTCCCCAGGGGCAGCTGGGCAGGAGCAGCAATCAGGACCCATGCCATCACTCCAGCCTGGAGCCCTGGGGACAAGGACAGCCCCACACCAGGCACTAGGCACTTCCCTGACAACAGGGACAGGTCAAGGCTGGGCTGTTGGCCTGGCTCAGCAGGATTCATGGCCAGGCAAGGCAAGGCTGTGGGGAGCTGGAGGCCATCCCTGTTGGGTCAGTGCTGGGACAGGGGTGGTGTCCCCTGGGCAGGATGGGGACAGCCCAGGGGAATCTCCTTTCCTGAAGACATTCAGAAGCCATCTGGACACAATCCATAAAGCTTATTGCACTCAGGACTCTGGCAATATCTCTGCTGCTTTATTGGTACAATGTCCATCAAATCTCTGTAGGTTTGGCTGTTTTAATTAAAACAAAGAAAGGGGTCCAAATGAGGGGCCTGAAGTTGAGACATATATTCCTCAGCACGGTTCTGAACCTTCGAGCAGGGTGAAGGGACAGCTCTGAATCTCCTGAGGACACCTAAAGATAACCCCAAATCTCCAAAGATAACTCACAGTTCTATACCAACCTCCACATGGACAAGTCTTGTATCCACATTCTCTGTACTCCAGAAATACTATTTGAACCCTGCTTTGCTCCTGCATTTCCAGCTTTCTTCTCCAGTCACACAGTTAAACAGGAATAGGTATAACAATCTACTCAGGTTTGATAGGGTAATTCTATTATAATTACCACAAGGTTCATGCTTTTGTAGGATGCACTGCCTACAAATTTGGGCTTTAGTATCCACTTTGTAGAGCCCATGCAGAGCTAAAATGACTTTCAAATTATCAAAAACCAATTAATGTTCCATTTCCTTTTATTTGCTAGGGCCCATGCCATTGAAAGTCTTCAGAAGGGTCAAAGACTTGATGAGCTACTACGTAAACAAGTACAATATGTGATGATTAGCAATGAGAAAGAGACTGTGCTTCGTTGAACTCCTCCAGTGGGGGATTACTATTGTTTTGATCCTAAAAATTTAATTTAATTTAATTTAATTCACAGTATGTTGCATTTGTTTTTTTGGTCTCACCTAGATTGATCCCCTGACATACAAACGTTACTTTGTTTTTCTAACTAAAAATATCTTTCCACTGAAAGCCACTACCCCCTTTTTACTGTAGCTTTACAGGAACTCAAGTTTTCAAAGAATATTCATAATCAGTTTTAGCATCAGCTACCTGAGCTATGCCAAATATACTCAAAGCATAAGCCCTGAAGATGATCCAATGATATTTATTTCACAAAATATTGTTTAAGTAATTGCAATAATTGTATGTAATAAGATAACACATATCTCAAGTTTTCTGGGAGTATTAATGTAATAAAACTTCCAAACATGCTGTGAACTAGGTTTCACACTTTTAGAAAGATTCAGCAAGGCACTTAGTGGTTTAGGATAAGTTTTTCAAGTATAGATGGTGAGTGTTCAGTTTTTATACAAACAAATTTGAAAAATGCAAGAACTTTATTTTCACAGGTGGTGACTTTTCACAGATCATTTACATTACACTATAAAAGAGCCTTTGCTGAAAGCCTTTACCAGATCCAGATCATTGGCAATTATGCTGAAAGCATCATAAACATACCTTGCTCCTGGTTTCCACGGTTGAGTCCTAGTCCTAAACCTAGTCCCAAGGATACAACCACCAAAACACACAGCAGAACCTGTCACACAGACACAGGGAAACCAACATTCACAACTGTGATAAATTGTTATGTTCATTAGAAATTAAGTCTATTCTTAATATTTCTATGAATGCATTATTTCTTAAGAACTAATTATTTCTCTGAAGTTCTTAATCAAAAAATTGAGCCTGAAGATAGGAGAGACACAATAATTATAACCTTAGAAGCCGAGGTCCTAATGCTGCACTTTTAACCTATGGCCAGTTGTAATGTTTTAATTGGGGAAATCTTTGCTGGAGAAAAGATAGTAGGAAGTAATCAGTGTATTTGTTGGTTATTTGCTGAGAAGTGCAGTGAAAAGTGACAACCCTTTTGTGATGTATGCACTTTTCTCTTGCTAAGATAATCATAGGAAAGAAAATGCATATCACAGAAAAAATAACCACGAATCAGCCCGGTTTATGTCCTATTTTTGCCCCTGAGCTTTCTTTTGTCTTCTGTCATTTCCAGGAATCAGCTGACTGATTCCTGGAAATACTAACTTTAAAATTAAGTAGAAATGAGAGAGGATTACTCTCAAGCTCAGTGTTATTGTCATGGAACCTTTTATCTGAGACTACAGCAATTTTAAGGAACTGAGAACAACTGCACCTGCATCCCTGGATCTTTGCTGCTGCCTGTCCTGCCTTGCAGGTGCTGGGCAGAAGTGTGGTATCAGGGAGGGTTGCTCAGTTCTCAGATGTGGGTGTACAACTGATTCATTTCTCAGGCAACACCAAACACTAGCAATGCCATAGTTATTTCCTTCACACTTTCTCCTTCTCACCTTTACTTTCTTCCTGTTACTTACTGGTTTTTCTAGGATGTACCTCAAAAGGAGTGGAAATGGAATTGGTGAGAGAACTGCATGAGAGACACAGGTGGAGTAAGGATGTGTGGAAAGATCGCCCAAACTGGCAGAAATTATAAAGTCCCTTGAAGAGAGACCTCAGGTGTGAAAGCAGCAGTTTAACCCTACATCCAGTCAGCAGGGTCTGAGAATAGGGGTGTTAGGGTGTTGTTTTGGGCTAGACCTGCAGACAGGCTTTCTCAGCAGGGAGGATAACACTGCCAAGTTAATCTGACAAGCCATATTTCACTGAGCACAGATAAGCCTAATCAGCAGGGCATGTACTTTTCACCTTAAAGACACTATGGTTTTACCCTTCATTTTGATTAAAACTCACATTTGTAATTGAAATAAATAGATGATACTGAATTGAAGTACAAAATAATATATAGCTATTATAGCAACAAACATTCCCACTTCTTCAAATAATGAGACAGCTGAAGTAAAACCCAAAAACTCCTATCAGGTATACAGATCAGATGCTCCATTTATTACAACATTTACACAAACACCCTTGATTTTGGGACATTAATTCTCAAGGTGAAATAATATTTGTAGCAGCTATTCAAATCCTCAGGCTTTCCACAGCTAACTTCTACGACTAAATTCAGGATTACAACTACTTATTAGTAGAAAAGCAGTTCCTAGTGCATATGCTCTGGAGGACGTATTGGCAGTGTGACTTTTAATTGTGAGTATATAATTCTCTGCTGAAAAAGTTACCCATAAAGTATTTGATGCATTGGATTTATCAAAAATGTAAATAGTGTGGAAAGGAATATTAACAGTTTACACCTCATATATGTAGATTTTGGGTTTTGTAGAGGTGAGCATTTGAAAACTAATGCATCTGAAAGAATATGTTTTAGGATACTTAAATTTTTCTCACTTTACTCTCCCAAGTACCTCTTGAAGGTATGCACTTTCCTTTATAGTTATGCAATTTTCCCACATTGTTTCTCATGACTAATTTTTAACTGATGACTTCAGGAAAAACATGTCTACATGTCTGTTATTTCATCTTCTTTTCACAATTTCCAGTATTTTCCCCATATTTTATGCAATCCTTGAACAATGCAGCATTTATTAGGAAATTGTACTATGTGAAATTGTTCTGATGACATAGAGCTGAAATGTATAGAAGCTTGACTCTCTTTTTCGTAGGGCTGTTTTTAAAATTAAGTTGCAAGCCTTTCTAAAATCAATATCTGTAGTTTTCTCTAAATTTCAATTTACAAATGCAAGAGCTTGTGCAAACATATACACATTTAATGTTTGTTTCTATTGTGGTCACAAACAAAAGACACAACAAAAGATTTTAAAAACTTAACAAAAAGCCTACATTTATTATTTACAAGGCAGCTGCATAGCTCTTAAAGCCTCGGGGAAGAGGCAAAGAGTTGACACGATATTTGAGATGTGGGACTGAAAATATTGCACAAAACATTTCATTAGGCTTTTCCCATGCCTTACTTCCTGGGTGTTTTTTGCCAACGACTTGCCTATAGGTTCTGCTTTGTCAATTACAAATGTAAAGATACAAAAGTAAGCATAATGAAAGTGTGGTTGCTTTTGCCACAAACACATCTGTTTTAAGACAATATCTAAAATAAGGTATTGAGCAATGTCTTCACTATGCAAAAGAACTGTCAGGTTAATGAAGTACAACAAAAACTGCCAGTAAAAAAAAAAATTGCTTCATAGGTACCAGAAGAACTTTAGAAATGTTCCAGTGAAGCTAGTACAGTTTCAGTAACACATTCATGCAGTTAAAATTTAACTACCAATTACTAAGCTACCCAGAATGATTATACTGATACAATGAAACTTCAAAATATCATGCATATCTGAGAGTTGTTAAACTAGCAGCCCTGAAGAACAGCACTACTTACAGCACAGATGACTTTGTATTTAAAGATAGTTTTTTTCTTCACGTACTCTTCTGGTTTTAAAGATGACTCTTCTGAATATCCCCTGTGATCCTTGATTATATCATCCTCAAGCTCCATTTTGTCGAGATCTGCCTCTCGTCTGTGTCTTCTGCCTTCCTCAGCCTCCCAGCCGTGTCAGCTGAGAGTGAGATGGTACTCCCTCTTCAAGAGTTCTAGTACTTTGCTCATAGGTCTTTTTATGAGATCTCGGCTTTTGCATCAGTGTTAGGTTCACAAGAATCCAAAGCAAGCACGAAAACTACTCTAAAAGGTCAAAGGCTGAAAAACATTATCTGTGTTCAGGGAACCTGACTGTTCAAGATAAGAACGGCATTAGGCAAACACTTAAGTGGAGATTAGAATTAAAATGTTGCTAAGCAATAAAATGCAAAAATATTCAAGTACTCAACTCCATTTAAAAGCTTATCATCCAGAGAATTTATCCTGAAAAGAAGTGTTAAATATACGAAATCAATATGAAAGGAGACGGTTTCTTACTTCATGTTCTGTGTTCATGCCTATGCTTTCAGATCCCTTTCCTTATTTAGCATTATAGAGGATTCCTCCCTGTTAGTTTCAATCCATCTTTGTCTCAACTTTTTTTCTGCTTCTTACACGAGCTTTTTTTCCAGTAGCTATAACTGTGCTAATTAAAAACAAATGATATACAGCCAAATCAAATTCAATAAAAAATAAAAATGTTTTCTTTAAGTACAATTTAAAATCTATTTGTTTTTCAACTTGGTGGTTACTGGAAGGATTGACTGTTATGAAAATGTACCTCTATAGCCTCCTAGGACTATAATTGTGCAACTATTCAGATGTTGATCTGATTCTATATTTGAGCATTGCATGAGCTGCAACTTAAAATAATTAAATTTATAATGTTTATAATTATACATTAAAAAATCCAAACCATGATACTATGCAAGCTGGTATGAAGAAAATAAACTCCACTGCAACCCAAATTAGTACAATCTCCTTATTCTGTACAGTTTGTGTCATGCTTAAGTCTCACATTATCCAGTACATTCCCATTAATCATATACGCACACACACACATCATCATCCTTTAATTTACAAATACCACTGCCTTCCTTTATGGGACACCCCTGTAAAATGTCCATAAAATGCCCCATTGAGTTGCCTTCTTCTATGACTGGGGTTCCATCTCTTGTGGTGATTGCTCAGGACAGGAGGTGTGTGGTGTGTGGTTGCCAAAACCTATTCCGGTTGGGTCAAACCTGTAAGGGGTTCTTGAGAGGCTTGCCCTCTGCACGGGTGGCTCCTGCTATAGTGCTTCCCATATAACACCCAACTCAGGCTATGAATTACAATACTTAAACATTGTATCCATTTCAATTTCCACGCCTAGGCCCCTTGAAGAGGCTATAAAATTCCATAATTAACTCCTCTTCCTACCATGCTGGCACGGACTTAATCCCAGGTTGCAGGCTTTCCCTTCGTTGGAAAGCTGCTCTGCAGAAGAGGACCTTAGGCTGTTGGTGAACAGCAGCTGGACATAAGCCAGGGTGTGCCCAGGTAGCCAAGAAGGCCAATGGCATCCTGGCTGGGATCAGCAATAGTGTGGCCAGCAGGAGCAGGGCCGTGATTGTCCCCTGTACTCAGCACTGGTGAGGCCACACGTCAATTGCCAAGTCCAGTTTTGGGGACCTCACTACAATAGGGACATTGAGGGGCTGGAGTGTGTCCAGAGAAGGACAACAGAGCTGAGGAAGGGTCTGGAACACAAGTCGTATGAGAAATGGCTGAGGGAGCTGGGGCTGTTTAACCTGGAGAAAAGGAGGCTTAGGGAAGAACTTTATTACTCTGCAAATACTGAAAGGAGGCTGTAGCCAAGTGGGCTTCTTCTTCCAGGTAACAAGTAACAGGACAAGAGAAAAAGGCCTTTAGTTGCTCCTAGGAAAAATTTCTTCCTTGAAAGTATAGTCAAGCCTCGGGAGTATGGCTGAGTCACCATCCTTGCAGGTATTTAAAAGACATGTAGATGTGGTGCTTAGGGACATGATTTAGTGGTGGACTTAGCAGTCTTTTCCAACCTAAGATTCTACGATTCTGTTATTCAGGAGTGTAACTGCTCCACTATGGACACATCCACAGCCTTGGGGTATATCTGCTCCAGCCTGGTGTTATTCAGAGCTCACAGCCCCTTCAACCTGAGTTCAGACTACATTTACAACATGCCTACAGCAGTACAGGAACAGCAGCAATGACCAGGTCATCTGTCAGCCCAGGCACGTGGCCAGTGCTGTTATCAAAATGTTCCCAGGCACAGGAAAGCGAGATGATAAGCACTACAGCATACAGCAACCGCGAACAGTCACTCCATTCTAATAGAGAGCAAAGCAAGCAGGTCGTCAGTGAGAGCAGCAGCCCGCCAATTAACAGCTCAAACAGCTGTAACAGCTTTAAATCCAGTGGAGCACACTCCTATCAAATCTGTCATTATCTTCAACCCCTCTGACCCCACACTAGGTGCCAAAAAGCACACTTGTGGGTTAATCTGACCAGGCAGCTCAGCCCCACACTGCCACTCATGCTGCCCCCTGTTGTGGGAAGCAGGGAAGAACAGGAAGGGCAAAAATGAGAAAACTTGTGAGTTGTAATAAAGGCAGTTTAATAGGTAAAGCAAAGTCACTCACACAAACAAAGCAAAATCACTTAATGGCTACTTCACATCAGCAGGCAGGTGTTCAGCCACTTCCAGGAAGGCAGAGTTCCACCACGTCAAGATTACTTGGGAAGGCAGAGATCATCACTCTGACCATTTCCTTATGCCTTCTTTTTTTTCCCCAAAGTTTTATTGCTGAGCACGGCATCATATGGTGTGGAGTATCCGTTTGGTCAGCTGGGGTCTGATGTCCCAGCTGTGCAACCTCTCTAAGCACTGCTCAGCAACAGCTAAAACAAACAGGATGTGACCTCATATACCTGATTTTGCTACTTTTACCTAACCATTGCTCTAACTTTATGTACTTTACTGTCCACATGATGAGTTATAATATTCTAGAACATTTATCACCAATGAAATTCCATTATAAAACTTAATAAATATTAACCAAGAACCCAAACATTTCTGTTTCAAGATCAAGGGCCTCATATGTTAAAAATACTTATTTTCATACCTATCAAAAGAAAATTCTCATTAAAAAACACAAACAATCCATATGATCAATACATAACACTAAAAAAAAACAACAAGGAAGAAGGAAATAATTCTCCTTTCTTCTGTCAATTACTAAATCATAACTTTGAGTGACTATTGTTCTACATACAGACTGACACTTCAAATGCAGGGTGAGGGTACAAAAAAGCCCCATTCCCCCATAGTTACACTGCAGTCCTCAGCTCATCTGACACTTTCAGGAAGAAGATGTTTTCAAAGAACACAGGAAGGACATCTCTGCCATATACAAGTTAACAAGCATGTCAGGAAAATAAGGAGAGTAATTCCTGAATAGCACTGTGTTGTAGACACTTTCAATTTTCACTATTAAGAAGCCACAGGTCTTCTAAGGCCACGAAGAACTAGATAGACCCTACACACCATGAATTCTAAATGTCTTTGGACTCATTTGTCATCTATCTTCTAAAATGAATGGCATTCACTCAGGAAAAAGCATTTCAAAGTTTAACCATTTTTCACATAAATGTTTCTTGTCACCCATAAACATTAAAATGGCCACTTTGATGAAGGTGTTTTTGCTAGAGTAATATGATATTTACAACCATTTTGAAAAGTGCATTGCTTTTTCTGTGTTTGAATGAAGAGGGTCATTTCATCCTGATGCAAATGCTGCTTTTCCACCTTGTTTGGTGAGATGTGTGGCTCTGTTACTCAGTACAGTCTCACAGTGGTTCCTGCCTTGGCAGACACACACGGGTGCAGTCACTCCAGGGTTAATAGCAGTACTCTTTCTCCTCCTGGGTACTTGGCTCCCTTAGGCAAAGCAGGATGACCTTTGCTTAGGCCTTACCAGCCACAGCACCCCTTGCTCCCAGATCCATCCCATTAAGGAAATTCTCTGCCAAAGTGTGACTGAGATAAGTTAGTCAGGTCCTCAAGTGTGCCCTTTCCCATACACACACTCTACTCATTTACAATTGTCTCTGATGGGAAGTACGATTTGTCCTAAGATAAGAATGTCAAGTGGGAATGGTGCTAAGATAAGAGCACCCAGTGCATTCCAGGAGGAACTGTCTGGATGTTCCCACAGTGACGCATTTCAGAGACAGGGAGTTGTAATGATTTCAACTGACTTTGGCGCACATCAGCCTGCAAAAGTGTTTAAAATACTGCTGGAGACTGGGCCAACTGGGCAAACTGGTCTCCCAGGCTGCGGGCAGCTTCTAGGCAGGTGCTCCTGTCCTGAAAGGGAAAGATGAGGAACATTCACTTTTGGGTAGGTGAGTAAAAGCACCAAAATCCAGTCAGAGTCCTAAAACAGCTCCACAGGGGTTTTGATGCTTTGCCATTGTGCATTCTGTAAGGCCCAAGACTGTAAACATGTATATTTCTAGCTGGTTATAATATGTTTATATATTATAACATCCTTATGTTGTATACTGCTTTGGCAATATTTAGATACTGTATTAGCAATAAATTTAATCATAATCATCTATATAATATGCAATACTTCTTGTGTCTGACCAAGAGGCTTCCTTCTACTACTCTTCTACATAAAGGTAGGATCATAGGTAGTTCAGTTTTGTTAAAATGAGATCTTGTTAGACAAGATGTTAATTCAGGACAGAAATCACCATTTGAACCTCTTTTGGGGTTCAAGGCTATTACATGGTTCAGTGGTTCAGTTTTAAAATTCAAAATTTGGTATAGTATTTGGGACAAGTTGTGAATCTAACTAGGGTTAGACCAAGTCTGTTTACTAAATATGACCAGCTAGGTTTAGACTTGCATGCTAAACTCTGTTTAGAACGTATGTTGGCTAATGACTTCAAATCAAATTAAAGTTGTATTAGGCACACAGTAGTGGACAGATTGTATGTTGGTACATATTAGGGTTGGATAGGAATGGTTGTTAGCCCAGGAGTGTGACAGAGCAGTAAGGCATAAGAAAAGTAAGAATAGTAGACTGGTCCTCAAAATAATAAGATATTATAATGAGTAAAACAACTTATTTTGGGCTCAGTTTCCAGTTATCTTATGGGTCACTGTGGGAATGGCTTAGGAGCTTGGCACAGAATTTGAGTAGACACTTACCCTGTGCATTGTCATTTTAATAAAATATGATGATATCTGTCCAGGATGAACAAGTATTGACACTGGAGGCTGATGGGACACACATGGGCATGTCAGATTGTTGTGCAACACTCTTTAAATAGGAATACAATTAAGAGCAGAAAGAACAATTCTTACAGAATAAATAACTTCATGTTAAGACTGAGGGCAACCCAATTCTAAGAGGAAGACAAGCAAGCACAAGTAGATGTTCAATTGCATCCCCTCTGTTTTCAATGATCATCTGTCACAGTATATGTAGGTAAATGATATGCATGAAAGTATTCTTTGTTTCCTAACCAGGTATTTCCCATTGCTGGCAAGAAAGCACTGACTTCAATGCATCCTGTGCCTGTTGGCTACAACACACATCTCTGATAGCTGTGCAAGCACTGATACCCCATGTATCACTGTCTTCTGTGGTACTTCTTAAAGTTGCTTATACCATTTCTCATTATGTTCTGTATTCTTTCAGGCCTATTTACACAAAAGTTGTTTACATTTAAAACAAGTAATTGTCTATCCAATTCCATGTGAGTATTTCCCCCATGAGTACACTCTGCTATTTTCTGCTCAACTCCATGCCTGAAAATGTTAATTTTTCACTGCACTGAGGCCTCTGGTTATCAGGTTGATAGTTGATCAGAGGGGGAGGTGATCAGCTTTATTTTTCTGTTGAAGACATAAGTTTGTACCTGCTTACCAGCACCAACTGGATGTTTGCAGCCAAACATCCACAGACAGCTCAGAAAATACAGTGTCAGCATCAAACACACAGAAAATTTTAGAGCTGTCTTGATTTGGCATTTTACATTTCTTTCTAGTATAAAAACCTTTGCATTATACATATAATGATCTCTACCAAATAGGAGGTTGCAGTCAGATAGAGGTCAGCTACACCTCCCAGGTAGCAAGTTATAGGACAAACGGAACTGGCCTCAAGTAGCACCTCAGGGGAGGTTTAGATTGAATATTGGGAAAAAAATTCTTCACTCAAAGGGTGGTTAGGCATTGAAACAGACTGCTTATGGAAATGGTGGAATCACTATCCCTGGAAATGTTAAAAAAATATGTAGATGTAGACCCTGAGGACGTGGTTTGGTGATGGACTTGAAAGTTGGACTCAATGTTCTTGGAGGTCTTTTCCCACCTTAATGATTCCGTGATTCTAATGTAATAATATTGCATTTTACTGTGTCCATTTCTGGCAAGAGTGACATGGAGCTCCTGGAGCGGATCCAGTGGAGGCCTAAGAGGATGTCTGGGGGACTGGAGCAACCCTCTAACGAAAGGCTGAGAGAGCCTTTTCAGCTTCAGGAAAAGATGACTGAGAGGAGACCTCATCAATGTCTATCAGTATCTGAAGGGAGGGTGCCAAAAAGATGGAATCAGGCTCTTCTCAGTGGTGCCAAGCAATAGGGCAAGAGGCAACAGGCAGAAACTGATGCGCAGGAAGCTGCAGCTGGACATGAGGAAGAACTTCTTTACTGTGCAGGTGACCAAGCACCAGAACAGATTGTCCAGAAAGTTGTGGAGTCTCTCTCACCGGAGATACTCAAGAACTGTCTGGATACAATCCTGCTCACATGCTTGGGGATGGCTCTGCTTGAGCAGGGAGGCTGGAGCAGATGGTGCACTGTGGTCCCTGCCAGCCTGACCCATTCTGTGGTTCTGTGATTCTGTATTGCTGCATGTCTTTAGATACAGGAATGAATAACTCCACAGTAATTACACCAAACTGGGCGCAAGTAGAAACTGGGAGAGTAGTGGCTGGAGATCAGCCCTGCAGAGAGGTATAACAACGTAAGAAACAGAACCAGCATTTCACCAAAATATTCTAAGAAAAGATTATTCAAAGAAAAGATTGTTCAAAAACCAAAGAAGCCCAAACGAATATTTTCGTAAAGACAAAAACAAAACCAAGTCGCTCCCAAGTTTTAAGGCGGTGCTGCTTTCCCCGCAGGGGTTGCGGGCAGGCCGGGGCGGGCGGCGCCGACC
>VXBI01009112.1:55064-211537 GCA_013397375.1 Toxostoma redivivum
CGGGGGGGCGGGACGAGGAGGGGTGGGCGCCGCCGCCTGCGCCTGACAAAGGGCCCGGCGGGGCCCGGCCCGGCCCCATGGCGATCCCCATGGTGCCCATGGAGACGCAGCTGCAGAGCATCTTCGAGGAGGTGGTGGTGAGTCCCTCCCCGGAGCGCCGCCGCTGCCGGGACCGTGCTGTGGGCAGGCCCGCCGCACGTCCGGGTCCCTGCGGCCCGCCGTGCTCCCTCTGGGGGGATGGGGCCATCCTGAAGGAGATGAAAAGCAGGTGGGAGAGGTGCTTGTGGTTTTCGTGGCGCAGTCGGTGCGGTGGGGCCCCGCGCCGTCCCCGGCCGTGTGTCGCGCTGTTCCCGGCGGCCGGGCGGCCATGAAGGGAAGGTGATTCTTCAGGGCTGCCATCTGCCCCCGCTGGGCTTCATAGGAAAGCTGGGACCCTAGGACTGGGCGTAAAACAGCTTGCCTAGCCAGTGCCGAATTACAGAGCGCTGCGTTTGCTGTAAAATAAGCAGTTTAAGGAGTTTTTAAGGAGACGAGAAGATGGATGTTCCGTATAGGCGAGCCAGCATAATGGCATGATCAGATTGTGGAAATACGCACTCACAATGCTGCCTGCAAAACGAAGCACAGTTAGCTCAAAGGCTCACTCAATTTTCCATAGGACATTTCTTTATCCACTTTATCCAGCTTTGCTGCCTATTCATGGATGCATTCAAGGCCCCAGGACTGCTCACAGTACTCGAGGTGTGGCCATACCAAAGCTGAGTGCAGGAGGATAATCACCTCTTTTGTCTGGATGGTTGAACACAGGGTTTGCTGCACCCCAGAATGGGATTTGCCCTCCTGGCTGCCTGTGCTCTCCTTCTGGCTCACACTGGGCTGCTGCTAACTAGCTCTCCCAGATCCATTTCTGCAGGACTGGTCTCCGGCCACTCCTCTCCCAGTTTATCCTTGTGCCCAGCATTACTTTGTCCCAGGTACAGAATCTGGCATTTACTAAATTTCATGCCACCGATTGCTCAGTGCTCCAGTCTATCCTTTTGTAAGGCCTCTCATCCCTCAAGAGAGTCAACAGCACCTGTCAGTTTTAGTATCATCAGCAGATTTGCTAATGGTGCATTCAACTCTTGCACCATTATATAAATGTAAATATTTTGAACTCTAGGACTGAGCCCAGAGGAGCACCACTGGTGACCCATCACCAGCCAGATGCAGCCCCACTGACTGCACCCCTTTGAGCTCTGCCCTTCAGCCAGTTCTTCCACCTGGCACACTGTGAACCTGCTTAGCCCACAGTTCAACAGCTTGTCCAGAAGAATGCTGTGAGGGGTAGTATTAAAAGCATTATCCAGAAAAAGTACTTCCACTACCTTCTCTTTGTCCTCTCTGGGGGTGTGGCTTTATGATAGAAAGATCCTAAATTAGTTAAACAGGACTTTCACTTTGTGAAACCAAGTCAGTGGGTCATTAATCACACTTCTGTGGAGCATAAATGAATGAGCTTCTTGGTAGATATGAGACATTCACAGTTGGAAACACTGGGTGACAGGAGCTGATCCTGAGTGGGGGTCTGACTGACATTTCAGACAAAAAGAAGCTGATTGAAATGTCTCGAGTGGAAAGACTATGTAGGTCTCAGAGCAATTGAAAATTGTTTCCATATGATGAATTTCAGTAAAGGAAAGAAAAGCCCAACCTTTCTGTTTTAGATTGGCATTATAAAATGCACGATGTACTTTTCTTTGTGTGGTGTGAAGTTGCTTGTAGCATGTTAATTGCCTACATGTGACTGATTCCTCATTTTGGCACTGCCATTCAGATTGTTTTCACATTTTTAACATTGTCATTTGCCTTTGTTGTAACACTGCCTGTTTTTATGCACTGTTATTTGCCTAAGATTGATAAGGAGCATCAACAAAATAGTTCCTGAGAATATTTCTCTGTGTTTTTGGAGCTATAACTGATTAAATAGCAACTTACTGCTTTCCTTGCTGCTGGTACTGACTTGGTGGACAGCAGCAAACCTTACCTTGCTTTCTGTGCAGAGCAGATGAGTGTCAGCTTCTCCTTTGCTTCTTGAGTAGCAGTGATGGGCAATCTGGGCCAAATGATGGAAATGGAACACCAGAAAGTTGGTTTTGTTATGTGCTCTTATGTCTGTAATACAGCAATGAAAACACAGTGGTCAGTGATAGATCACACCTGAGTATAATATGAAATTCTTACAAAAGTTAGGAAAAGCTTTAGGATAATATTTTTCAAAACCTGTTTACTGAAGATTTAGAATAATGATGTAGAAGCCTTTGAGCAAAATGTAGTTGAGAAAGAAAAGGATGGGGTAAAGGAAGGTCTTCCAGGAAATAAATTGGATATTCATGTTTAGTTTTTACCTAGTACAAGGCCATTACATCATTCAATGAAATTTTAAAAGTTACTGATCTAAATTTGGATGAGAAAGTAGTTGTATTTAATTGATTTGTGTAGCTGAGTGTCATAGAACATAAAGAGGGGCAAAATCTTAATAGAATTCAAAATTACATAATTTTTCAAATTATGAGAAGAGAGCTGTAATAATACAATCAAACAACTTCTCCAGCTTTGGGAAGTGAATTAATCTCTAGGTGTTTAGAAGACAAAAAAACAAAACCCCAAAACAAAGAAACAAAGCCTTAATCTGGATCTGCAACATTTGTATGTCTATATGAAAACAAAGTATCTGATTTTTGGAATAGTGTGATTTTAGCAACCTATTGTTCTTTGGTATAGTCCCATAACAGTGTGACTTTGTCTTTTGTGCTTCATCCTGGGGCCATGATAAGTCATAGAAAACCTTCTAGCAGTAGCTCACTTAGCGTTTTTCTCTTACAGAAAACAGAAGTAATTGAAGAAGCTTTTCCTGGGTAAGTGTAATACTGCTTTATTTGTGCAAGACTTTATGTATAAATATATTTTTCTACTTGTTTCATTGGTTTCATTGGGTACTGCTAATAACTAATGTTCTTATTTGCGTTAGGATGTTTATGGACACTCCTGAAGATGAGAGAACAAAACTGATCAGCTGCCTGGGAGCTTTTAGACAGTTTTGGAGCAGTCTTTCCCAGGTTAACATTTGATTGGTTGCTTATGTCTTTGTACTTTATATACTTTTTTAATATAAAGATACCTTTTCTAGTAGACAAACACTTGAGCTGTAAGGTCTGTCCAGTCATTCAGAATCTGGGTTCAGATATGGTGTAGTAAAGAATATAGGAAGACTTCGCAAGAAGAAAGGGTAATTTTGAGATTTGTAAGGTTCTATAGTAGTTCAGCAGAGGTTGGTGTGCAGTGCGAATAAAGATAAGCAAATAGAAGTGTAATACTAAAGAAATAAACAGTAAAAGGTAGTTTTTACTGAATTTTTGGTAGAAGTAAGTAGGTAAAAGAGAAAAAAATAAGATGGTTAACTTAAAAAATCACCTTTCAAAAGCTAGATACCTCCAAACACTGCTCCATAATTGGAGGCCTGTTCATCTTTATTTTCACTGAATTTGACTATAATTGTGGAAGGGAAAAATTAATGTAGAACAGTTCTATTTTACTTTAGTCTGTGCTAACTTACTTGTGAAAACCAGAGTTGAGTATAGAAATCAGTGGTTAAGCTAGGAAATTTTTCCTGTACTGGACAACTGACCAACTTCTGCTGGAAAAGTGAGCTTCTTCAAAATAAGATTAAAAGTCTTGTACGAAAAACTATAGGTTGGACAACTGGATCACTTCTACCAATTTATAGTCTTGTTCTTTTGTTAGTTTCATTTTTTCATGGTAGGTTACTATATGAATTTTATCGTTTGTTTTACTACCTGCAAATACATTCTTTTCCCCTCTTGTTTTTTCAGGAGTCACATGAACAGTGTGTTCAGTGGATTGTAAGATTCATTCATAGCCAACATAGTCCTAAAAGAATTTCTTTTCTTTATGACTGCCTGGCAATGGCAGTAGAAACTGGACTTTTGCCACCTAGGTGAGCCATGTTGGAATAATTGATTAGATACATGGAAGATGTTGTATTGGAGGTATTTTTGCAATGACATTGTACAGTTACTGCTGGAAAATGTGCTTATTATCTGCCATTCATTCTTGCATGTCTTCTTCTGCTAGGATGGTTTGTGAATCTCTGATAAACTCTGATACACTTGAGTGGGAAAGGACTCAGCTGTGGGCATTAACATTTAAATTGGTTCGGAAGATTATTGGAGGTGTAGACTACAAGGTATCTTCCACTCATTCCTTTCTCTTTGCAGACGTGTTATTTGCTACCTTTGTTTTTTATGGTTTTATCTCAGAGACATCCAATTTTTCCAAGTCTGCTTTTCTTACAAAAAAAAAAAAAAATTCAATGAGCACTTTTAATGCTTTTTGAACTTTACCCTAAGTGATAATTTTGTATTTACAGTGTAAGTCTTCATACTCTTTTCTCTGTTGCAGTCCCTTTCCTCCATTTTCAGTTGCAAGCTAAATAACCCTAATGCAGTTGCAGTAGTGGTAAACCCTGGAAAATAAGAACTGTCAAGCATTAAAACTAGAATTCTGTTGTCTGCCTCAACCTCTGTTGCTACATAGCAAAAAAACTCCTGAAAGCTGAGTCCTTGGCATGGTACAGCTCCAACAGAAGGAGTAGGAAACCATGCATGTCTTGTAGAGAATCACCTCGCTGCGTTGTTGATCATGTTAGAGCAGAAAACATAAAATGCAACATTGTGCTCTGGTCAGGCTGCAAAAGGCTTTGTAGGTTGGATGTCTCTGGATACACATCAAAATACCTGCAGTTACTTTCTCTTTTGGAGCATCCTAAGACTGAGAAATTCCATAAAGAGTTTAATGTAATTTGTGTTAAATTTTAATGTAATCAGTATTAATATTCTCAGTAGCAGTTCGTCTTCGGACACTTAGCAGCAAGAACTATTTTTTCTGTTGAAATATTGTCTGACCATATTGATTGTGTAATCTTTCTGCCAGGAAAAATAATATCTAGGAACGTTAATTTCATGTGCTTTCTTTCAGGGTGTGCGTGATCTGCTGAAAGTGATCCTAGAGAAAATCCTAACAATACCGAACACTGTGAGCTCAGCTGTTGTACAGCAGCTTTTAGCAGCAAGAGAGGTAACTGTGGATTTTGTACCACTATAGAGGAAGACAGGCCTCATTCTCTTTTTATTACTGAGTTTCTGATGGTTGGGATAGCTCTGATTGTTGGTGTAGTTCAACAGGAAAGTCTTACTGTTTGTGTTCTAATTCTTTATTATAATTGCATTTTATGCAGTAAACAAAGTGCTTTTGTGGGATATTGTAAGAAAGTGTTAAAACCCCTAATAAGAGAGTCAAGCTCAATGTTTGACTTGCCTAAGGTAAGAGGTATAGGATAGAATAATGATTAATAATTTTTTCTTAATGAATAAAAATAGTAATTGTTTTCAGTACTTTGTGGGCAGAAATAGAGGCGTGGTCTTAATTAGGCTCAAACAGTTTAACTTATGCTTGTACAATTAAAAACAGGTTTGAGAATGAAGTTTTACTATCAGAATACAACTTAAGAAAAAATATTTCAATTCTTGTATCTGTTTTAGTAGCTGTCTCAGACTAGTAGACAGATTACACATTCATTTACCCTATCCAGGATCTTTTACATTAATGTATTTTTTTTATTTATAGGTGGTAGCCTACATCTTAGAAAGAAATGCTTGTTTACTGCCTGCCTACTTTGCAGTTACAGAAATCAGAAAACTATATCCTGAAGGAAAACTTCCCCACTGGGTAATGATATGATACAAAATAATGTACCCTGGAATTTTGTTGCACACAACACCTGTATTTTAAAACAAAGTTTATGTGAAAATTTAAAATCTGCTCAACAGTAAGCTCTGTGTTTAGTCACATAAATGAAGATACAGGCTTGATGTGATTGCAGCAGCAGCTCCCTGTGTTCTTGCATGAAACTGATGACATAATTTTGACCTATGGTCTGATGTTTAAAACTCTTGAAGCATTGAATTGGTTTTATTGAATATGTTTGGAAATGTAGGTCTTGCATACTTAGCACTTTGTGCTTTCTCTATGGCTTCAGGATAAGAAAAATCACTTTAAATAGCTGACCAGTGTTTTCTCTGTTATGCAGAGATCTTTGGGGCTCTGGTGGGATGAAAATTGTCATTGTTTCCAGAAAATAACATAATATGAATCCAGTTTTTAATTTTGCATTCTGTTAAAATAACTATGTGTTTGGAAAAGAGTAAAATCCCAACTCCTTGTATTAACGGAAAAACTCTTACTGCCTTTTGAGAGAAGATTTAAAGTAGATTGTACTAATCTGGATCATTTTTCTACATGGAATTGTTACTTAGCAGCAGAGATTTGTTATGAGCAGAAATTATAGCTTATTTTACATAATCTCTTTCTAAGTGTTATGCATTCAAACATAGTTTGCATAGGAGACAGTTCTTGTTTAAACTCTTACTTGAGTGCAAACAGGGAAGAGTGCTTCCTGTGCCTCCTTTCTAGTGCCATTTTGTGGTTTTATCATGATTTTTCCAACTTTTTGAAATAGGAAGCTAATTATTTTAGTAGATTTCTGTATATTTTATTAAAATGCATACACATATATATTTTTAAATATGTAAAATATTCCTTATCAGTGTCTGGGACTTAAACCCTAATTTTTTCTCCTCTTCTCACCCAGTTACTAGGTAATTTAGTGTCAGATTTTGTGGATACCTTCAGACCTACAGCAAGAATAAATTCTATTTGTGGTAAGAGAATTAATTAATGGATTACTTTAAAATAAATTTATTTTGAACTGTTTTTTTCTTAGAACCTTTTGGGACCCATGTCATCTAAGCAAAATAATTCAGATCTTGTTTCATCTAGTACCTCTGCCCTTGTCAGTTTGTTCTCAGTCTTGGTTCCCTTCAGATTTTTTTTGAATGGGAAAATTCATTGATGTGATCAAAATAATTTTTTGCTACCTGCTGGTAGTGGAAGTGTGCTAGTTGTTACATGGTCATATGGTTTGTTAACTACAGGTCACTAGAAGAGTAGGAAAATTATTTTCTGTGTCCTAGGATTTTGAATTAATACATATCCACTGGGATGTTAGGCTTGGAGTGTTTTGAATTCAGTTTCCATTGGAGCTTTTGTAGCTGCTTAGCCTCTTCTCTGTTGTTGCAGGCTTCTGGGTGAACATTCCCTTGCTCAGATGGGTACTTGTTCTACTTTTCTGTGGAAGAAATGCTCATCTTCGTTTATTGTTAGAAATTTGATGACCAAAATTTGGCTGTTTTAATGTGATGCCTGCTGCATTCTTCTTCAAAAGATAAAAGTCTCTTCTCTTTGCTTAGAGTAGTTTCATAAGAGCTGCATTAGTTCTGAGCAAGGTTTACTGCGATGGAACCTCTTTAGTGCAGAGATTAAAAATGTAAATTCATGTGCAATGTTCCCAAAGCATTTTGTTTCAAAAACATCTAGTTATTCTGGTATTGAAAGTGTGGCATAACTTTTATTTATATGACTGGCTGGGATGACATTTTATTTTTCCAAGTGTTGTATGTGTAAATGACTGATGTAGATATGATTGAAAGGAAGAAATAAATATTTATTTACTTCTTGTGTTATCTGATAATAGTATGGCCAGTTTGGATAATGGAAGTCATGGAATTTGAACTGAGAGAGATCAAAATTGAGGCACCTAAATTTACATGCTGATATACAGGTTTGCCTGGGGCTCAGTTCAGATGCCTATGTTTAAGCAAATAAAATAAAGGCTAGTTGTCTAATCTATACTGAGTAACAAGTGTAAATTTAGCCTACCAAATAACTTTATATGTTTTGGTCTCACTGGGCTATGCTGACTGAATTGACTGGATCTTCATTGACTTTAATTGGAATATACACACTTGTGTTTAACTGCTTTACTGAATACAATTTTGCTCACAGGGTCAATAAAGGGAAATTGAAAGACTAGATTATACTTAGGTTTTTTAGACTATTTTCTCTGTGGAAAGGGTCAGTCTGCCAAAATCAAATCCCTAGGTCAAGCAATGGCAGGGGAACAATTTTTGAGGTATCCATTGTGAATAAATGGGGACTTCACTGCTTAGATATTTTATTAGTTGAAAAACTTTTGTTAGTTTTATTAGTTAGAAAAATAAAACCAATTTGAAGCAATCCTGTAGTAAAAGCCTTTAAAGAGTGGAAATTTAAGGAGAGGATAAAACTGGCCAAGGCCAGTTTTTGCATCAGAATGATTAGGCAATGGGCCGGTTTCACTGATTGAGAATTTGTTTCATTACATGTAGGTCGCTGTAGTCTTCTTCCTGTGGTAAATAACTCAGGTGCCATGTGTAACTCATGGAAGCTGGATCCTACAACCCTTCGTTTTCCTTTGAAAGGTCTCTTACCATATGATAAGGTATGCCTTATTAAACATCTTAAACCTGTCATATTCAGTTAAAAAAAAATTCTGTGTCATTAAAGTGGGGAAAAATTTCAGCCTTGAATATCCATCTGTTCTAGTTAGGTTAACTTTGAAGGTGTAATGTTTGATGTTTCAGTGATTTCAAGCTTTATACAGAGAACCTGGAAAGTAGTATTTGGTATAACTGCTGTCCAGGATTCTGCTTTGTGGATGTGTGCATCTTAGAGAGCAAGTGAGAGCAGAGAATTGATTGCAAAATTGGCTAGATGGAGGAGAATGGGAACGTAATTTCTTCTTATCTGTGCTCTTCATTTCTCCACAGGAAAGATAATTTACAATTCAAACTTAAAGTTTGTGTGTTTAAACTTAAAACTCTCAACGTGAAGTAGTGGTGTACTGAAAGAATTTAAAGGATCAGGACATAAATCCATGTTGTCCTGCATCCCATTCCCCATACCCTAGATGTCTAAGAAAGGAAATACGGTATATCTAGTGACATTCATAGTGCTCACAATCTACAGCCATTATAATTTTGTGTGTTTCCTGACACAGTGTGGTTTCTCTGTATTTAGTAGACCTTCATCTCCCAAATACTTGTTCAGACACTTCTTGAGTCCCTGTAAGCTTTTAGTATCCTCAACATTCCTTAGACAAGGAGTGCCACATTTCAGCTTCATGTTGCATGTGGAATCAGCTCCTTCTGGTTTTTTTTTTTGAACACAGTTCCAGGTGACATTTTTATTTAAAGTGATTCAGGTTGTTGGAAGATGCAGTGAGCAGTTGTTTCATATCTGATTTTTTCACATCAGTCCTGATTTTTATGCATTTTGGTGCATTTCCTCAGTTGTCTTAACTTGTTGCCTTTGAGTTCAAGGCTGTTCCAAGAAGTACCATCCTTTTATTGGATGAAGAATGTTCTTCTACTTGGACCTCATAAAATCTGCCACATAAGAGCTATGATTGTCTCCTCATTTCTTTTAGTTACTGGAGAGTAAGACGATTTCCCAGATAATACATACCTGCATAAATTAAACATTCATTCTTACATTGTTTATTCAGTTAAATGTAAACTCTGTATTAAACATAACCTCGAGGCAATATATGTTTGTATGTGATTGATTGTTTCTTTTTTCAAGGATCTGTTTGAGCCACAGACTGCTTTGTTGAGATATGTGCTGGAACAGCCGTATTCAAGGGATATGGTCTGCAATATGCTAGGTCTGAATAAGCAGGTACTGTACTGTGCTCTAACACGTGATTTAATTCTGCATAGAATCTGCACTATTCTTTTTCTCTTTTCTTTGCTATAGCTAACTAAGCAAAACAGTTTAGGTACAGAGAGTGATTTTTTTTTTTTTTTTGAGATCATATTAGGTTAATTGGACACTGTTATTCCTATCATTTGTATATTGCTTTACGAATGTTAAATTGAAAAGTAGAGATTTAAAATATGATTTTTTTTTTGCATTGCTTTTTTTTCCTATAAGGCCAGCCTCAAGTACACCTTTGACAGACAGTAGGAGACTGGTTATTGTTAGTTGGTTTTTAAAGCATTGTTATTCTCTGTTGTATTGGAATATTATAGTACTAGAATAGTTGAAAGCTGGGGCTTGTTTTGTTACGTTTTTTCTTTTGAAACCTTAGAATGGGGGGGCTTAGTCTGACTTGGGGATCCTTGAGGCTGGCCTCATAGTCACTGTTTTGTCTTTTCTTTTTTTCTTCCTTTATTTTTGTTCTGTCCTGTCTTGTCCTGCCCATCCTCCAATGCTCTAGACCTTGAACATTGCTCAGGTATGTTCACAACCTTACTGTTGTATTGTGACTAACGATACGCTGGCCGCTTTTGTAGCCACTGATTCCAGGTAGAGAATACATGTACAGTCAGGGCTTGAAATTGGCAGGATCATTAGTCAAGGGCAAATTCTCACTACAGTTCTCTAGAGATATGAGAGATACAGCATAAAGCTGACATGCAGTGGTCCTTTGATACTAAAATTTTTGTTGGAATGGACTGCTACCATTTCCCTTACCAGTCATAACTTTTACTTTGCTGGAATTTTCAGATGAGGAGAGATTTTTAGTTCAAAATTTCATTACTTAAGCCAGTGGAAAAAACATCCATTGGACATAATTGTAAAAATAAAAGGCTGTAAATGCATCATTTAAAAAAAGAAAGATTTACTAGTGGAATTTTCTTATCATTAGGAAGCCTCTGTAAAGAACTTCCCAACAGGCAATTATAATATTCTCCAATCTAGGTGAAAGAAGAGTAGTGCAGAATACCACACAAAAGGTAGTTCCTTAAAATTTTGACTACTTGTTTAAATAAAGAAACGCCTGAGCAAGTCAACCAAGTGGACTTCTGCTTGAAATTTGAAATTATGGGTGTTATAGTTTATCCCTCATTACACTAATAATTGCCACACCTACTTTAAAAAAAGTAGTGTTTAAGATTTATAAAATAGCGTTGCTGTTTGCAATACTATAGTGAAGGTTGTGTCAGTGTTTCCATTTAAGAAACTTTTTTCAGGTTTGTAACTTGACTATAAAATTTACATGATCCTGAAACCTTGTGTACATTTCCCAGTGTAATGGAATACATCAGTGCATTTTCTGAGACAATATTTTTGAATGCGCAGATTCCTACATCTTGGCTGACAGTACTCTGTGTTGTATATGACAATCTTTTGTACCTGAAATTTAAAGCAGCTGAAATGTTAAACCTTGGAATTAAGCTGCTAGGTTTACTGTTTAAATGAGTAGTATTTGTGTGTCTTTCTGTGTCTGCATGGAGTTGATAAACCGAACTATTCCTCTATCCATCTTGTAGCTGGTAAATAATACAAGATATAGACACAAATTATGTTGAACCCATTTTATTCTTCTAACTATGGATGGTCTGTTCTTTCACATAAAAAAAATTGTTAGAAATGCTGGGTTTTAATTCCTACTTCACCATCCTCTAAAAGTAATTGAAGAAATAAAACATATTAAATTATACTTTTTAAAATTTGTTTGCTAGTATAGGAATTCCTACACAAAGTTTCATCCTGGCATGAACTTTTATGGCCAAGGAACAAACGTGAAGAATGTAGCTTATAAAGGAAATGCTGACAGAACATGAACTATAGCTGTGGTACTACAGTTACACCAGCATAAAGATGTTGAAAATTTGTGAGTTGAAAATATGTGAGTTGAAAATACAGATATAGAGGTAGGTGGTACAGTGATACAGAACAGGAATATGTTCCATTTAAATGTTATTATACTCTGCATAAAACTGTGAAAAACATTAAAAGTTTACTTGCTTTTAGGTACAAATTACCTTTGTGTTATATTTCAATTTGTTAACGTAGCCACCTGACAGAAATAGTAGCATGCTTTTCAGAAGTCGTGTAACTATATCAATGCTTTCATAATATGGCTGATAATCTTGTATTTTATTATTAGAGAAATAACTTGCAGAAATTGAACTGTCACTATAATAGAAGAGACTTAGAAATGCAAATAGTGCCAAGTTTGTTTCAGAATAAATACAGAAAGACCTCAATGCAATGATCATTATTTATTTATGATCATTAATTATTTATGTGGAGTTGCTTGTATGCCCTGTCAACTATTTACACAGATCCAGTTGCAGGATTGGAGCCTTCATTTGAATCTTTTGGCATCACAATCTAGGTATGGTTCAGCCAGATTTGTCCTAGTTCTCAAATATTCTTGAAGATGAACAACGAAATTTTGTGGTTCACTCTTAACTAAGCAGATCTTTGTTAGAAAACCATTCACTCAAGCCATCTCTGAGTTGTGTAAAAAATATACAAATCCAGCTGTCCTGTTAACCTTTCAGGGAGAAAAATGAAGGTAAAATTTCATATGTTTATAGATTCATGTGTTCCTTTCAGAATTCTAAGTTTTCTTGTGGGATGAGATTTTCCAATACCCTTATCACGTATATGGTTTTAAGTCCAAATGTAGTAATATGGACTTCAAAATGTTTCTTTTGTTGGTGTCTGGGGACTCTTGAGTTTTTGCTACTGTGTACTTCTGTGTGGGACAGTATATACTCTAGTATATCTGTTTGAATTGGTCTATGGAAAATAGAGATTTAAATTGTGTTTTATCCTGTATATTATCATGGTTTGCAGTTAAAATCTTATCTTAAGGGTCTTTTCCAATCTAAATTACTACAATTCTATGTCAATTTATATTCTCCTGCTAGCTGTGGTGTCAATTTCAATTCTTAGTTATGTTTTGAAATTAATTTTTTTAACTATATAACAATTTGGGTTTTTTGGAAAAATGATTAACAGTTCAGAGTGTCTTAGTGCACTGATACCACATTAAGATTTGGTTTAGGGATCTTACAGTTGTTTCTTAAAATGGAACTAAAGTAATGTCATAAGGACATGAACTCACTTTGGATGTTTTGGTTTATATCTTTACATTCTCTTTATGTACAGACTTGCATGAATAATAAAATGCCATTTTTGCTTGCATCGTTAGGATCTTGTTGCAGTACTCTAATCAATCAAAAACTGTTATTTTGATTTCTCTGGTTTGAGGGATATTTGAGAGAGGAGGTAATTTTCAGGCGTCTTGTTTCTGTAATGCAAAACTGTTTAATTAACAGCTGTTGTATTAATGATTTTGCTCTTTAAGTAGTGTATTTGGCTGGTCACCTTTTAAACCAGCAGTGGTCATCTGCAGCTTATCTACAGCCTTACTCTGTGCAGGTGAATGTGTAGTTGTGTTCTCTGCTACCTACAAATCAGGATAATAAGCATGGAGAAGGTGTTGCAAGCAGAACTGCTAAGTGAAAGGAATGACATTATGCAATATTTAAATATTGACTTTCACTTTTATTTTTAAAATTTTGGTTGATGCTGGATCTTACTATCCAATTTTACAGTGATAATGTGGCAAAGTACTTCGTTTAAGGAGTGTGATTATTTTTTATATGTTTCTGATTGTAAGGGTGTGTGTTGAGAACACTCGAGTATATGTTCCTTGTTGAAACTTATTCCTTTTTTTAATGAGGGAAACTTGAGAATGGCTGCCAAACTTGGAACAGATGATAGAATCTTATAATATAAACAATAAGCTTTAAGATTTTGTTTCCTCATAGCATACAGTTTTGGAAAATGGAATGTGGGAGTAGGTCTGTTGTTTTAACTACTTTAGACATTTTGAATTGGACTTTTGGAGACATAATTTACTCTTGCAGAGGTCTTGGCCACTGTGATTTGGTTTTCTGAGTCCATTTCTTAAATATAGACATTTACTAAAGGTTGTTTGTTTAAAATACTCAAAAGCTATCATAGTCATCAGTCAGCCTTACTGACTCCATAAAATATTTTTCTTTTAGGAAATACTTCTGATGCTAGCCATACCCCTGCCCCAGCCTTTGATACCCACCCTGTCTTGACATCCCAAAAAAAGAAGGAATTAAAAATTCAAACAAATAACAACAAGGAGCCATCATCCAGCTGACACTCTGGTCCACTTAAAATACTACTAGTGCATTAGAGGGCTGGTCTCAAGAAATTTTAGTGTCAAGTTGTCATGGAAGCACTTTTTCCCCCCCTGTATTTCTTCATGGTTTAATAATGTTTTCAATTAAAATATGTATTTTCAGAACAAAATGGAGAATGTGTTTGTACAACCAAATTGTAAAAATTAGACTCGTGTCTACTTTAGGGGAAAAGCATAGTGATTTTGAAAGCGACATTTTTTCATACTTAATCTAGGACAGTATTTAGAGGTTTTTTGTTATTCGGTTTTGTTTTACTTAAGCCACGCCAAAACATGAATTCCTACTTATTTATGTGAAGGTAATCAGGTCTCACCTATAATTTTATTCATCTCAGTTTATACTGAGATTTTCTTTCACTTGTGAGCAATTAATAAAACAAGGGCCCAATCCTGCAAATTCCTGTGCAGTACAGTGTTTTATTTCCAAGAGTTCTGAAACTATAGATACAAAATCTTTGCAAAAATGTATGTTCATTGAAATACAGGGAAAAAAAATTGCCAGAAAATTAAATAAATGAGGATAGAATGTGATGTACTGCTATTTTTCTGATGGAAAATTGTTTTTAAAGCAATGAAAGTGTGGTTTTCAGAATAAAACTTGAATTAATTTTTTTAATTTCCTGGCTCTTAAACTTTTCTCAGTCTTAGAATTGTTCAGAGTAGCAAAAATTCCTACTGGAAATTCTGGCTCTCTTTTTAATAGTAATATTTTTCCTGTTGTATTCTTTGAATAACTTCATTCCAAATTAATGTAGCCTAACATGATTAGGCTTTTGGACGTTAACCCAGTGCTTAGCAAACTATTAAATTTCAAGCCCTGTACATAGTAGTTTTGCATGCTGGACTATAAACTAGTCTGTAGTGTTGTCTGTTGCACCCTGCTCTGCTTCATAATTAGTTGCTTTGGGAGGGGGAGAAAAACGAGCCACAAAAGACCCCCAAGTGTTCTGAAGTGACGGTGCCAATACTGCTCTCTGTAAACTGTACCGTGGTTGGTCTGTGATAATGACATTGCGTACTGGGAGAAAAGGTATCATCGGTGCTTTCTGTCTTAGCTAGAGGTTTGTGTTAAGCATGCTTCAAGAAGGCACAGCTGGAATTGTAGCTTTCTGCAGTTTTGAGCTGGCAAAGAGCATGCAACAGGGGATGCTGTTCACTGTATTTTGTCAACTTTTCAAATTCTTGCATTCTATTTCTAATTGAAGAGAATCTCTTTTTTTTCATAGCAAAAGACTACCATCAATGAAGGTAGAACAAGCATCTCCTTTCAGCATCTCTCTTTACTTTTATTATATCTTTATATTAGCTCTTTTTTAGGCTGCCTGGCTAGTAAGTCGAAGAATTCATCTAAGGCATCCCTAAAATGTTTTATGAGTATTGGGGTGATCTTTTAAAACTTTTTACGTACACCTTTTTGCCTCTAGAAAGGGATAATGCATTTTCATGATTAGTGTTTGAGCAGATCAGTTCCTTTTCTTTTGTATCATAAAGTAATAATTTTTTCTTTAAGGCTGCATTATGTTACAGGCATCAGGCCAAATAAAAAAATGAATGAATATGACCATTCTCAAGTACAGATTGTATTGAAACAAACAGGTTAGATTATTTCCAAAGTGCTAGCATTTTCTGAGATAAGTTAAATTCTCCATGTTTTTTTTTCCCTTAGTTATAGTACATTGTATGAGTGTATCAATACAAATGCAGAATAATAACAAAAATTTGTTGCACTGAAGATCGTGTAACGTGTCACATTATATTTGGTAGTCTTGAACTGCAGATTTCTAATCTGAGTTCTGAACTACTAGTAGTGGACCTGTTTTACATCTGTACTAACAGAATTTATCTGAATCTATAATGCATTCCTTACTCGATCATTATTAAAAATCATCAAAGATGGTGTGTATTTTAAATTATTTCTGGGTTTGCATAGCTCAGTGTGAAGACTGTGGCAGTCCAACATTTGAGAGGCTCCTCACTCTGATGTGTAATTTCTGTTCTATTTACAGTATGTAGAACACACCACTGATAAATTTTCAGTTTTTTTGATGTTGTAATTTGTGACGATGTGTCAATAGAACAGCATCTAGTTTAGTTATAGGGGTATTAACCAGATGTTAATTCTGCTGCTAGTTGCAGGGGGTAGGTGAACCCAAAATGAGAGTGAAAAGGGGAATAGTCATCCAATGCCTTCATCATGTATTGGGCTGTTTCTTCTGAATTCTATATAGTGATCCCTACTTTTGAAATGGACTTAATGGAGAAAAGAAGGCAAAAAAAAACCAGCAAAAAAACCCAAACCAAGTGAAAGAACCCGCACCTGTGTGTTTAAAGAATGGGCTTTGTTTTCTGTGAGTGTGGAATCAGAGAAATAACATTCTGCCTGAATTTACTATAAACAGCAAAACGAAAACCCAGATGTTATCTATGTGTTGATGAGCTATGTTTTGAAACTGAGTAAGGAATTATGGAATACATGATAAAAAAAAAGGCATTGTGACCTATAACATAGTGCAGCTTTAATATACTGGCTTATCCTTAACTTAAGTTCAGACTTCATCTCATGCTTCCCAGCCTTCTGTCAAAATACTGTACTGTAACTGCAACTGTGCAAGTTCTGGAGTTAATGGCAAGGCTTTTGGAATACTGTATCTGATCTCTGCCTTACAGCACAAGCAACGTTGCCCTGTGCTGGAGGACCAGCTGGTGGATCTTGTGGTGTATGCCATGGAACGGTCTGAGACTGAAGAGAAGTTTGATGATGGTGGAACCAGTCAGCTTCTGTGGCAGCATCTCTCCAGCCAGCTCATTTTCTTTGTGCTCTTTCAGTTTGCAAGTTTTCCTCACATGGTCCTGTCACTCCATCAAAAGGTAAATTGTTTGTATCGCTTCCACATGGTAAGAGGGGTTTAAAAAACAAAACCGGTATTTTTATTTAAAGTATCATTCATCCCTGCAAGAGTACCATATGTGTAAGAATTAAGTTTTTATCACTGGTCTCTCTAGAAGTCAAACTCTCAAGTTATGTTGCTGTGAGCTAGGTGTGTTTTTAGTGTATTCAGTTACAGGATGTTGCATTTTACTCGGATTCAAAGTGTGCTAATAACTAGAATAAAGAGATAAACTGGTATAATTCAGAAGATCAAAGTACTGTGCTGTTGCATCCAGTTTACAAATGAGTTTTGAACAGAGTGAGTACCCTGTTCTATTTGTGGAGTAAAATATGCTTTGCAAATGGATGTAGGAACTTGCTGTTTGTCTAATCAATCTATTCAAGCAATCAGAGGTAATTTGTCCAATTATGATGATATTGGCAATCACAGTCCCAAGTTATTACTTCCTAGTAATTCCATTAAAACTGATACTACTATTTGCCCTTTCCTCTGGTGATCAGGGTTATAGTTCTAAGGGTAGTGATGCCAGTCCTCCATAAGAAGTGAAAGGAGGGGTTACAGTCAGCCAGCAGCATCCTGAGCTCTTTGCTGAGAGAGCTGTATGCTGTTGATGGTAGGGTAGGGATGTTTTTTCTTTCCTCTCTGTAGGATCAGCTTGTGGCTATTTAGATGCAGTTTCCAAGATGCACAACACATTGCTCTGTCTTCATTTGTCCACGGTTCCATGTCACCTAAAAGTTTACTATGTGTGTTGTGTTCCACTTCTGGTAGATTGTACTTCTCTGCTGTCTTTGTTTACTTGGAAGTTAGTTTTGCCAGGGCTGTATTTCTGTAATTACTGTTAATAAACCATTGAAGCAATAGGCATTATACAACACAATTGCACAAATCTTGTATAAAACTACAGCAAGCAAGATAAGAGTAGTAAATTAGTTACTGGAGAGTTGCTGTTACAGATAAAGAAGTTAATCAACAAAAAAAAACTCCAGGTGAGTCCAGATGAAGCAGATTGAAGTTGCTGTGGCTCAGGGACTTCCTTTGTAGGAGTTTATAAAACCTGTGGCCTGATGCTAGCAATGATAATACTGTACTTTGCTACAGGGCTACAAGGTGACAATTTAAGACCAATATTTAAGTGTTGCTAGTTTTTCAAAGCACTGATCCTCACGAGTTAAACGCATTTAAAATCTTACCATTAATTGTTGTGACTATCACAGAGTCCATTAATGTGTTATGACAAACATACTATTTCTCTTCTTTCTGAAAACAATGTATGTTTCTGCCTAAGTCCTGCTATAAAATTCTCTGCTGAAATTGTTTTAGTCTGCCCTTCTACTTTTATAAGAATCTTTGCAGTGATTTTTCTTCTGCATGGAGTATTTGTCTGTTACTGAGTGTTCTTGACAGTTGGCAGGCCGTGGTCTCATTAAGGGGAGAGACCACCTGATGTGGGTGCTACTCCAGTTCATCTCTGGCAGCATCCAGAAGAATGCACTGGCTGACTTCCTCCCAGTTATGAAGCTGTTTGACCTCCTGTATCCTGAGAAAGAAGTAAGTGTCTGATATTAAAAGTTTTATTTTTAATTCAACTTGGGATCTTCATAGTCAATATTACCATCCTTCTTGAGTGACTCGTAGAACAGTGTACTGCATAGTTGGAGGGAGATGTTTCATAAGTTTTTTTGAGGATCTCATATCCATGTAATCACATTTGTTTTTAGGGGCAAGAAAGACTTGTGTTAATTCCTCTCTTCCTTGACTTTGGTTTGACTAAGGTTTTGAGGAGTTTGTTAAAACACTGAGGAGTCTGTAAAGGAATAATGTGTAATTCTATTGTTACATCTGGGCTGAAACAGAACAGTACGTTAAATTCATTCTGCAGAGGCAAATCAAATCATGTCCATGCTTTGTACATTCCTCTAGAATTAAAGTTCCTGAGGAGGGAACTTAGACATAGTTCTTAAGCTTTAATTCTGGCAGCACTGTCAGTGTGAAGTCAGGATTGCTTACTCTTTTCATAGTGGTTTTTACTTTGGGTGAATGGATAGAATAATACAAGTGTATCAAACGCATGTAACAATTTTTGCCCCTGCTACATTAATTTTGACCCGCAGAAATTCTTCAGTACAATTTGTGTCAGGAGATTTCAATTGCTTTTGTCAGCATCGAATACAGGAAGAGCAATAGGACTATTTACTTCAGCTGTAGTGATGGCTGCAAGTTACACTTACTGAAAATCTTTGTTTGACTAGTGCTACATTTTAAGTGCTTGTGAAACTGAATCCTAGGAAGTATTTTTCTAAAATTCAGTTTCACAAGCCCTTAAAATGTTATCTCTGGCTGTTGCTCTGAAGAGGATCTGCCTTGCTATCCTGTGGATGATGTATTGGTTCTGTCTCACACTGTCAGTGGTGTTTGTGCAGCAGTATCAAAGGGAAAGAAAATGTGAATGTTGGCAAAAGGGGAGAGCCAGAGTTCTTCCAATGGCAGTACTGTAGCTAAGTCTGATCCAAAACTTTTTAATTTTGGGTTGTACCTTTTCATGAGAAGTGTAGTAATGTTTGAGGATTAGCTGGGACGCTGAACAATTCAGAGTTTTCAGAAAATACTGTCGAACCATTGAGTACCTACTATGGAAGAGATACCATAACTGGTTTCTGAATAATGTGTAAATGTGAGGCTGAGAGAAAAGGCATATGCTTTGTAACTATATAAGTCTGGAAACTGTGCGTTCTTAAGCATGAATTTCCTTTTGCCAAGGTCTTAGATAATTTATTTGGTTTAGGTGTTTTTTAGAATAATTGCTGAGGTGCAGGTCTCTTCCATAGCTCTTGATTTTAAATTACGAATACTGATGAGGGTAGAATCTGTTCTTTAAAAACGTTCTTAATGGTGTAGCAAGTCAGAAAAAAGAAAAACCTGATCTTGTGAATACTGTTTATCTAAGTTGGTTTTCTGCACATTAATCCATGTGATATGTCACATTCCTGTGTTCTTTCTTTAGTATATTCCTGTACCTGATATTAACAAACCCCAGTCAACGCACGCTTTTGCAATGACCTGCATTTGGATTCATCTGAACCGGAAGGCCCATAGTGACAACTCCAAGTTGCAGATTCCCATTCCTCATTCTCTTAAACTTCACCATGAGTGAGTGTGGAGGTTTTGTTATGTTTTGATTTATGTTTGTGTATAATGAAATAGGCAGTTCCAAGTCTGTATTCAGAATGTATTGTGTGATGGACTGTTGTATAAATGTTGTCAATAGAGTGACTTCAAAGTCATTCAAAAAGACAGAGTTCAAACTCAAAATATTTCATTAAAAGTGAAATGCTCTTGTCCATCTAGTGAAAATGAAATATTTTATCTCAGAATAATAAGTCTTTATTACTGATAGAGAATCTGAAAGTAAGTGGACAATTTTGTTTTGTTATGCTGTGGTTTGGAAATGTCATTGTAAAAGTGCATTGGGTTAAATTTTTGTCTGGAAAGGTGATTTTTAACTCTTTTTCTCCTGAGGTGTTTCTCCAATGTAGAAAAATCATAACATGGTGAAACTGTGGCATAAGAAGTAGTTGTTTTGATGTGGTGCAATTAATAACTATTTTGATTTTTTCCTACTATTTTATAATGGGTTTTTGCACTGAGATTGTTGTAGCTTTATTCCTGGAATGCACGTGTCTTCTGCTTGATGTTTAATCTTTTTGGCTCACAGGTTTTTGCAACAAAGCTTAAGGAATAAAAGCCTACAGATGAATGACTACAAAATTGCTTTGTTGTGCAATGCTTACTCAACCAATTCAGAGTGTTTCACTTTGCCAATGGGTGTACTAGTAGAGACTATTTATGGAAATGGCAACATGAGGACACCTCTTCCAGGGACTAATTGCATGGCATCAGGGTCTATCACCCCATTGCCAATGAACCTCTTGGACTCGCTTACAGTTCATGCCAAAATGAGGTACAGTATATGCGGCTAGCTTAGCTTTATTTTTTTAATCCATAAATCTTTGTGTGGCTAATTATCATCAGAAGGGCTTTCTGTGGCTGGACATGTCATATATAGATCTGTTAATTTACTTTAAAAATGTGTTAAATTTCAAGCCCATGTTTTTGATTCAAAAACACTTTCTCTCTTTCCTCAGTCTGATTCACAGCATAGCTACAAGAGTTATTAAGCTGGCTCATGCGAAATCTAGTGTGGCCTTGGCTCCTGCTCTTGTGGAAACCTATAGTCGCCTGTTGGTTTATATGGAAATAGAATCCTTGGGCATCAAAGGCTTTATCAGTAAGAAAGAAAACCATTTTTCCCCACTCCTTTCTTTTTGTTAGGTAGTATTTTTGTTTAATGGCAACTGGAGACCATATTTTCAGTAAAACTGAAAGTATAATGATGCAGCATGTATAAATTAGTTTAATGTAAAAGAAACTTTGAAAGTTGTCCTAGTGCTGCCGTAAATTCCAGACTAGTTGTGCTGCTGTCCCTTTATGCCATCACTTGTATGGCCAGGACCTTTCCAGTTGTGCTGTGATGTGTAAAAACATGCTTAATGGAAAAGCATAAGCAAAGTTACTTTAAGACACACAGGATACTTAATTGCTTTTGTTAAAATAATTTGCATGTCTGCTGTATGTGTTCATTCAAAAGGTTATTAAGCTGTATACATTTACATCATCAGACAGTGCTTGCACATATGCTCTTTGGAGGTAATACACTTTTCAAATCAAATGTCTGACTTACAGCCTAATAAAACCAGTGTATTCTGTAGTTGTATTTCAAGGTGTGATATCAGTTGTAAAACTTTCTTTACAAACTTTTTTTCATAAGGTCAGCTCCTGCCAACAGTGTTCAAATCTCATGCATGGGGAATTTTGCATACTCTGCTGGAAATGTTTAGCTATCGGATGCATCACATCCAGCCTCACTACAGAGTCCAACTCCTCAGCCATCTTCATTCCTTGGCTGCTGTGCCACAGACTAATCAGAACCAGCTTCATCTTTGGTGAGTGATGTTTCCATATTTGTCCATAATCTCAGATTCCTTCTTCTTGTAAGCTGCATGAGAACTGTTTAAATGGCACTTCCCAGTCTTCTGTGACTAACTTGTTTTGGGGTGTTTCAGCAGTACAGTTGGGTGTTAGCAGTAGTGCTCTGCAGAGACGCATGCTGTTGCACACACATGGCAGCAGTGTCATGAATCAGCACACAGGATGTGCAGCAGAACTGTCATGTCCAGAGGTGCTTCTTGCATGGTAGATAAAGGGCAATGACTGCTTCTTGTAATCAGTGCTTGGCTTGTCTGCCAGTGAGACTGTGCTTGTTTTCTTCTGTAAGGGATGTTTAATTCCCTTACAAGACTTAAGTTGGTTCCACTTAATTCTTATGTGAGGTTGATTTTCAGTCAGATCAGAGAATTAATCTGGTTCACCCTGCAGCTAGAAAGGAGTTTGTGCAAAGCTACGGTGACTGTACGTGAACCTGCGTGGAGTCCCTTGTAGGGTGTGTGATAGCGTAAAACTGTGGCTAGTCTGAATACAAGAAAGGTGACAAAGCTGGTTAGAGAAGGTCTAGAGAGGTTACACAGGTAATTCCAGGAAAAAGCTTTGAGTTTACCTTACTGTTAACGAAGTTGAAGAGCATGAGACTCACTTTCTATGTAGAATCTGGGGCTTGTCAAAAACTTGGGGAAAATAGTGTCCATTCACTCTTAGAGCACAATAAATCTTGTGGGGTTATGAGACAGAATAACTTCATTATTACCAGTTCATATAAAGTCTAGTTATAGAGTAAAGTCATAGATTCACAGAATGGTTTGGGTTGGAAGGGACCTTACAGGTCATCCAGTTCCAGCTCTTTTGTTGTGGGCAGAGACACCTGCTGGATCAGGCTTCTCAATTTCATAGTCCAAATTCAAATTGCCTAGTTGCTTATCCTTTACCAAGCATAAAGAAATCAGGTCAAGACAATTTTCTCCTGAAATTCAAGTCCTTGATCTCTTTATTGACCTCAATCTTGTTTTGTCATCTTAGTCTGTAAAATCCAAATGTTAGTCAATTTTAATGAGCAGTGCATACAACTAGAATAAACTAAACTATGGCTTTGGCATTTCAAAGACACAATGTTATAAAAATCTTTCCAATGTCTTCAAACTACCTGGTGTGAAAAGTGCTTCCAATTAAAGCACTGGAAATTAAAGTGCTTTTAATCAAAAGTTATACTTCCTCAACTTCCTAATTTCTTTAATAAGGACAATTTAGTGCTGTCTACTTGAAGATGGTAGTTAGCTTTGAAGCTTCCTATGTATTATTCATGCCTTTTTATTTTGATTTTGCATATATTTATTTATATTTTTTTAGATGAAGATGTGCAAAAAATAATAATAGGAGCTCTAATTGGAGAGACTTGATGCTCTTTTTCAGGGTCTCTTCACTTGAAATTTTTGCTAAATCTACTTTTGAGTGCTTTATTTGAAAATAAGATGCTGAAATAGTTGATAAATTTATTAAACAGTAGAAAAAGTGAAGTTTTTCAGAAGGTTAAGAACATAATTTTTAAAACAAAATGTTTCTGTATTATTTGAAGCAGTAAATGGAGAAAAAATAGGTATTTTTGGCATCTTAGAAGCATCGGCATTAGCATTACTTGCTAACTGGACTGTTTCCTTTTTTCAGTGTTGAGAGTACTGCTCTAAGGCTAATCACAGCTTTGGGCAGCTCAGAAGTCCAGCCGCAGTTCACACGGTTCCTCAATGATCCCAAAACAGTTCTTTCAGCAGAATCAGAAGAACTCAACAGGGCTTTGATCTTAACTCTGGCAAGGGCAACACATGTGACAGGTAATAGTAGTACACCCTAGTAAAAGCTGTATTCAAACAATTTCTCTAAAGTACTGTTTGAAAGAGTGTCATGGAAATGACCTAGTCATAAAACATACCCCATGCACTTCAGGCTTTGAAAAAAGTGTAGTTTTATTTCCAACTACTTGTATTTGGGCAAAAAGCCATTGTTGAAGCAGTTGTAAAATGAGAAATTCTTTAAAAGTTTATTCAGAGGTACACTGTGTCTAGGGTTTAGTTTTTTTTAGTGTCTTATTTTGAGTTTCGTTATTTTAGATCTAAAGGTTTGGATTGATTACTGATACATGCTATTTAAATAGCATGAAATACTCACACCAACTATGCTGCTCAGGTGGAAGCCACCCCCTCTATAGCTTGTATTTGAGAAAAAGTAGTCTGAATTTTTGGTTTCTTTTTTTTGGGAAGGGAAAAAAGGAAGCTTTCATTGTGTCTTAAAATGTTTTAACAGTGTGCAGTGACATGGATCAGGTTTTTGTTAGCTTTGAGGGATGTTTTCCCTCTCCTTTTTTATGGTTCTAGTCTGCAGACTCACTGGAGAGTTGGAACAACCAATTCACAAAGACTCATGGAGGTGATTTGAAGGGGAAAGGACTTCTATGTGTTGGTTTCTTTTTTATTCTTTTAACCATTTCACAACCTTTGAAATCAGCCCAAGGGTTGAGGGAACGAGGCTTTCATTTCTACAGCTTAATTGGGGCAGATACTTTTTTGAAGCAATATAAAATGGCATCTGGCAATTACATCGTCATTATCTTTCTTAGGATTTTTTTTCTAAAAGTCTAATCAGTTAATCAGTGGACACTTGTCCTAGTGACATTACAGGAAATTAAATATAAAATGTTTAAATTGTGATTGCTTTATTTCTAGCTCAAACCTTATAAATAATTTTCTTATTGTTAATAGCATAAAAAAGGTAATATCTAGCACCTTCTATAGAGCAAATAAAGTCAAAGAAAGGTTCTGGGAGAAGTTGGACCAAAAAAGGAAACTGTTAGGCTAGAAAAGCCTTGATAACGTATGACAAAAGGAATATAAATAAGAAATGGTTTTGTGTGAAATTCTAATACCATCAATCCATTTTCTAGACTTTTTCACAGGCTCTGATTCAATTCAGGGAACTTGGTGCAAGGATATACTGCAGACTATCATGAGTTTCACTCCACATAACTGGGCATCACATACACTAAGCTGTTTTCCAGCTCCTCTGCAGGTAATAGTTTAAACCTGAAGACTTTACAATTGGAAATATAGTGAATTTATTCTCTTAACAAGATCCTTTGCCTTCTGGGGTTGGTGAGATTCTTCCCCTGTCTAGACTGCATTAATCTCAAGTCCCTAAAGAATGAAGCATGATTATAACATTGCTATTGCTTAAGAAATGTGTTAGCTACATTCCCCTGGAGTATTCGAAGGTCAGATTTGGTCAACTGATACTTGTGGTGCAAGGTAGATCAGATGGTTTAAAAATTTTAAAATGAAATAAAAAGTTGGAAAAGCCATTTTTTCTCATGGCAGTTTGTCATGTAGCTTTGTTAGTGACAAAACAGTCACTGTGGTACCACAGTGAAATAATAGCCTTCCCTAGTAGGTTGTATGGTACAAGGAAGTAGGAATCCCTACAGTGCTAAATCAGGCAAAATTTTCCTGTTCAAATGTTTTACTATGGGCTTTCAGTCACAGCAAAGCCTACTTTTTTCAGGTGTTCTTCAAGCAGAACAATGTGCCTCAGGAAAGCCGGTTTAATCTGAAGAAAAATGTGGAAGAAGAATACCGCAAGTGGAAGTCGATGACCAGCGAGAATGAAATAATCACACACTTCTCTGCTCAAGGTTCATCCCCGCTTTTCCTTTGTCTCCTGTGGAAGATGTTGTTAGACACTGATCACATTAATCAAATTGGTTACAGGTGAGCTTAAAAATGTGCTATTTCCAAGTTATTAAGCAACATTCTCAGTTCTGAGGACACAGGCCATGTGCATAACAGCTTGTTCTTTTAATTAATTTGGAGCATGCATAGCATGGAAAAATAGAGTGGAGCTAGGTAGTAGCCAACATGCCATAGTAATTGTGCAGTTTAAGATCAGTTCCACCATGCAGTGGTCTACAACGCATGTTTTTCCTGGTGAGAAACAAGGATGTGAGGTGTTTGGATCAAGCAGTTTACTTGTAATAGCAATGTTTCAGGCAATCTGAAAGAGTAAACAGAAAATATAAAGCATTAATTTACTTAGTGTTTATACATGAATAAAGGACAAATATTTATTTAGAAAACAAATGTTGGATTAAGATGAAAATTCATTACAGAAGTAGTAATCATCTGGTTTTTTAATTTGTTTCTGGTAGAAATAGCATCAGTTCCAGCTGTGAAAAATAGATACATTTCAGTCCTTCCTAGGTCTACTGAAACAGTATTTATGATAGCATGTGTTACTCTTGTGTGCAGTGAGGAAACTCTTTATAATGCTATGGCTGTATTAAAGTGCATGGCATAGGAAAATAAAATTGAGTTACAGAAGGTTGTCCTCAGAGGTGTATAACTAAAATTGCATAAGTGAAGCATGGGTTCTGGGCAGAATGCTGCAGATGAAAATGGTGAACTTGAAGCATTTTTCCTGATCGGTATTTGGACTTTGGAGTTCTCTTGCTCTAAAGCTGGGGTATTTTGCTTTGGTTTGGCATTTCCTTTAGTTAATTTAATAAGAGGGAGGGAATTTTGTCTTTTTTTTTTTTTTTTTTCAGGACAATTGTGTTAAAACCTGCTTACTCACATCAAATAAATGTGCATTAGAAATGGATTAGGAAGTGTAACAATTTTTTGTTACGGTTTTTTTTTCCTTCCCTGCTAGAGTGTTAGAAAGAATTGGAGCCAGAGCTCTGGTGGCACATGTCAGGACATTTGCAGATTTCTTGGTGTATGAATTCTCTACATCTGCAGGAGGACAGCAGCTCAATAAATGTATTGAGATTCTCAATGACATGGTGTGGAAATACAATATTGTAACACTGGATAGGCTGATACTATGTTTGGTAAGTATCTCTTCAGAAGACAAGCTGACAGTTGATGCAGTCTGCTTTCTGACTCATTTTTAGGAGCAATCTTTTAAAAATGGATTGGTCTTCAATAGTGACTATTTGCTAGGTCAATTGTCAAGTAAAATAATAGATTACTTCTTTAAGCAACATAAAATCCCAACTCTTACAGTTCTCTGAGTCTTCAGGGAAGTGTTTCTTGGTTATTTAGTGGCAACTATTGAACTGACATTATTAAATGTTGTGATTGGTGGTTTGGGTCTCTGACCTCAAAGCCATGCACTTATTTAGGCTATGCAGAGGGACCTGGACAAGCTGGATCAGTGGGCTGAGGCCAGTTGTCTGAAGTTCAGCAAGGCCAAGTGCCAGGTCCTGCACTTGAGTCACAACTACCCCATGCAGTGCTACAGACTGGGCAGTTCTGGGCCCCTCACTACGAGGCAGACATTGAGCATGTCCAGAGAAGGGCAGCAGAGCTGAGGAAGGGTCTGGAGCACAAGTCCTGTGAGGAGCAGCTAAGGGAACTGGGAGTGTTCAACCTGGAGAAAAGGAGGCTCAAGGGAGACTTCATCACTCTCTATAGCTGCCTGAAAGGAGGGTGGGTGTTGGCCTCTTCTCCCATAAGAAGAGACAGGCAATAGGACAAGAGAAAGCAGCATCGAGCTGTGCTGGATTGGATATTAAGAAAAATATCTCCACTGAATGAGTTGTCAAGTGTTGGAACAGGCTGCCCAGGGATGTGGTTGAGTCACCATCCCTGGAGATATTTAAAAGATGTATAGGTGTGGCGCTGCTCAATTAATGGTTGGACTCAATGATCTTAAAAGTCTTTTTTACCCTAAATGATTCTATGGTTCTGTGATTCCTGCAGCCTTAAAAGGTAGATAGGATATGGCATGCTATTCATTCATTCACAAGCATATGGAAAATATTGTACCCATTAGAGCATGCTTTCTTTCCTTAGAAATCAGCCTCTGTCATCATAATAGTAAGACAGAAATGACATTCTCTTGCTTTTCATAACATATATATATATAAAATAAAGCAGTATTCACCTAGAGAGAACTACATTTGCATTCAGTAATTTTCCTTTATATTGAATTTTAAATCTCATCTTAATGTAAAGCTGGTTGTTTGAATTCTAATTTTAATTCTAATTCTAATTGGTTTTTAGATTGAAGTCCAATCATGTCACAGTGGCCAGAGGTTAAAAGCAGTCTTAAATTAATTGTCACTTAATTGGTTATTTTCAATAAGACAAGTGACTGATAAAAGAGAGGTAGAATTCCTGGGGAAAGTGCTATCACTGGGGAGTTTGTAAAACCTTCTGCCCATAGAACAAAAAATGGGATAGGGATTGAACTTGCCTCTTTTTTATGGCTTCCCTTGAAAAATAGAGTTGAAAGGCCATATATTCAGTGTGAATTTGTATGCAGATATAGCAAATTTGGCTGCCATGTTTTGAGGATATGGAGCAGACAGCAGTGTCAATTGTAATTTCATGTTTTCTGATCTGTTTCATTTAAGGCTATGCGTAGTCATGAAGGAAATGAAGCTCAAGTTTGTTACTTCATAATCCAGTTACTCTTACTGAAGCCTAATGATTTCAGAAACAGAGTGAGTGATTTTGTGAAGGAGAATTCTCCTGAACACTGGCTGCAGAATGACTGGCATACAAAGCATATGAGTTACCACAAGGTATCACAGCTAATAATATTCTTTTATTGTAATAATTTCTGTGGAATTGATATCAGCTATCTTTTACAGGACAGCTTTATCAATTTTTGGACTTGCCTAATAAGCTGTAATTTATTTGGACTAGTATGAAAACAATAAATCACTGTATTTAATGACTTTGAAATTATAATGCAGTAGTATTCAAAGATAAAGTAGCTTAAGAATTGGGTGGATGTTCATTCTTGCTCATCTAAATAATAAAGTAATTTTTAAATCTTGGTTATACTGAAATTCACTTAAAAGAGAGTGTTTGTGCATCAGGGAGAAGGTATTTTTTCTTGTGTTTTATAACTATACAGATAGGTAAACATAGATTTTCTTCAAATTATTAAAACTTCTTCCATCTTCTGTGTGACAAGAACATGATAGCCTGATATGTTAGGGAAGAGAACTGCTGAAATTTTAATGCTCCTGTAAAGATATTGGTTTCTGCTGGCTAGGAAAGGATGTGCCAATGAGCTGTTCTGTCAAAAAATAAACACTGAAATGGAACAGATACAAACAAAATGTCATGTAGCTCAATACATGCCATCTAGTTTGATCCAGGAGCTGTTTGATCTATATTAGCCCTCTGACTTGGTTGTACAGTGTTTTGACCATGCCTAAAAGTGTAAGGGTAGCAGGGAAGCAAATGAACCTGCTCTGATATGGCTGCTTGGTCATTACACCCAACCTGGCATATAGAAATTTCAGTCAAGTAAAACAGAAGTTCAGCCCTCAGCAGTACCCTTCTGTTACTTGAGTACACTACAGTTCTTTCCCAGAGAATTATTTCATTAATGCTATTTCTAGTGTTCTAACTTAGTATATGATGCAGAAACTTCCAATATTGCTGATTTCCCCTAGGTTTTCTTTTCAAGTACCTTAAAAAAGACATTTTAACGCTGCCTGCTTTCAGCTTTGCTTTGGAATAATGTTCTCTTATGCCCATTTTGAGTGGTGGTGAAACTTTGTTCTGATGGTTTTTTTGAAGATATTAATCTACTATTCTAATAGCCAGTTCAAATCAGAATTCAGTTTTCTTCAGTAAGCTTATCGTAAGCTTCACTGAATTCAAATGTCATAAAGAGGGTTCTGAAGTGTCTTTTTAAGATGTAGATGCTGAATGTTTAATCCATTATTTATAAAGAAAGAGATTTTGATTTTTATTTTGGTGGATTTCTTTCCTTCCAGAAATACCCTGAAAAGCTGTATTTTGAAGGCTTGGCAGAGCAAGTGAATCCCCCAGTTCAGATCCAGCCCCAGTACTTACCAATTTATTTTGGAAATGTATGCCTGCGCTTTCTGCCAGTGTTTGACATTGTAATTCATAGATTTCTGGAATTGCTTCCTGTGTCCAAATCACTAGAAACTTTATTGGATCATCTGGGAGGTTTATACAAATTCCATGGTAAGTTATCCATGAATATAGTCAGATATATTCCTGTTATGATCATTATGTCCTCTTCACCTCTTTCTTTCATAATGTTTGTGTATTAGCAGAGCAGTGCCTTATTCCTTTCTTGTTCTCTAAGCCGTGTGTACATTTACACAGAGAAGTGCATTTCCTGTTTAGTGAATTTCAGCTTACTAACAGTGACTTTGTTTTTATTCAGGTATCTCTTGCTAATTCATGCTTCCTTCCCACCTTTCCCGTCCATTCCCTTCTAGTAGTAAATACTTGGACCTGTGTCCTAACAAACTTTCTGTTACCAAGACTGAAACAATTGAAAAGCAGTTCCTCTCTCTGTCCTTACTTAAGATTCAAATAACTTGACCTGATACTTGAATTCTTTTAGAAATGCACTTTTATAGGTGTCATTACTATGTTATACTCAGACAATTTACAATACTCATTCTTTACTGTGACTTCATACCTGGAATCTTCATAACTAATACCTTATCTATGAAAAGAGGATATAGATTTAGTCTGTTTACTTACTAATATTAATATATTTGTTGTACTAATATTAATATATCATTAAGTTGTGAACTCTTAGTAATACTGACCTTCTTTGTTCCACTTCTTTTGTTCTACACAAACACCGATGTACAAGACAAAGGAAAATCAGTTTTATAGAGTATACTGAAATAAAGAACGTGAATTAATTCCATATATGCTGTTTTTAAATAAATGCAACTTAGTCTTGCACAGCTCTTGATTTTAGTTTTGTTTGCCACAAATAGTGATGCTGGAAGTTATTTCTGCCTCTTATTGTTTTCCCTTTCTCCTTGGCAGACCGACCAGTGACCTACCTGTACAACACTCTTCACTATTACGAGGGGCATCTGAGAGAGCGCACAAACCTCAAGAGAAAACTTGTTCATGCCATAATTGGCTCTCTCAAAGATAATCGTCCACTAGGCTGGTGTCTGAGTGATACTTACCTCAAATGTGCCATGAATCCCCGGGAAGAGAATCCATGGGTTCCTGATGATGCTTACTATTGCAAGCTCATTGGAAGACTAGTAGACAATATCCTTTTAAAAATTTGCTTTAAGTAAGCTGTGACAATGGCTTTGTCTTTCATCAAAATACGAAGTTCAATTCCTTTATTATTCTAAATAGGGATGTGCTGCCCTAGTTAGACATCTTAAGAGATACAGTGAAAGTGAAGTACAGTACAGCTGTATAAATGTCACTGTTTAACCATCACTTGGTGATGTTTACAACAATTACTGATGTTTATGCTTTCTGAATTGAATTTCGATTGTCAAAAAAATTAGCTTGATGTAAAGTGTGAGTATTTAAAGATTTTTTTGAAAATTAGGTTACTATTTCTGTTTTCTAATGCCATTTATTAGTGTTACTGAGAATAAAATATTGAGAGCAGTGCCACATTTAAGATATGGAAGTAGCTGGCAAATTAGAGAACAGGAATCTTCTTGGACTTTAGCTTCTTTCTAGAGCAGCTTTACATGAGTTGACCAATTTTCAGGACGTTACAAGTTCTTTCACTCCTTCTCCTGAACTTCCTATTCTTAAATGTGTAACTTGAAAGAAGTCTATTTGGTGTCTCCAAAGAAAGCCAAAATTGTATAAACCCCTGCTTTTATGCAAATGTTAACTCTTTTCTGTAGAGAAAACTTTTCTGTATGTATTTCAAATAAGTTAGTCTTGTTTGAGAAAGTGGAATATTTTCAGAGACTTAAGCAGGTGCTCCTTTTGCATAAACTATCACCCTAGAAGTCTGCCAGAAGATCTTAGAGAGGCGAATTAGTGGTTTCTGAATATGTGCGTAGAAAATTCCTATTATTTCTATTATCTCCTCTTGGAAGCAGACAGTGAATGAGATGGCTGCTGGTTTTTTTTCCACCTCTGAATCAGAGAAGTTTATCCATTGTGTGGCTTTGTGTGTGTAATATGTTTTTAGCTATGTATTCATGCAGTCTTTTAATGATTGAGTATCAGCACCTTATATTCATACTTGGTTTTTTTTAATGAAATGTGGTTGTTCTACTTGTTTTCAATAATTTTCAGTTCAGTTTAGTATGTGGTATATGTATTGATTTTTCTTTTTTTAATCACTGTGCTGCTTATACTTGTCTGTGTTGGGGCAGCTTTTTTGCCTTAACCTTTGCCACCTATGGCAGGCAAATCACCTGGTCCGTTTCCAAATTGTGACTGGAGATTCAATGAGTTTCCTAACCCAGCTGCCCATGCTCTGCATGTTACCTGTGTTGAGCTTATGGCTCTGGCTGTTCCAGGGAAGGAGGTGGGCAATGCTCTGCTGAATGTTGTGCTGAAGAGGTATGTTGGCTTTCTGAAATGGTTTTCTTCAATGTATTATACATAGTTAGAGATTGCTAAGGTAGTCTATGATACTGAATTTCTTACTTTAAAAAAAAATTAGGTGAATATAGGTAACATTTTATTTATAAAGTATTTTTGGACGACTAGGTGACAGGGATCAAGCAGAAACATCATGTGTTAGATTCGTGTGCTGTAGTGGATTGTGTGCTTCAGGGACAGTTGACATGGCATGATGCCCATAAAAGTTAGAAGGAAGACATCACACAGGCAAAGATCTTATCCATCAGGTTCAGCAGGAAAGCCTGGAGGCAGACTGTTGCTGTTCAAGCTGTGCTGAGAGGAGGATAGTTGATACCAGAATCTTTGAGTGCAGAGAAAGGAATTGGAATCATTGGCAGGACTCTTAATCTTCCTGATGCTGATGTAGATCAGAGGTACTTTGAAACAGTGGTGTGCCAAGGTTGACCTTTTGTCATGGTGCATTAAATTTGACCCATAGCTGCTTCTTGAGCAACCACTGAAAAAAGCTGTGGTATTCTTGTAGCCATTCAGTTGGCATCACTGAGCAATGACAAACTGGAATTATTTGGGTAATTTGCTCATTTGGCTTAGTAATATATTATTGTTAGCTCTATTTGGGGCATATGGAGGGAAGGAGTCAGTAAATGGGCAAACAGCCCTTAGGCACTAAAGCTTAAGGAAAAAAGTTTGAAGCCTTCAAAGGAAACCTGCTACATTAGCAAAACACTTGAGTAAAGTTTTGCACACAACGTCCCAATAGCATTTATACCATCTTTTGGCTCTTGTGAATACCTGTGTGTGTTTTTGTAGTTGTCTTAACTTGACAAACATTCTTGGTGTAAGTACACCTGGTCTGTAGATGCATGAGAAGCACAAATTGCAGTTGTGTACTTCAGAGCTTTAGTTTTCTTTTTCTTTGTCCTCTAGTCAGCCCCTGGTGCCAAGAGAGAACATCACAGCTTGGATGAATGCAATTGGACTGATTATCACAGCCTTACCAGTGAGTCAGTATGTTGTATTTTAAAATAAAAAAATTACTCTTCCATGAAACATTTATCATCTTTCTAGAGAGCATTGTAAAAACTTACGGCCAACATCTGTAGATTCCACAGCAAGCTATTCACAAGATTGTGTGCATATTTGAGAAAAATCTACTCCTTCAGCTTAGAAAAATTGACCAGGTTTTTCTATTATATATGTGAGGCTAGGATAAAAATAAGTAAATCACTCCTGTTTAAATGTATAGTGTGTAGCATTGAGAAGAACTGGAGCTATGTAATAGGAAGATCTGTAAAGGTTGTCATGCAAAGTTGTTTTTTGATTAATGCTTGTGCTTTGACTCCTGTAGTTCTTAAGCCATGTAAATGAGATGTGGCTAAGATTGCAAAAGGAAATGTCTGCAGTACTGCAGTTTGTGTATCAGTAGAAACTTTGATCTTCTGAATATCATGACTCTTGGTACTTGACAAAGATTGCCTGAGTAATTTTGATCTTGCCATATGTGTTGCTTATATGTGTCACAGCTGTCCTTTCCTTGTTACCTCTCTTCCCCAATAAAATAGTTCCTCTTCTTGGAGGGAAGCCAACATGAATTTAATCATTATTTTTATAATGCTTCTTATTCTTCCTCTTCCCTCTCTTTACATCTTCATCTATATTCTTTGTCTTTTGTATCTTTTTTTTTTTTCTTCCCTGTTTTCATCTTGGTTTTTTGGTCTGTTGGTGTCTGCACTCAGAAAACTAGAAGATTCTCAGACCTCTTCCACTAAGGCTTTTTGCCTTGTCTTTGCTTCTTTAGAGACCTTTATATTAGGTGATTAAATAATTAAATTCATGAGATATGTCTTAATAATGCCACACCCTTGAGTGTGACATACCCACTAAAATGGATGCTTTCTGTATCATGCCTCTTAAATTTTCATCTTCATCAGACATGTTTATTAAGTACCATTTATATACCATATGTCATTTATAGCAGTTTTATATATACATATAAATACATATTTAAATATACACATTTTAGAAATGCAATAATAGTAGAAAGAGCTGAGGAAGCATTGTCTTAGGTGATGTTCTTTTTATAAACAATTCTGAATTTTTGGGTTTGTTCTGTTGTCTTGGATTTTTGCCCCAGGAGCCATACTGGATTGTTCTCCATGATTGCATTGTGAATGTCATCAACAGTCCCAGCCTGACATCAGAGACAGAGTGGGTTGGTTATCCATTCCAGCTGTTTGACTTCACAGCATGTCACCAGTCTTACTCTGAGATGAGTTGCAGCTACACTTTGGCTTTGGCACATGCAGTCTGGCATCATTCCAGCATTGGACAGCTTTCTCTCATTCCTAAGTAGGTGTAATGATATTTGATAATGTAATTTGTCTTTTAAATTCCACACATAATGTAGATAACAAAGCTCCACCTATAGCACTTACACCAACAAATGAATATGTACAGGGGACTCCAAGACTTGCCAGATAGCTGGAAAATACCTTGTGATCTCCCTCTTCCATTGACATAATTCTGCTTATCTGTAGCCTTTAGGGCTGTCACGTGGTGTGACTGCCTTTAATAAGTTTTTTTTTAAATCTAGATTAGCTTTTATGCTTTCATTAATTTAAATTTTTCTTAAAGCATGGACTGTAGCATGTTCCTAAAGCATCAACTGTAACAGTAAATATTATTCTTAATTCTAGAGCTGCCCTGAAATAATATTTGGAATAGCTCATATTTCCAGAGGCACACTGTTTTTTCTAAAATAGAGGTCTAAATCTGTGAGAGACACTGTGATGTTTTGGCTGGAATTTGATACAGGTGAAAGAAATAACTAACCCCAGATAACCAAACCGCTGATGTAGTACATGTCTTGACGTACGGCAGGTTCCTCACGGAAACATTGATACCCATTGTGAAAACAGAGTTCCAGTTGCTCTACGTTTACCACCTCGTCGGTCCTTTCCTGCAACGGTTCCAGCAGGAGAGGACACGGTGCATGATAGAGGTAAAGTCTGGCTCATTATTTGCTTTATGCTATATGGATTATTTTACCTTTGCAATTAACTCATGAATCAGAATGGGATAGAAATCTTTAATAAATATTCAGAATTAAATTCTGTACAGATTACACAGTAATTGCAAGAATCAGAGTTGCTGAGTTGGTATTCAGCTTACCGTGTTAACCAAAATCTTGTTGGATAAAGCACATAGTACATTTCTTTTTAAGCAAGAAAAAAAATAAACCCCCGGAAATATCAATTAGTAGATGCTTTCTTTGGCTCTCAAACTACTTGCAAAATATGCCTCAGACTTACTGCCTGGAAGTAAGCAAAAGGTGAATTGTGAGGATGAAGAAACAGGAACTGTTTCTTACCTTCATGTCAGTATGGATAAGGTTAAGGGAGGAAAAAAGAGATGGAGCTCACCAGTAGGCAGATGAGCTGGAAAATGTCAGATATCAGACCCTGCTAGAAACAAGAGCTTAACTTGGGAATCATGTAGTGAAGCATAATGGGATGACTTTGACCTGCCCATTCATCCCTGTAAGAAAGGAAATAATTAGGAACATAGCTACTTGAAAAGCAGTACATATTTATTATATTGTGAATCTGAACCATTTTAAAACTTCTTTTCGTTTGGGCTGCTCTTTGTGTCCGTGGAAACAGATTGGAGTGGCATTTTATGAAATGCTCCTGAATGCAGATCGGTACAGCTCCCACTTGAACTACATGGATCCCATTTGTGATTTCTTGTATCATATGAAATACATGTTTACAGGTGACAGTGTGAAAGACCAAGTAAGTAAACAGTATATATTGATACTTTAGTTACCTTCCCATATAGTAATTTAATCTTTTTGTGAACTGTTTTTCATGGATAGTAATACAACAAATTGCCTAACAGTTGATTAGTCTCTATAGAAAAAGTAGGAGGTTGGTGCAAGAAAAAGTTCAGATGGATAGATTAGGTATCTCAGATTGCAAGATTAATTTATGTAGTCTGAAACTTAAGATACAGCTTCAAGGTGCTTTAAATACTATCATTAGAGCTATTGCAAGAAATAAAGCTGTTAACTTCTATTCGTTTAAATCTATTTTTCTAAAGTTTTACTTAATTTCTGATTCAGTAGCATAACTTGACATAATTTCATTCATGTTCAATGAAAAATCATTCACTCAGTTTATCTCTAGTTTGTAACAGTATGCACTTTTAAAACTGTCAGTTGTGTGATTGGTTTTACAAAGCTTTGGTGCACGACTCTGACAGTGGGAAGGGTTTTTTTTATCAGAAGAGGTCCAAAAGTTAGCGTTTTTAAGAAAATATCAATGTAAATACCTCTATTTACTCTATCTTTTTCTATTTTCTGTTGTGCTAGTGTGATGTTTGTGTACAGTAGTGGCATGTAAAAATAATCCTGTTTTTTACTGAATGATTTTTTTTTCTTTTTTTAAAACAGGTTGAGAAGATAATTTGTAATCTAAGACCAGCTTTGAAACTTCGGCTGCGCTTCATAACACACATCAGCAAAATGGAGCCAGCTGCTGTTCCACAACAGCCTCTCAGCAGTGGTTCCCCAGCACAGCAGCCCAGCCAAGTGCCTGTCAACGTGGCTTTGCCAGTAACCCAGTGAAGTGCTGGGCTGATCTTGGTGTGAGGGCTTCCTCCTCTTACTGACCCAAGTGAAGCAGCTTCTGATCTGAAATCTGGGATGCTTTATAAAAGGACAGAGGACCACATACAGACTTCTGCTTTGATTTCTTTTGCATCATGAAGCTGCCTAGCCCTGTGCATGCCAGTCTTCTTAGATATTTATGCTAGACACTAGATAAGGGATATGTTGCCTTTCCCTGAAAGCACTGAGTAGAGATCCTCTACCAGCAAATACATGGATTTCTGAAGAGTTTACCTTATTCTGCTCCCTATCCTGCGTTGAGTCATCTGGAGTTTTCCTTTTTTTCTGCCTGTGATATGAAAAAAACTCGCAGTGTGTGTAAAGCAGCCTTTTAAAATTTGGGTTCTGCCTTATTAAAAATTTCTATTTTTTCAGAAGAATTTAAATCCTTTTTGTCTTTTGTGCAGACAGTTTAAGCCCTTATACAGAAACATTCCCAGACAGAGAGATTGCATCAATTTTATTGAGTTAATAATGACGTCTTTCCAAAGACTAAGAATGAACTTTTGAAAATATTTGTAAATTTCATGTGTACAGATTTCATTAAACACACCTCAATAGGTTTGATGTAGTGTCAGTTGCTAGACTATTGGATTACACCCCAGATGCTGTCTCCAGTTAATCTATTGGAAGTCTGCATATTCACTCCAAGCTGTGCTGGATCATATTTGATCTTTCCTATTTGGGAAATGGTGTCATTTTTATTAAGTCAATCACATAAATTTTACTGATCTTGCTATATTTTGGTTTGTATAATATTCTGTTTCAGGGTTTATGTGTACTGGACTCAGCAGGTTTTGATAACAGAATTGAAAGGCTCAATGTTTTGTAAATACTCATCTTTTTGCACAAATTTTTAATTAAAAAAAACCCCACCATTTAAAAGTTCCTATTAGTATTGTTAAGTTTATTTCTTTTCTGTACTTATTACCGTAAAAATAAGGATTGACCATAGCAAAGATACTTCCATGTCCCAAGTTCTCTATCAGCTTTGCATTAATGACAGTTTTAAAATGTTACACATAGAGTCCAGACTAATAAGCTCAGGTCTGATCTGATTTATATTGCTCTAAAAATTTAACAGTTATGGAAAGAAGTTGCTGACTCAGTGGGTGGAAATTCTTTAGTCTGCTTTTTTGCTGTTCTTGTACTTGGATCCTAAATTCTGCCAAGTGTAATTTGAGTAACAGAATTGTGAGTGCTCTTTAATGAACTTGTAGTCTGACAGAAAACCATATTTGCATATTTATGCTGTACCCTGATACAGGGTCCAGCTAACCGCCAGGTACCAGCTACCCTGGTAGCTGGTCACAAGTGGCATTCACCAGGACTCAGTTTTGGGGCCATTCCTGCTTAGTCTCTGTATCAGTAATCTGGACAAAGGGATCTAGGCCACCCTGAGTCAGATCACAGATGACACCAAGTCAGGGAGGAATGTTGATCTTCAAAAGGGCAGGAAGGCTCTGCAGGGGGTCTTGACAGGCTGGATCCATGGTCTGAAGAAAACTCTACGAGATTCAAGAAGGCCAAGTGCCATGTACTGCCCTTGGGTCACATCAACTCCTGCTGTGCTGCAGGCTGAGGGAGGAGTGGCTGGTAGGCTGGTCTGCAGATGCTGAGTGCTGGTGGCAGCAGCTGAATGTGAGCCAGCTGTGCCCAGGTGGCCAGGGAGGCCAATGACATCCTGGCCTGGATCAGGAATAGTGTATTGTGCCCAGGATACTGGGATACTACAGTGCCAGCAGTACTCAGCACTGGGAAAGCCACACCTCAAATCCTGTGTTTGGTTCAGGGCCCCTTAGTATGAGACAGGCATTGAGGTGCTGGAGCATGTCCAGAGAAGGGCGATGGAACTGGTGAAGGGTCTGGAGTCTTGCAAAGAGCAGCTGAGGGAGCTGGAGTTGTTACTTCTGAAAGGAGGCTGTAGCATGGTGGGGGTCAGTCTTTTCTCCCAAGTGACAAGAGGAAATGGTGTCAAGTTGTGCCAGGAGAGGCTTCGAGTTTCAGATTTGATATTAGAAAAAATTCATTCACTGGAGGGTTGTTCATGCACTGAAATACACTGCTGAAGTGGGATCACTATCACTGGAAGTGTTCACTAGGTGCACAGATGAGGCACTTGGGGATGTGGTTTAGTGGTGAACACAGAGGTGCTTGGTCAAAGGTTGCACTTGATCTTAAAGGTCTGTTCACTCCTTAATAATTCCATGATTCTGCATTTGTTTTTAAACATCTTGTATTCCATTCCTGAGTCAAGTCACTCTAGTGCCATTGGGCTCCATTTTGATAACAAGACAAATAATAATTGGTCAAATAGTTGGTCTCCAAAAATCCAGTGAACTGTTCTGTGCAGGCTTTCTCATAGGCTTTCTGGGCAGACCCAAGAAGCAAAATTTTGGTTGTGGGATTGCAGACTTTTGTTGGCAGTGAGATGGCTCTGCCTAAGCACTTTTTGTAGCAAATGAATAGAAAAGCCTGTGGGAAGAGTGTGTTTCGTTCCTCTTCTGTATTCTAACTGTTCTGAGTGTCTTCCTGAATTGTCTATTTTCATTTTTTTTCATATTGAAATAGTTTTGGCACTTTATGTGCCACCCAGAGTATTCCTTTTAATATTTAAACTAGCACCTGTTTTCAGTCACAGGGATTTCAGAGAATGTACTGAGGAAGTTGGGTAACTGTCATCAGCAGCAAATCCTGAAAGCTGCTGGAATTCTTTAAAGTTCCCTCACTGTGCTCTGTGTCTTTGCCACACATGCAGTTATGTTAAGCTGGCTTTGGAACACTGGTCGGGCTATGGGGGTGGGATTTGCCTCAACTGGACTGGCACTGGCAAATCAATGGAAAACCTGGGTTTCATCAATACTGGACTGGATATGAACTTTTGAACCTTTGTCCTGGAACTTAAAGGCTGTGCATCCCACTAAGAGTGCTATGAATTGGGACCCTTGCTCACCTACTAAGATTAGGGATTTACATGTTCTATAGGTCGCAAAATGCAAAGGAAGACCATCTGTTCTCCCAGCATGCATACTCTGCAAAACTCACCAAGTTTCTGAAGGTGTTAACCCTCACTGGTTGGAATAAGGTATCTCTTCTGCAATAATCTACATTTGCAGCAGTACTGGTCTAAAAATCAATTATTATTGACGCTTGCTTTAGGGTAAACATCTTGCCCTTTAAAATCCAGCTAACCAAATTCACTTTCTAAAGTGCTAGCACAGCAAGACAAAATTCTAGTGTAATTTCAGACATATATTTATTATTGATTATCACTGTCATACGGCTGGGTTTTAAAATTCAAAATATGTCAGTCAAAATTTGTCAGTCTGCTGGAATTTAAAGTGGTTGAGAGTAGTGAGAAATAACATAAGTCTGAGGTTTAGGATTTGACTTCTAGGTAGTTTTGTATTTCAAATTGCAGGTAGCCAGTATGAAAGAGACACAATAGTACCAGGCTTCCTCCATCCCATCTGACTCTCACAGAGAGTATCGATTAAATAGAACTTGGAAGTCTATTATAATTGTGACTGGCTGAGTCAACAGATTTCTAAACCTGAAAAAAAAATGGGTTAGGAAAAATTTTAATTCCCTTTTTAGCCACCAGAGGGAGATTTAATTAAAAAAATATAATCTGCTCTTCAACTGTTTCTGAGTATATTGCAATACTCTGAAAACTCAGATCTTCCTTGGATCTACCAAAATTTTTATCCAAGATTTGACAACATAGAAGCCCCATTACACTGTTGTCCTTGATGTTTGAAATATTTTTTTATTATTTATTATTTTTATAAAAATATGTTTTTATTATTATCCTCAAAAGCTTGCTGGAGGACCCCAGAGGGCTATGAGAATTGCAAAATCTTCTGATAAAATACAAAGGTTTTTAGTCTTTCAGAATTGTCTCAGATTATTTTTTTATAAAAGCCAATCACTTGATTCATGCAACAGCTATCAGATTTGATGACAAAATTTTCTAATTGATTACCTAAAAAAAACCAAAAAAGCAGTCAATAAGAACTATGTGTTTGAGTTTGAATTTTAGCACGAAGGCTTTTTTGGAGATAGATGGATACCTGTGGCTTGGCAGACTGTACCTGAAATCATGCAGCCTTTTTTGAAGGTGAACCAAACAGGGATAGTATCTCTGCAGCTCTAAAAGGTGGTGAATGTTTTTTGCTTTCTCTGTGCCTTTGTTCCTTCAGCAAATACAAGCACAGTAGGGATTCTTTTTCTAGTTCAGGATCCAGAAAGCCAACATGGTGAGGTTCCCATCCAACCCCCCTATTCATTCACTTGTGCACTTGCTGTTGGCTGTAATCAGAGAGATACCACTGTGCTTCTCCATCCATTCTTATAATCATTTCAATTAAATGAAAGGTCTTTGTTTGAGGGGTTAGGGTGGGGTTTTTTCCTTGGTTTCTTTTCCTTTTTTTACTTTTTCTTTCCCTCCCTCATATGTTCTGTATAAGCTCTCGAGAGCTGTGTTGCTGTTCAGGTCTGGTCCTTCACCTCATTAGTGTTTCATATAGATACCACTGTATGACTTGGTGGTGTGCATCTGATGTCAGATTCAATAGGAGTGAGTTGTTTCAAAGGTAAGTGGGCACCTTCTAATATTTTTCTCCTGGAATATGAGGGAATCCTGTGTCCTGGTGAGAGGAACATGGTTGGTTCCTGTCAACCATCAAAGGCAGAGGATCTATAGTTCTGTCCCAATGCTGCTTCAGCCCTGAGCAGGCCCAGGCTGCTTTACAGTTTAATTTTTAATTAAAAAGCTGAAAAATCCCTGCACCTAATTTCCCTCACATCAGTGCTACATGAGAAATTCTTAAGAAGCCCAGATACCTTTGAAGCAAAAGGCTTCAAAGTGCTGCATGAAGGAGGAGAGACTGAGGGAGGCATGTAGGCAAAGGGAGAAAACCCCAACATTATTAAATAGTTCCTAGGTATATAATTTACATGTTGTGTGAAGCTCTGATCATATTGTTGTTCTAACAATAAATCGAAAGTTTGATGTTCCAGATTTAAGGTAGGATTCCATTATTAATTTAGTTCAGTTCAGCCTACAGTGAAATCAGCCTGCACATCCAGAAGAGCCATTGTCACAGTTACTGTCTCTCAGCTGTAAGTTCTTCATCACATGTACGAAACTACTTTCATATGCTTCATATTTTTATGGTCCTGCTGATGGGATGTAATATCTAGGGACCTCTAGGGCATGTTAAATACTGCAAAACAAGCAAGGAGAGTACATGCAAGTGTCAGTGAGTTATGACTCACATCATTATAAACAGATGACAGGTGGCTACAAACAGTGAAAAATGAGCAGACAGAAAGCAGTCTGACAGTCCTGCGTAACATTTATACTGAGGTGGCCTGTTCCACGCTGACTTGAAGACTATATCTGTCATGACATCAACAGCAGGTATAAAATTAGTAAAGTTCAACTGAAAGTTGTATAAAATACAATTAGCATGTTCTGTGTGAAATGACAGCATAGCATTATCTGTATGATTTGAGAGGAGTTGAGAAATTCAGTGTCAATTCCCACTGCAGCTATAACTCAAGGCATGCAGTTATTTACTAAACATGTCAAAGTCAAGAGCACCAAATAAGGTCCTGAGTGAGCCAGTCCCTGCCCTGGAGAACTTTCAGCCTATAAATGACAGTCTGCAGAAAGAGAAAAATCACATAGTTGAGGAAGAAAAAAATTGTTGGGTTTTCTTATTAGAATATCAATTTTCCTGCGAGTGCTGAAAAAGTGTGTGATACTTTTGAATGAATTTATGGAGGTGTTTGGCAAATGAAGAAAGGCCTTAAGAGGTGAGGATGAGATGAACATGGGAATGGAAAACTGTTAATGTTCTCTGAAAGGTTGTGAGGCTGAATTTTCTAAGAAAAATCCTCATAGGTTCTTTCATTTCTTGATGCTGTTTCTGCTAAGATGTAGTTTAGAAGAAAGGAATCCTGGCTGTAGCTTGTCATACCAGTATCTTTTCTGTTGTATGTTCATATTTTCAAGCCCCAGCTGAACCAGCCTTTAAGGGTCCTTAAAGGAGTAATTACCTTTTTTTTGTTTTTTTTTGCTGTTTTTCTGTAAAAGTTTGCATAAAATTATTAGGTTGACTCCATGCATAATAGTAGAGCGGATTGTCATCTGCCTTCAGCAGGCACTTAGCCTCTTAAGCAGCAGCAGCAGTGCTCTGACTACGGATAGAAAGAGGAAAGTCAGAGAATGTATCCCCTCTACCACTGCAGAACAAGCATTGTTCAACCTCATGATAAAAAGAGTTCAACAGCAGCGCTGTCTTCTGCTTCCCCCTTCCCACCCATTCTATTCATTTGTGCCCCCAGTGACTCCTCTCCTCCCTAATTGCAGATGTACCCTGTGAAAATTAAAATTGCTTTTCTCTTTTGGGAGCGAATCCTGCCTGGGATGCAGTGTGGGAGAGGCTGGATGAGCACCAGGGCCTAGGGAAAGAACAGTACCATGAGCATCTCCCAGCCTCCATGCTGCAGGAGGCGCAACTTGTGGTGAAGGTGCTGCTGAAAGACTACATCCTGATGGGCTGCTCAGTAGATTTAGAAGGGATGGAGGAAGCCCTGCGAGGTTGGAAAGGAAGTGTGGGTGCAGTGCTGATCTAACTAAGCCACAGCACAGACTGGTGCTGATGGAATTGCAGAGGACCAAGCCCACACTGGTAATGGGTCCCTTGGCCTGCATGCATTCACGCTTTGGAAGTGCAGGTCACACATCAGCCATGTCACCTCCTCTTCTTTGATGGCTTTGTGCCTGTTTTCCTTATGAGAGCTTGCCTGGTGAATCAGACTTTTCCAGAGAAATTCTAGGAGAAACTGAAAACAGTCTTTGTAGTCTCTTTGCTACTTGTGATCTCAAATTGAAACTTGTGATGCCTTGGCAGTATCATGGCCTTCCCAAGTACAGGACAGAATGGATTTCACCTCTCCTGCTATCTCCTGGCTGTTGGCCCATGCCCTACTTGTCCCTCAGAAGAGCTTGGCTGTAGGTGCAGGGAGAGGGTGCTGAGGGCTCACATGTTGCAGGTTGAGCTGAATTTTGTCAGTGCATGACAAAGCTTTTCTGAGCCTTCCACCTCTAGAATTAAAGCAACTGAGGGAAGCCTGAACAGCACCTAGATATTGTCTGGAGTCCTGTGGGCCTCAAAATTAATACTTCAGAAGCACTGTATGTGCTGTACCTAGCTGAAAAAGCAGCCTCAAATAAGACTATTGTATTATGTTATGGCACACAGCTGTCTACATCAATGTTAAACTCTCTTTATTCACTAGGATGAATAAAACTCCCCCACTACAGATGGGAGAGAACAGCCACTATAGTAATTTCATTTTAACTTCCCCTTTTTTCTTAATAAAAATACATTCTCTAATATTTAGAGTCAGTTTTACATATTTTAATAGCTAATTTTTACCTCCTTGAGGCTTGAGGTTTGAAGAAACAAGCCAAAAGAGGGGAGTGAGATGAGATACTGCTGAGGGGCCCAATTGTCCTGAACACTGGACAAAACTAACTTCTCATTTCCCACCCTGCATTAAGTTCAAAGCAAAGACAATCCTGAAAGTTCAAAAAAATGTCAGTCCTGAAAGAAACATTTATGAAAACTCTTTTTCCTCCCACTATAAAAAAGTGTGGCTGAGAGTTTTCCGTATTCTCCATGAAGCTCCGGGGAATTTTTGTGCAAAAGGAAGGAACAGCCCTGAAGAAAGGTCACAGCCAGTGGCAACTCAATCAATTTGCAGCCTCACACACTCTGAGCAAAGGTGTTTCTGGATTGGTCTGGTAAAAGCTGGAGATGCTATTTGCCTGTTCCTTGGAAAGAGGAGCTCCAATTACTCCAGCTCACTGCTTCAACCTGACACTCATTATGACACCTGCAGCAGAGGTGAAGTTGCTCTAAGAAGGAGTGTGTTTTTCTTTCCATCCACAGGAAAAACGAAAGCACAAGCCCAGCAGCAGCTGTTAATGCTTTCTTGTCCTTGAGCTTTTTTGCAGGGCAACAATTGTTCTGCTGTTTTCTTAGACTGTCTTTTTGCAGTCTGTCATATGATTGAAATGCCACTTTAGCAGATTTTAAGAAATACGTGTTTCCATGACATACAATGCTGGGCAGCACCTCTTGAGTATCTTTGAAGAAAAATGCATTCATAGATTATGATTCATGTTGCTATTTATAATTTAGGTAATTTTTTTTTCTCTCATTTTCTTTTTTTCTTTTTCCCCCTCAACAGCTTCATTTTACAGTAGATTTTGGCATTTGCTTTAACAAGATGGATAACCCTGGACAGATAACAACTCTGTCACCTCTCACTCTGGCAACACTTTCAGATTCCCTTTGAGATTTCCTTGGGCTTTTTCCTGTCTTGTTATTTTTTTTTTTCCCACTCAGCATTTTCTGTATGAAAAGGCACAAAATCAAGGCCAGAGGACTTTAATGATTCCCCACAGAACTGCTACATATCAGAGTAAATTTCCTGTGCATCAGTGTTTGTGAGAAGCTCTGTCCCAGGCATGGGGCACAGCTGGGTGAGCACACCTGGGGAGGACTCTGCAGAGCAGGAACAGCGGCACTTTTCCATGCCTGCCTTCCCAGGCTCCCCTGCTTTCGAATCCTGCACCCCTGAGCTTTCTCCTCTCACCCAGTGAGCAACTGGAGAGATTCCAGCCCAGCCCATGAAGGGTAGCCCTATCATGCATGACCACTGCAATGCAGTCACTTGGTTTTCTGCAGCCTCCACGCTGGCATTATCCCATTTCTTTCACTTCTCCATGCTCCCACTCTCACTGCTGTCATCACAGCTTTCCTCTGCAGAACCTCAGTGGCCAGCAACCACAACTTCCACTGGATTCAACCTCCCCCAGCTCTGAGCTGCTCACCCCTGTGAGCATGGGAAGCAGACAAGAGCTGAGCATATGTATTGCAAATAGTTGTAACCCTTTGATGAAGACTTGGGACTTTCAGTCTTTAAAAGAGGGCAAGAGAAATTATAACAATCAAGAAAATAATAGATGCATTAACTATAATTTCTCAATATTATTTTCAGAGAAAATATAAAAATCCCTTGAGAATCCTGGAAAAATGCAATGACCTATATTTGCCATGGAACTTTTGTTTTTTCTCCTCTCTCAGTCGCCATAACATGTGAGTAGGATCAGGATATTTGCCACCTGCAAAGGAATGTCTCTTTAATTTTATTTTCCATAGCTTTCTGAGAGATGTGCCATCACATGAGCTGTGGCAGAGGTCCAACTTCCCAGACTGCAAAGAGTTTTATTGAGCATGTTGATAGTACTCTCACCTCTCTCAGAAGCAGTTTGGGCCACCTCTTTCTTCTCTTCAAAATGAGCACTCTTCACCAAAATGAAAATAACAGAGTGCTATAATTATACTCTCTTTTTCTCTCAGTGTGTGGAATTAACACTGGAAAAGATGTTGGCTTGAGCATATTTCCAGCCAGTGTGCAAGCAGAAGCTGCAGCACTGCAAGCTGTCAGATTTATATATGAACATTCCTGGTCGAGGCCTTGCATTGGAAACTGTATGCAGGGTGTTCAAGCTGTCCTGCACAGGAGGCTTCTCTAGTGTTGTATCCCAAAATACCAATACAGCCCTTAGGATAATCCTTGTTTCTAGGCACCTTCCCAATGTTTGAGCTCATGAAAGTAAGTCTTGAAGTGAAGAGACTGATCAGATGTCTGTTCCTTTGAGTCCTCTGTCAAACTTTGGTGGAGCCCAGGGAAAGCCTGTCATCACTTCACTGGGATCTGGGTCTGGGATTTGCCTTTCTCACATTGGCACACACAGCTCAGTCACCAGGTTTGCCTGCTGGGGTTGCTCAGCAGCTACCTGCAATTGAGTGAGGGCCCAAAGCAGGTTAGGTGGCATAAATGATTGATTTAAAGTTTTCCAAGTGTGCACTACATCAACCTTAAACATTTAACTATGTTTCTATATACCTATATTTTTCAGATTAAGGTGTCAGAACATACAGTATTGAGCTAACTCAAGGAAAATGCAGGATGGGTTGTTGTATGAATTAAAAACAGAGATGCTCCCCTAGAGCACATGCAATTCCTCTGAAGTAGCATCTTGTGTCAACCCTGTCAGAGAAAAGAAAACTCTTTGAAGTGGATGGGGGACCATAAAAATCCAATTTTTATGATCTGTCAGCAAAGTATTTCTTCTACTCTAGTAGATGACATGCTAACAAAGCTTGTTTTAGCAAACATTTCAGCTTGCTTAATAAATTATAAAAGGCAGCTTGCAAATGGCACATTTCATTCTCAGTGGCATAAATCCCAAACAGATTTTTCAGTAGTGTTACGAATTACATAAAGTGATTTATAGGTTTCCTTGGCATCAGTTATCTGTATTTTTCCCTGAAATTAGACAAACTAAAAGACAGAAAAGTAGGACAGCATTTTATACTTTAATTTCTCAAATGCTCCCTACAGACTGGGAGTATTTGAGAAATTAAAGTATAAAATGCTGACAATGAAGGCTCATGGCTGAAGTATGGGAAGGAGCTGCAGGTTTGTTCTCCTTCTCTGACACAGTCTTCCCAAATGATCTTAGACAAAGCTTTGGAATTCACTATTAAAACTTGGCAAATGATGCTTCCCTACCTCCCGGCTGGGTCATGGAGGCTGTAAAGTACTCATGTATATAGCAGTAATTCAGGCCATATGATGGCCATAGGGAAATAAGAGGAAAAGTCATTAAATAACTGGTAAAAGCATCCTTCCCCTTGAGCCTGGTGCTGTTTTCTTTGGCTTCTGCAGAGGTTCTCAAACTTGTGCTCCTGTGCTGTCACCACTGTTACTGTCAGCTGCTACCTTGGTTTCAGAAAATTTTCAGTTGTCTGTAATATCTGAAACATCCTTAGGAGCCCCACACCAAACCTACCAAAATTCAGGTAGGTCAAAATCTAAAATGACCATCAAGATGGAGGTAGGTTTTGTTTTCCCCTGAGGAAGAAGGGTAGGAAAAGTAGCTTCAGATAGGGACATAAGCATTCAAAGGACAGGATCATATTTCTTCTATGTATTTTTCACACACCAATTGTTCATCAAATTGAGTGACATTTCCTACTCACTATCCACAATCCTATTTATTACCCCCAGGACATATCCCACCCTCTCCAGCCTCAGGCCGTGACAATGAACCCCACTCAGGCAGATGAGATGCATGATGCCTCCTTCATCCTTGAGCTTTTCATCCTGCAGCCAGGGGACAGAAGACAAAAAAAAATTAATGACAGTATGTAATGGGAAGGCTGTTGACAACCTCTCTACAACCAAACAATTAAATTTATCCCTGTATGAAATTAGTCAAGCCCCTCCATTTGAAACTGTCAGAAAGAATTTGTCCAGAACAGAACTAAGAGCTTGTGCTGCTCAGCCAGGCTGGTGTGTTGGAGTGGTGCAACTCCATAGCTCATGTAGTGGATGATATATGATGGTCCTTGTTAAGCTCTTCCACCTTGCAGTGAGGTTGCTGTCCTTGTCCTTCTATGTGCTGTGCCAAGGTGCTTTTAAGCTTCTTTAACCTCCTTGTTTACAAAGTGGTAAAGCAACAGCACAGCTACACATGAGGAAAAATTGGACTCTCATAATTTGCCTGGCTCTCTGTATTGAGCTGTTTTTCCTATGAACAGCACTTCTGTGTTACTGGTACGAGTCCAGTGAACAGGATGAGCAAGCAGGCAGATATGAACTGGGAGCATGAGCAGACTGTGACTTAACATCACTCTGTAGTCCGTTCCTGGTGTCAGGCTGGGGACAGTGTGATGGCCTGGCTGCTACCAACCAAGTCATGACTGGACAACATGGATGCCTACTATCCTTTCAACACAATAACATGGATTTTTCATGGATAATAATAGTCCGTCTTGCTTTCTTATGCATGATGGTGAAGAAGCAATTTGGAGGAGGATTTCTCCACCTGAGCCTAAGAGGAAGCCGGGATCATGCTTTTTGGTTGTACTGTCCCTGTTTTTCAAACCAGCATTTTTTCTGGGCAGGTATTTCCTAGCTGAGGCCTGGGGGGAAAAAATGTCAAACCTAACACTTAATTACCCCTTCAAGTGAAAGGTGGGATGAAGACACTTATCTTCCCCTTTTCCCTTCTTTTTCTCCTTTTCCTTCCCCTTACCCCTTACACAGCTAGAGTTCATGTTTTTCCCACATGCAGATATGCAAGACTGCAGTGACTTGAAAAGCATCACTTCTGATCATATGAAGAGCTGAGACTTGATTTCCCCAGAGTCTGTCATCTCACTGTTACCATTTGTTTAGAAACAAGTGTCAATGGAGATTTGTTGTCAGAAACTCTGGTGCTGAGAAATTTTCTAATCTATTAGCTCTCCTCCTCCTCCTTTCCTCCTCTCCCTTTCATAACAAAGACATTTCCATTACTTTTCTGAACATTCAGAAGCAGAGTTCATTTGCAGAATACTGTAGAGCCTTGCCAAAGCTGCAGCTTCCAAAACAGCAGCTGCTCCTATCAGCATGCAGTGGAGGGGTAAAAGTTTTGAGTGGTGTCCTATGAACATTGTGTGAAGGTTCAGGAGCATGTGAAGGAATACAGAAAACATACTGATGCTTCAGAGGTCCCAGTAGCCACATGGAAATATTATGCTCAGCTTTGCTATTCCCCTCGGTTTACAAGTGAGATATTAAACTATCTTTCAACTGCAATTGATGCTCATACTAAATGATCATTTTACATTGGCCAAATTCCCTACATATTTAGTGTGTTTACCCATTGTGTCTCATCGTGTGCAAGGTCTAAAGTTCCCTGGGACAGAAATTCTCTTTCTTATTTCATCTGTTCTAAGTATCTTGTAATGCAGAACTTTAATTCCTCTCAGCAGGGCTTTTAGGCACAGCTATACTGCAGCAATAGGTGCTTGAAAACCCCAGACTTTCAAAGATGTAGAAATATGCAGATTCTGACATTTGCCTTTCCTTGAGATGCCTGCACAGCACCTCTCAAAAGCTTTGCTTGTCTAACTGAGAATGCTATGAAATAGTCCTCTGCTGTTCACGCTTTTGGCTAAGAACCTTGAAACCAAGTCAATAAATTGTAATTTAGAAGAATCTTTTATAGCTTCCTGAAGAGGGGAAACTAAATCCAGGTATTTACGCTGGCATAGCAACCTTCATCATGATGATAATGCTGCCACTTCAATTAAAATACTGATTTCCAGGGGAACTGGATTTTGCCTCACTAAGAATATTTTAGAAGAATGAAACTGGGTACATGCTCCATTTCAGAAAGCATGCTCTTTCAAGGTGTTATATCCTTGTCATATAAACTCCCAATAAATTATAGATGTCAATTTAGTCATGTTTTCATTTTATATTTTCCAAAGATCACTCATCCAGTCTTGGATGTTCACCTTTACATCAAGTAGTGCTGTGGACATAAAAAATCTTAATGTCATACTGCTTCAAAAAACATGTGGAATTGATTTTAGCAAAGTAAAAATGTTGTTGCAAGTATTTAGTAACATGCGGAATTGTAAATTTGTGCATTACAGTAAATTTTTTAAAAACTCACAAAAGTTGCAAATGAAAACCTGGAGTTTATTCAAACAGCACAGTTCTCACTGACTTCTCCAGGGAGGAGGAAAGTCAGACACATGTGTTGAACAGCAGTCAAATTGTGACACAAATGCAAATCCCACATTAAGGTAAGGAAGTATATGACATGCAAGATTTTATACTCATCAGTTTCTTTCCTTGGGTTTATTTTAGCAATAAAGATCAGAGATGTTCCTTCATTATTTCTCAGCTAGGGAAAGACTATTACAATTTTTCCAACTCATAAACACTGTGATAGCACAGTGGGGGATTCATGAGTGCTTTGATTAGGACTTAGAATTGCAAGGAAATGAAAAGGAAAGCAGGAGGCGGTTCTTTGTCAGCGTGGTTTAAAACAAAACAGAAAAGAAGATAAGATGTGCTGCTGTGTTTTCTTCCTTGGCAGAGTTTCCCTGTGGTGGCTGGGGGTCAGGAGAGGAGAGTGAGTAGGGCAAATCTAACATAGCATTGGAGATCCTCTGGGACAGTCTGTTGTCACCTGAGCACTGCTGGTCTGCCCAAAGGATTTCTCAGGCTGAATGGGCTGTTAGTGGGCAGGACCTTGTCTCTCAGTGGCCCAGGGAGGGGGACAGGCAATGCCCACCAGTCCCCCCAGGCTGAGACAAGAATGGTGAGATAACTCCAGGAGAATTGGTATAGAGGCCAAAAAGGAACCAAGATTGGTGCTGGTGGCCCACGCTGCTGTTCCTTGCAGCCTAAACATGGTGTCACAAGCAGCAGAGCAGGGAGGGCAAACCTGCAATGCAGCAAACACTGTGGCCATGTCACATCCATCTAGTCACATCCCTGTGACCTGCTACACTTCAGGCTGGTCAGAGACCCTGGGGCACATTGCCCAGTCCTGCCCAGCAGAGAGGTCCCAGTGCCAGGCTCAGCTGGGTCAAACAGCGTGAGCTTAACCAGCACACCTTACATCTTCCTCACATGAGCAGAACATCTACCTTTTGCTCTGACAAATGTGATATGGCTTTACCAGGAGCCTTTTCTGCTGCACTGCCACTGCACGTTTCCCATTTCTGTAAACACTTCACTTCCCTTGTCAATGGAAAAGCTGTGAAAGGCAGATTACAGAAAAGCTATTGGAGGGCAACAGAAATTTCTGGACCACATGGTAATATAGCAGATCACAAGCCAGTGCCAGAATTGCAAAAGTCATTTCTGGAATGATTTTTTTTTTCCTCTACAGACAGATGGACCAAAGTAAAAATTTTTAATGTAGGCTTCTATCAGACTGGGGAACAAAATCATTATCTTAGTAGATCTGAACTCCTGTTAAAATATTTTATATTTGTATTTAAATAATTCAATAATTGCATGTTTAATATGTACTATTTAATACCTCAATGCATGTCATAATTTAATAAATCTATAAAAACATAATCTGCAATTTAAGAATTTTCCTGCTGAAAGTGATGTTTATGGGGTCCTGTACAGTAATGATTAATGAATTTTTGTCTAATTCCTCTAAATCTATTTGTACATCACAGATATACAATTTTATATAGTCCTCAGTGCTATAGCATACTAGTACCTCAGAAAACTCATATCTGTATATCATTTATATATCTATATATCTATATAGATATCTATGGTCAGTCCTGCTTGTACTCGCTCTACTCACAACATAGACCTGTAAAATCCCTCAACATAAAAAAAGAGGGACATGGAAACAAAATATTGGTATGAAAATGTCAAAGTGCTTCATGTTAATGTTGGACTACAATGGTTTGATGTTTCATTCAAAGAAACAGTTTTTGATATAGAAAGGAAGCAAAATTAAAAAACAAAATTGAAAGGAGTTTAATTGTGCACAACATATTTTGCTTTATTTGAATGAATCGTCAACTTGCTTAGGTTGCTTTCATCTGAGAGGGAAATACTTCTTTTGGTGCATTTAAAGATGTTTGTTGCAAAGAGTGGGGAAGTACAGTACTCTCTACAGTTCACATGTGAACCTAAACCCTTGCATTTATACACCTGACCCACCCTCATGCCTTGTCCTTTCTGACAAATTCCTAAAAAGCCTGGTTTGAGTGTCCTGGCCCTCTGGATCCTCCCTGTGGCTCATCCCTTCGCTTTGGCTCTGCCACGCTTCCCCATGCGCCTTTTGTCTCACCAGCCCTCAACTAATGGACCACTAAAAATGCGTCAAGTGCCCTTGGACTAATCAATGGTTACTATCTGTGCAGCTTGAGAGTTTGCTGAAGAGTTTATTTGAACGCATTTGTTTGCACAAAACTCATTCTTTAACAGTGGTTTCTCTGCATTTTCCCTCATCAGGATCAGCCCCTCCTAAACCTGCCTGGTGAGGTCATTTTACCAAACAACATCCTCTATGATGAAGCATCTTTTTTAGTAGGGGCCTTTGTTTGGCTTTTGACATGGAGAAGTAGAACAACAGCAGCACTGCTGCCAATTCAGCTTTTAAAAAATTATAAATAAGAACTGCCTTACTTTTATCCTTAAATAATTTTGATCACAAATAGAGCAAATTATGTAATAAGCAGCTACCTAGTGAGTTAATTAGCAGTGGATTTTCTAGTTTGTATTCATCAGCAGTCATATCACCAGAAGCCAAAGTCAGGAATACACCTTTTATGTTATTGTTCTAATACTCACAGCTTGTGCCTTAAGTGAGAGAGACATAGAGAGAGACAGGTTGCCTGACCAATTGATTGCACCGCAGTCTGACGGTGGAGGAAAACTTATGAGGCTTTTATGGCTGCTTGGGAGACGACAAAAAGTGCTCTAATGGTGTAATTCCAGTTTGAGCTGGAACATGCAATCATTTCATGCAAAGCTACAGAGGGGCAGAATTCCACCTATTTGTTTATAAGGTCCAGCAAGGGCAGGTGGTGTTGAAAACATGAGTGTGGAAACATAATACACCTTAGGGTGATAAAACTTTGGTGGCCCAAATGCTCCCACAGGTACTGCATCTGAACAAAGAAAAAGGAATTGATGATAAATGTGTCCCACACAATCCTCATAATAGCTCTTCTTTCTAAATAGATACTTCTGACTATTCTAAAGGGACCAATAATGTATAAGAATTGCTTTGTTCCAAGGAGCATATATGTATTTTTAAAGACCATTCAAAAGGCTCTTCTTGTTAAAGTGGATGCTTTGTCAACAATTCCCTTGGTTGCTTTATTTTTTTTATTTTGAAAGTTTCAAGAAGAACAAAGGCTAGTTATGAAAAAGATTTTTTGTGGAAATTGGACATAACTGAGTAATAAATAGTATTTTCTTACAAAATATAACTACAAATGTATTTGTTTACTCAGTACCCTTGAGTTTGGTGAGATCAGTTGTAAATTGCCTTCTTTACCGAAGAACTTTGGTTCTCTGTTGCCCCTGGTTCATGGGAGTCTTTCCACTGGCTCTGGTAGGAAGATAATGATAGGAATTAAAAACATCCTCTAAAGTTTCTGTACTCTCCAGTCTAGTCCTTAGTCATGGGCAATCTGTCTGGCTGCCTCAGCCTGGGGTCAGAGAGGGGAATTTCAATGGAAGAAGACATGTGTGAGAAGTCCAGCACAAAGTGTCCAAATTACAGCCTTGGAGGGTAAAATCTAAAATAAAACCTGAAATAAGCAACCACTAATGAGCAGTACTCAGTACTCAGAATGGCAGATTCATGGTGGCAAAGTAGAAGAGACTGAAATTAATCCAGCCTGGTATAAGATGCAAAGTTGACTTTTCAAGCCATAAATACTTTTCTAATTTTAGGGTTCAATTTTTAATGACTCAGAAAATAGAAGAAAAAGAAAACACCACTAGTCAGGATTCATACTTGGTGTGTTTTGTGAGCACACTGGAAACACGCTTGTCTGAAATTCTTGTGCATGTCTTTCTTACAAGAGCAAAAGCTCTTTTTGTGTATTATGAGTATATGTATATATGGGTATGTTTCTCAAATTGTGTTTATGCCCTCATTCCAGAGGAACAGCAACTTGGAGTCCTTCCTCTGAGGCACCTCTGATGTCAGGGGCTGCAAATAATGATTCGTGCCCTGAACCTCCCAACCATCCCTCTTCCTTCCCCTCCAGCTAATCCTTTCCCTTGAAGAGCACAGCATAGAGCTTGGGCACATAGAGCACAGCACCAGAGCAGCATTATGGCTAGCACTTAATTTCATTTTCTCCCTGAATCAGGGTGTCTCTGTACTTTCAGCATTGAATGTGAGTCCTGCTATCAATGATTTCTTGCCAATCTATCTACAGAAGTAATAACAAGAAAACCAAAGGGTAAAATTCAGACCACTCCTCAATTATTCATGTTTTTGTTTCATATTCTCTGTCTGCCTTCATAGTGAGACAAGGGCTCAGTACTGCCAATTGTCCTCACCATATTCTGCCAGTGTTACCCAAGCCTTTTGTAATCTGAAACCAATATTCTTCTCATCTTTAAAAAAGAGAAACTATTGTAAAAATGGATACCTAAACTATAATAAAAATCTGGAAGTATCAAGTAGATGGTGTCAGGGAGCAGGATGGTCCCCCTGTTATCCAGGAGGAGGCAGTCAGACAACTGCTGAGCTGCTTGGATGTTCATAAATCTATGGGACTGGATGGGATCCACCCCAGGGTGATGAGGGAGCTGGCAGATGAGCTTGGGAAGCCTCTCTTCATCATTTACCAACAGTCCTGGCTCACTGGTGAGTTCCAGGTGACTGGAAGCTGGCCAATATGACACCCATTCACAAAAAGGGTGGGAAGGAGGATCCTGGTAATTATAGGCCAGTCAGCCTGACCTCAGTACCAGGTAAGGTAATGGAGCAGTTTATACTGAGTGTCATCACACAGCCCTTACAGGATGGCCAGGGGATCAGACCCAGTGAGGATGGGTTCAGGAGGGGTAGATCATGTTTGACCAGCCTGGTCTCCTATTATGACCAGGTGACCCACCTGATGGATGCAGGAAAGGCTGTGGATGTTGTCTACCTGGATTTCAGCAAGGCCTTTGGCACTGTCTCCCACAGCACACTCCTGGAAAAGCTGCAGCCCATGGCTTGGACAGGAGCACTCTGTGCTGGGTTAAGAACTGGNCTCATTCTTCCCCTGTACTCAGCACTGGTGAGGTCACACCTTGAGTGCTGTGTCCAGTTCTGTCCCCTCAGTTTAGGAAGGACCTTGAGACCCTTGAGCACATCCAGAGGAGGCAACAAGGCTGGAGAGGGGCTTGGAACACAAATCCTGTGAGGAATGGCTGAGGGAGCTGGGGGTGTTTAGGCTGGAGAAAAGGAGTCTCAGGGGTGACCTTATCACTCTCTACAACTCCCTGAAAGGTGGCTGTAGTCACCTGGGGGCTGGTCTCTTTCTCCAGGCAGCAGCTGACAGAACGAGAGGGCACAGTCTCAAGCTGCACCAAGGTTGGATCTTAGGAAAAAGTTTTTTATGGAAAGAGAGATCAAGTACTGGAATTGTCTGTCCGGGGAGGTGGTGGAGTCACCATCCCTGGATGTGCTTAAAAAAAGATTGGATATGGCACTGAGTGCCATGGTTTAGTTGAGGTATTAGGGCATGGGTTGGACTTGATGATCTTGAAGGTCTCTTCCAAACTAGTGATTTTGTGATTCTGTGATTGTGTGTGATTCTGTGATTCTGTGAAGTTCTCTGTCCTTAGTTCCAGCTGTCAAAGTTTGACAATGCCAATAAGTAAATGCTTAATTCTCCAAAAGTTTCTACTGTTGCCTGTTTCCTTGCATGCATTTTTATTTCCATTTTATAGAGGGCTTGATTCCTTTCTATTTGTGTAAACGTTTCCCTCTACAGATGAGAAGAAAATGCAGAGGAATTTATTCTTACTAAGAACAAATATTAATAGTTCAGGATGAATTTAGCTTGATGGTTGCAACAGAAAAATATCTGGAAAAAGTTACCTTACAACACACCTTTTGCTGTGGATGTTTTCACTGCTTAACACTCACAATGTGAATTATACTCCATGGGAGACAGGGAGGTTGATTTCCTTTTGACACCGGCAGTGACTGCTAACGAGCTGATTAACTAAAAGCAATGGCATCGTTGCTGAGTGAGTCATTAGCATCGTCAGTGAAAAGCATTAATGAGGAGGGAAAAAAACCCCAATTGCATAGAAAAAAACACAGAGCACATGATAGAGTATTTTAATTCGTTCAAAAATAGTTTCTGTTCCTCTGCTGGTATAATTAAGGCTTTATTAATTTAGAATGGGAACAGATGAGAACATGAAGGTTTGTGTGCCTGCATCAGCTCAGGTACAGCTCATAAGCTTGAAAAGAGACCACCAAGAACCACAAACTTTCAGGGCAAAGGTTCCTTCATGGTACAGATTGTGGGAGAAATTAATACCAGCCCCTTCTGGACTGATGTCTGTTTCTGTATCAGACATGCAGCATGCCTGTATGGACAATGGGCAGACTTCAAAAGTGTGACTGTTTAATCATGTTCCATATAATTTATTTTCTGTAGGCTTCCAATAAGAACTTACAAGTAAAATGCAAAAGAGGCAAAATCCTACACCTCTGCATGTAAATGGCAATGGTCATTGGAGTATAACCAGGAGTTCATCCATAATGTACTAATGTTCCAACAACAAATTTAGTATATCTGCATGGAAATTACCTCCAGAAATTCCTCAGACAAAAAGCCATTGAAAACTATGATAAACTCGTATTTTGGGATTACTGAGGTCTCTGTCAGGCTCCAAATCTGGATATTGGAAATCTGGACTTGGAATATAATTTTATTTTTTTGACCTTCAAAAATTTGGATCACCATTCCACTATTATCTGAAGGAGTACTGTGCAGAAGTTCAGAAATTAAAATTTTTCTGATTGATTCCACTGAACATATTCAAAGAAAAAAAAGTGTGACTTTGTCTAGATTGTCCACTTGTATGTGTGGACACTGAAAGTGACTTGTGTGTTCAACACATCCAGGAATCATAGAATCATAGAATGGTTTGGGTTGGACAGGACCTTGAAGATCCCCTAGTTTCAACTCCCCTACCATGAACAGGACACCAACTAGACCAGGTTACTCTGAAAGGGATCAAAAATTTCACGACCAAAGAATGAAGGCTTATCCCTGACAGGCTCTGTGTGTCTTAAAAGACAGATTCAGAAAAATCACAGAGTAATTTAAGTGGACAGGGATCTCCTAAGGTCCCTTCTACTCTGACCTTCTGCTTGAGGTGTAGTCAGATTATCTCTTCCAAGGGCTGTGTCCAGTCAGGTCATCCAAGAATGGAGGTTCTCCAACCTCCTTGGGCCCTGTCCTAGTATTGGACCACCCTCATGCCAAAAAATGTTTCCCAATATCTAACAGGAATTTCTCATGTCTTCTGTCTCCTCAGATGAGGCAGTGGCAGACAGCCAGAACATCTCCCTTGAGCCTTCTCTTCTTCATAGGCTATTAAGGAAGTACAGTGCACTTGACTCCTACAGATCTGCACTGCATCCTAATATCTGGCAGGGTTGCTTGCAGTGGGTAGCCAGACTGTGACATTACTCATTTCTACCCACTTTTCTCCTCTGATTGTACCAGGTACTCTGTCTCTCTCAAAAATGCTATTTTAAGGGAACCATGATTTTTAATCTAGCTGCTGGCATACCTCGCTCTGCCCACAGGAAAGCACGGCAGCCACTGAGACAGGCACAGAAAAGCTGTGCCTGCCATTCTTACCCTGTACCCTTACACTTACCTGTGTGATGGTGCTCCACTGCTGTGACAAAGGGTTAACCTCTGCAGAAAGGCCCAGGTGAACAGAAGTGGGATTTGAGCCCAGGACTAGGTCCAGATTTAAGAAGCCAAAAATCTCAGTATATTAACTACCATATTGTGTGAATCCAGAGGTGTTGAAATCTCAGCACCAAGATAGTACAATATTATTTGAGGATACAATGCAAAATAAAAATGAGAGAAAAATGGGAACAAAAAAGTGTAGATGGAGGCTTGCATCTGTGGAACCCTTTCTTTACTAAACAGCAGCTGGAAATATAAGGTTGGATCACCCAACTATTTCCCTATTGATCCTCAATAGAAGTACATTTTTTACTCGTCATTATAGAATCACAGAATCTAAGATTGGAAAAAACCTGCAAGATCATCAAGTTCAACCTTTGACCTAAGTTTAATACTTTAATACCAATTTCAAGGAGATTTGCAGGTGAGTCCAGGCAGAGGTCTTTTTAAGGCCCGTGTGGGCTTGGTTTTCAAAGGTAGTAGAGTAACATGGCAAATGTTTCATGGATTCATGCAGACTCCCCAGGTGGTGGCTTTGAGCAGCATTGCTGATGCTGGAATGACAGACAATCCAAGCATCTGTTCATACTTCAGCTCTGGGCTCACACAGCTGAACTGGAGGTTTGGTCCATGTGAGTATGGAAGCCACTGGGAAACCTCCAGGCTTCACTGCATAGGATAAGTTGATAGGATCTTGATCTCAGTGCAGATGTTGCAGTTGCATAATAAGTAGGTAAACTTTTAGTAGGAGATTGGACTAGGTGACCTCCATCCTAAATTTTACTGTGATTCTGTGAATTGCCAGATTAAATGTCAAGACTTTTCCCTTCCCTCTGAGGTTTACCATAATTTGGTATTACAAAGGCTGATGATTCAAGGATGTTGAAGGAATGTTTTAGGTCTAACTTTTCCTAAAGTTCTCGAGGCTTTCATGTCTAATCCAACATTCACATGGGCCTCATAGGGTCTTTTGGAAAGCAGCAGTATCATACTTTTAAGAACCTAAGCTCTATTTAAGAACTCAGGTGGAAGTTGGCACCTACAGTATTCCTGGACAACAGGACATTGCAATATCCAATTTTTAGTCATGTTTCTCTCTAGGCCATTAAAGTCCTGATTGAATTCACTGGGCTGATTGAATATCTAAGACCTAGTTCAAGATAATACAGCAAGGAAGATGTAAAACAGCTAATGAGTGATATTTGCAATTCCTCTCTCCATGCAAAATGGTGTAGTTCAAACCAGAAGACTTGAGGAGCTCTCTGGTAAGCTGCAGAGTATCTCAGGACTGTTATCCACAACCACATAGGAGATGTGGGTCTAACATGATACAAACAACAAAGAGAATAATCTTGTTCTTCCTGTCTCAGGTGAGACTTCTAATAAGTGATTAAGGCAGAAAATAGGACAGGATCCCAGCTGTGCAATTGCTCTTGTTCACCAGATGTGACAGAGAGATTACACAAGCCCCAGCAGGTGCCAGAGCAGGAGCAAGGAGGGAAGGGATCTGCCTGAGAAGGGGGATTTGTGGGGCTTTGATTCCCCAGGCAGGAATCCAAGGAGCTTGTTAGAGGGAGTCAAAACCCAGGAATGAGTGATGCTTAGAAGGCTGCAGTGATCAAGATTTTGAAGATCATATACATTTTAGCAGGCAGTTAATCAATCTATGAAATCAGCCTCCTTGTTTGGAATTGATTCTGTTTATTACATAAATCAATAGATAAATATACAGAATCTTTTTCTTAAATTATATTGCATAGCACATAGGGCTTCAGGGAAGAAAATCATCTATTTAACACTCTTTAAATCTTGCATAATTTTAGTTAAGTCATATTTCATCGCACGCTTGTCTTTTAAACTGATGGATATTTTCCAAAATGTAGTAGTTTCTTAATATTTTTTATACCAAACCTCTCAATGTCAAATACTAAAAGCAATGATTTTAGAGAGTGAAAAAAAAAGGAACACCATCCCTTCTCTGCCTGAACAGGAGAGTAGTTCATACTGATTAACATTTTTTTCTAAAAGTGTTGCAGACTTCTGGTTACCAGGAACCCTGGAAACCTTTGCATTTGCAATTTAGTTTAGCAAACAGAAGCCTTGCTGGTTCCTTTGCTTAGAAAGGTTTATATCAGCATTAGCAAGCTGGTAAAATACTTTGCTCTAAAATTTTAGAAGAGTCTATGATAGGTCACATTTCTATGTTGTCATGGTGACGAGAAGTGCAGATGTCAAGCAGAAAGTAGAAAGTGGTGGTATATATGGTGGTTGGATTATTAAAAGACTTGATTAAAGCAGCTTTCAGAGGGCTCAGATGTTCTCTCTTCCAACAAATTACTCAGACTTCAGTAGCTGGAGGCCCAACACAGAGACCACCACACCCAGCAACCCTCAGGCTTTTGGTTTCAATGGACTGTGGATATGGCCATTAGTAAGGTATTGATGTGAAACAAATGCATCAGTTTCCTTCTTCCAGAGACAAAGCCCTCCTACAGACCGAGGTCCTGCAGCTGCTTGAAATACCTGTAAATTTAATAAGGACTGTTTTTTGGTGGTTGTTTGATATATGGTAAATGGAGTGTTACTTTTGATAAAGCTTCTGAAGGTGTTTCGGAATTGAATTAGAATTAAAATTATAACGTACTTAACCAAAATGTGGAGGAAAAATACAAGTTCACATAAAAATTGCCAACATATAGTACAAAATAGGGTGAGTGGCAATTTAAAAAGCAGCCTTGACTCTACTGAAGGTGAGGGATACCTGCTGCAGGGGAGTAGTGGCAGTGATCAGGGTACTTAACAAGGATGAATACACTGAAGCCATTCTTCTCTATTTGTTCTGCCTTTGTTCACACTTTTAATACCTTCTTGATATTGCCTTTGTGCTCACACCACAGAGAGATTCTCTCACACGTAAGCTTGATACACGTTCTTGGTTTGGAACAAGAATATGTGTTTTTGGTTTGAGCCAGGAAAACACGAGCATGTGACATAGGAGGAGAGGCTGAGGGAGATGGGCTTGTTCAGCCAGGAGAAGAGATGGCTTTGGAGGGAGCTGTGTCCTTCAACCAGCCACCTTATGGGTAGTGTTAGGAGCCTCACAGCCATACTCCCCTTAGAGACACACACTGAAAGGACAGGAGACAACCAACACAAGACGCAACAAGAAAAAATTATGATTGAGCATAGGGAGAAAGAAGTTTCACAGCCAGTTTGGTCAGGGCCTGGGACAGATGCCAGTGAGGCTGTGCATCCTCAGAGTTACTGAAACTCAGATGGATGCAACCCTGAGATATCTGCTCTAGCTTTAAAGATAGCCTTTTTCTGAGTGGAAATTAGGAACAAATTAGGAACTTTCAAATTAAGTTTTTTTATGATTCTATGTTTTTCTGATTTAAATTAGAGATAAAAATCAGTGTTGTGATAAGAGAACCCAGGCTTCTTCTATGCAATGCAAATGCCCAACAAACATCCTGTTTTGCTTTTCTGTTTAGATTTAGTGATATTTTAAAGCCGTTTTATGTTGACTGGTCATTAATTCCAAGACCACACTTCACAGAAATGTAAGTGAATTTAGCTTTATGTATTACAGCCTGTTCTCCTCTTTATGTCTGTGAAACTGTTGTTGCTCAGCCAGAGAGCCCTGAAATCTGCAACATAGACATTTTTTGCTATAGATAAGGCCAGGGACTTCTGTGGGGGATCACTAACTTAACAATAAATTCATTTGCACAGCTCAAAACCAGCAGTGGGGAAACGGTGAAAAAGACACTCCTCATTCCCATCCCTTTTCCTCCTCCTCAGCTGTTGGCTGCTTTCTTTCCCAATGGGATCCATCTTGCCAAAAGACCAAAACCTAGACAGAGCTCCAAGAACAGCAGCAGGTATATTTATCTACGTGGCACACAACTGTTAAGATCCTTCAAGCAAGGCTGCCTGCCTTCCATACCCTGCAGCCCATATTCCCTGTCCAGACAAACCATGTTTTCACCCCTTGTCATCAGCTGAAATATCTCCTATCCCTGTTTCTGACTGCAGCCACCATGAACCTTCTCACATTTTACAGCACCTTTTCTGACTCTTGGATTTTAATTTTCTAGGTATAAAAAAATTTCCTAGCATCATCTGCTTCAGTTTGGGCTACTCTCAGTGTAGTAAGGATGCCACTCACAGATATCTTACAGGCAAGGAGAGGGACATGTGGAGTCATAGTAGCATGAGCTGCACTTTTGAGCTCCAATCTACTGAGAGTTCATTGGGGTATTTTTTTGTCCTACTCAAGAGAAGAGTCCCCACAAGAGATGTGATGTAAGTAAATCTGCATGGCTGGTTGTGTGAGCAACGATCCCATGATCAGATCTTACATGTTGATGGACAACCAATCAAGTGTAGTGGTAAGAGAGAGAGGAGTCAAGACCAGAGGGATTTAGTTGAAGTACAAGTTAATGTCTAAGTGTCTAATTAATTTTATTATCCTACAGTCCTCAAGGTTTCCCAGAATTTTCAGGTCCAGTGCTTTTTTGCTGAGAATACATCCAATTACATGAGAGTTCAAAAGGGTGTGTTCTTGAGGCAGACATTTCCTTCCCACAGCAACAATGCTATTTTATGTGGGCTGCATTGCCCTGCTGCAGCACACAGTATGGAGATCGGAGCTTCTTCTCCAGAGCTGTGTTTCCAAAAATAGTGATGATCACTGAGAATGGAAGAGAGGAAGCATGTATTTCTCAGCAGAAATCTTGGTGGTGAAGAGTGAGGTCAAAAAGCTCTTACAACAGACTGTATGAGCCAAAGGAAATTTTTCTGCATTAGTCTGTGCAGCTGTGAAAAAAACAAGTAGCCTGACCCTCCCCAGAAGTCCAAAGAGACACCTGCAGGGACAGTCCAGATCCAGCCAGGCTGATGCTAGGACAAAAACCCAGTGACTGAAAATAATCTGATTGGGCAGGTGCACCAAAAGGAACTGAAAAGGGCTTCAGAGGTCAGAAGCAATAAGTGGAAATCTCATACATTAATTCAAGTATGTTGACCTCTGCCACATTATTTCCAGATAAGTAGAAATCTGACTCATTTCCAAGATGTAAAATTCATTTGATAGAATAGCAAAGGGAGTTTTCAAAAAGCAACTTGACTCGAAGTGCTCTGAGGACATTATTTAAAATTTAGTTAGCTGACAATCTGAATGAACTCCTCTGTATATACAATGACATTTTGCTTCATTCACATGTTACATTTGGTAACCATGATTTTTTCCTAGCCCTTTCAGATGGCATTTGTTCAAAAGCCTAAAATGAAACAGTGATCACAGGGATTTCAGTTTAAACCATTTCACTGTGTAAGGAATAGTAGTAAAGCTGTAATTATTCATTGGGTGATGCTCAGCTTCTGAAATGAAGGGAAACCTCCAACTGAGAGTACAGACACTGCAGTGGAATTAGCATTGATGCATTGTGACCTCCATTTTCTGTAATTGTCACAGCTGCTATCACAATTAGGATCATTATTCCATCAGGAGGTAATGCTCCTGATATAGAAGGAAAGGGAGAATGTTTGTCTAATCATTTGGGGGTGACTTATTCAGAGGTCACACGTTCTGTTGCAGCTTTGATGTTTCTGCTGCTTAGTGAATATTGCTATTCAATCACCCATGTCTGTTAATGGTTTGTATGAAAGAGTTGCTGTTCAAAGTACAATGGATTTATGGATCCATATTTTAGGATTCAAAACCTTAGTTAAAACGATTGGCAGAAAGGAAAGCAAAGACCTGCTAAGGGCCATGTAATGGAAGGTGCAAAAGACTTTCACTCATGTCAATGGACATTTAAAGGAGGAAATCCTTCAATTTTGTTAAGACTTTTGTTCTTAAAAAACAGCTTGAGTTTTACACTCGATGAAACACAAGAAGAAATCAGTACTTCAGAGCAAGTAGCATCCAGCTTGCTCATAATGTGTTTAATGAACAACAAGAGATAGATCTCAATACTGCACTAGAAAACAGATAAACATCACGCTCCTGGGTAACTGAACTGCCAATTTCAGATGTACACAATCTCATTTTAAAATGTATATTTCTATATGTGCTCTTGATTTTAAACTGACTATGTCACAAGGGGGGGGATACTAAAGCAAAGTATCTGTTGTACCTATCAATGACCATCCTCTTAGAGGTAATAGAGGGTAATAGACCCTCTTACTACGTCTTTTCTCACCTAGTATACACATCTACTCACATAGATTAATTTCTGCCTCTTCCACAGAGTTATAATAGTGAAGGCATTCCTTCATTTTCCAGACTTTGGCTCCAAAGGTGTTAATTTTCTTTACAGAGTAACCAATGTATTCACTTCACTGACTCATTTTTGGCAATCACCATTAAGAAGAGTGACAACATTAGTAGTTAGGTGCCATATGTGTCTGTGTCTGCCTGGTCTTTGGATGCACTTTTAACAAAATCTGCAGTGGCAGTGCACAGTAAGAAGAATATCTTCCTGTAAGGTTTTTTTCTGCTGTGATGTAGCTTCATCCTGTAACATAGTGAAGGGCAGCACTAACTCCTCAGAAACAGATGACCATTTGCTTTAGCTTCATGATCAATCTTTCAGTGCACTTGCCAGTGGAATGGATGGGAAGTAATCTTGCAGAAGAAATTTCAACAGAGACTTTCTGTGCCTGTAAATCAGGGCACGCAGTATAGATATGAGTGAGAAATATTAACATACAAATTTCAGAGCTTCACCATTCTCCTTTGATGTTTTAATGTTGATCTTTTGTCTCCTTGAGACAGTTTTCTACTTGCCTTCTCTGTAGTGAATGTTGTGAGCAAATTACTGCCTTTCTCTTAGCATGACTTGTGTCAGATCATTCCTGCTTCTTTTATTATCTAGGACAAACAATTTGCATTGCTTCCAACTTTCTTTGTAGCTTGTGCTTTCTAGACTGTTGGTAATTCCTGTTGCTCTTTGGCTTTCTTCCATTGATCAGTTGCTTTCCTGAAGTACCAAAAATGAGATTGGTTCTACAGTCAGGTCTCACCAGTACTGAATAAACCAAAGGAATTACATATTATTATAGGTAACAGATGCTCCCTTTTTAACATTCTGAGATGAGGTTCCTCTTTTTTTTTTTTTTTTTTTTTTTTGTAAGGATGATGATTATTTTTAACTTGCTCTCAGGCTGTGATCAACTTTAGGACATTGTGTTTTCTACAGGGCACCTGCTAATCATTGTCCCCTACTCTGTACTTGGGCAATTGTTTGCTTGTGTGTAATTTTTCACTTGTTAAATTGCAGTTTGCTCTGTTTTTCTAGAAATTATGTTAAATTTGTGGAATTCTTTTCTATTCTCCCCATGTAGACCAGGGTGTTTCAGCTCTCCCTGTGCTGGGGTTGCTGCCTCTATCCAGTCAGAGAGACAGGATTTCTACTCACCTGAAGTTTCCTGGGAGGGTGGAAAGCTTGTGAGCACCTTGCACGGATCTGGAAGATACAGATGCAGCTGAGTTTTTGGGGAAGAGGTCTGCTTAGTTTTCCACAAGTAAAAAAATTGGTGCAAATACCTACACAGAAAGGTCAGCCTCAACAGGAGTTTACCCTCCTTTCCCATGCTGGGGCAACCAGAATACCACAAGTGTTTTTCCCTGTCCTGTGAGTGAGCCCATCAAGGCTGTGGGCCATTACCTTCTCTAAGGTGGAACTGAGCTACTTGCCAAGTCCCAGATTGGGAGCTAGGTGTCATTTCTAGCCAGGAGTGTCGCCAGTAATACCAGCAAGGGTTCAGTGTGGTTAAGAAAATGGTTAAATGCAAAGTGACTCGGAGGCTTTATCACAGGAAGAATGCAGTGCTCTTCCAGCACCATTGTTTACAAAGCATAGGTTATACATTCTCCTGCCTCAACATATTATTACTGAAAAAGATCATTAGATACTTGGAGAACTTGCCACATTAGACACTTGGAGAACTGCTGGTCTTAATGTAGTTCATCAATTTTATGGAAGGCTATGTCAGAAGAGGTGTCTACGTCTGCATCAGAGCCTTCTGCAGATCATACTCCATAAGAATCACTCAATTTCCTTTCAAGGAATTCAGAAGCCTGACCTGATACTTCAGTCTTTCAAAAATAAAATGATATGTGCTAAGCTGGGAGCCAGACATACCAGATGGTACAAGTGCCCAAAGGCACCTACAGCTGCAGGGGTTTGCTGTGCCCAGAGATCCTGCAGACAGAGAGCCATGCTGCAGAGATTGTGTCAGTCCAATATAGAGAAAAAAAAATATATTTATATAGAGAAAAAATGTGACACTAGGGCCATGGGCAGCAGTTTGCAGGTAAGGATGGGTTTTGTGTGTCACTGCATTGAGTCCACACATAGACTTTCCCTAAAAGCCAGTGCTGTCAGCTTGACAGTAGAATTGCTGTTGTGAGAAACACATCTTACCCAGCAGGACATGAGCAGGGAGATCAGAGGCAATTGCAGTCAGATGGCGCTGAAGAAGGTTGCTTCTCTGTCAGAAGTCAATAATTTCTTGAAAGTATCTTGCACTGCATTGATTTCAACAGAAAGAATAGAAATTATTCACCATAATTTTTTTTTTTTCTCCCTTTCAAAATGAGGTTCTGGTATAATTTTTTAAATGTTGCATAATTGCTAAACAAATTAAAATTAGAATACTTTATTGAGTACAAAACATAATCACTGATAACCTTATAGATTTTTTTAATTAATGATTTTTCTAAATTTTGATGGTTTGGAGTTTCTTTTGACCTCTTTTTGACTTGTGTTCTGATTTTGTGACCATCTTTTTTAAATGGGAAATTAATTTACAGTACATCATTGAACTGACCAGCTGATGAGGCTTTGTTCCTGATTTGCCTATAAAGCTTAAACCGAGAGTTTCTGTACTTCTTAAAAAATTACATGAATTGTATTTCTGAAAGGTAGAACACTGATTTGATCCTACTTTTCATTCCTGGTGTGTCTTATATTTGCAAATCTAACAAAACCATCTCTTTGGCAAGTCTTTAGTGTAGTTTAAAAATTGCTTCCAAGTAAAAGAAGACAAATTATGTTACCATGTCATGTATTGATTTCATTTGGATCATGGTGTGAGTGAATCAGATGTCACAATATAATTTTGCTAAAATGTTCAGTGAAGTACCAGAAGCAAAGGAAGCATGCAGGTGGGGATTTTTATGTGAATATGCTGTCTTTAGCAACAGTTGTGTTGTGGAGATCAGTACTTTCCACTGTGCAAGTAACACACACATGCCAGATTTTTAAAATACAATGGCTGCATCTTTGGTTTGAGACTTGTTATTCCTTTTTCCATGCTTGTTGAGATGACCAGAGTTTAAAAGTTAATCTTTAATAAGGTTATATCTTCCAAAAAAATTGAATCAAAATGATGAGATTATCCTGAATTTCATTGTAAAGAGCCAATTTTTCAAAAGACATGGTGATGTGAACATGCAGTTTGTGCTGTGTACAGAACAGAACACTCAGAGTGTCTTCCCATTTTTCTTTGTAGCTCTTCTTTTCCTCTTGAATCTATTTTAGGTGCTTCAGTGCACAGCTCCCACCCCATGACAGCAAAGGAGTCTTTATGTGGTGTAGGCTAGAACAGACTGCAGTGTGGGAGGATGGTGGATTACTGTAGCTTCATATTACAAGCAAATTTAGCAAGTGCTTTAAAAAGCCAAACTATGAAATAACATAAACTCATGATCAAAAAAAATCTAGAAATATAAATCTGAGGCTTATTTTATTCTAAGAGGATATTTAAGTGGAGAGCAAAGGACTGATGATAGATGGAAGAGCACGCTACTACAGTAGTAGAAAAGGTCAACCCAAATGAGTGATTTCTTGGCTGACTCACAATCCATTACATTAATAGTATTATTGATTAATCTTTAACTAAATCCCCTTTTGGCTCTTTCTTATTTTAAAATATTTTAAAAGTTTAATGAGTTAGCTTAGCTAGAGATTAGCTCAGTTGGTTAGAGCATGGTGGTAATAGAGCTAGATCTCTGTATGGGCCATTCGCTTAAAATTTGGACTTGATAATCCTGTCAGGTCCCTTCCAACACAGAATATTCTGTGGTTTTGGTAAAAGACAGCAGAGGGAAGACAGAATTCAAACATTATGGCAACTGTGAACGTCAGAGCTCTAGGAATGTCTTAAAGATTAGAGAGGGATGCAATCCTTTCCTCTCCCTGATATAATCCAGCCATTGCTAATTCAGGTTAAGTAACTTCCCCATAAAGTCTCCAGTACCTGCTGGTTTGTCTGTGAATGAGCAATCTCTACTGAAAGTGTCCAGTTTTGTGCCCCTCAATACAAAATAGGTGCTGGAGCCAGTCCAGAGAAGGGCAGTGGGGCTGGTAAAAAGTCTGGAGGATAAGTCTGATGAGGAGTGGCTGAGGGAGCTGGGGCTGTTTAGCTTGGAGAAAAGGAGGCTCAGGTGAGATCTTTTCATTCTCTACACTGCCAGAAAGAAGGGTGTAAGGTGGTGGGGGTCAGTCTCTTCTCCCAGGTGACAAGTGACAGGACAAGAGGAAATGGTGTCACATTGCACTGAGGGGAGGCTTTGACTGGATATAAGGAAAAATGGCTTCATTGAAAAGGTTGTCAGGCATTGGAAAAGGCTGCCCAGGAAAGTTAAGTCACCACCCCTGGCAGTATGTAAAAGAAGAATGGATGTGGCATTTGGGGACATGGTTTAGTGGTGGGCTTGGCAGTGCTGGGTTAATGGTTGATCTCAATGGTCTTAGAGGTCTTTCCCAATGATTCCATGAAAGAGTTCGAAAAGCAATAACTGCCTTTGTCATTCAGCAGATGGTGCTCTTCCCTTCTGAAGTTAGAGCTCATGTTGCTGATGAATTAGGTGTCTCACTTCAGAAGTGATTTAGGTCTATAGTTCTATCTTTTATGCCACCACTGCTTGCTGAATGTTTGCCAAGACTGTTAACCCCTGTGCCTGAGCCAAGTCAGATTTCATTGTGTTTCCTTCATTTATCTTCTCACCTGACAAGGAGTTGACAATACATGAGTCTGGTGTCTACCAACGTTTTACTGTCAGTCCCCAGGAAAGAAACAATATGTGCCTGGTGAATGGACTTGGTATCTCTCCAGAAGTGGACCTACTGGTTTTCCTTCTGGGTGCAGCATTTTTCTGAAATATCTCTCCCACTCAGGCACCAACACAGACCTTTCTCAGCTCTCTGGTTTTTCAGGACCTACATCTATGCTGATCAACTCCAAAGGGTCCAAAGGGTGAGTGCACATGTACTGTGGCACCCAACCTGATCAACCTTATTCCTTACCTGTGCTGGGGAAAGAACTGGGCATTCTCCAGCCTCTACCTGCCATGCTGCACCTTGGTTTGTATCAGAAGAAAAACATAGGTGTTAATAACAATAACAGTAGGTGCTCCTGCCACATCCTGGATTTGGATTTGGTAGAAATGCTGAAGGCATACAGAAGCATGCATCTTCTGCTCAAGCTGGAGACAATCTGAGTGATAAGGTTTAAGAAGCTTGAGAGAAAATGAGCATATGCTGAAAACAGTTTTCACCATGAGGACAGTCATGCAGGGGTGCATGTTGCTCAGAGAGGCTGGGCCAAAGACCCCCTGCAGTCCCTTCCAGCCCAATTGTCCTGCAATACCACAATTCCCTGTTACATTACAACTTGCTTTAAAAACAGAATCAATCCTGGAAGATTAAAAATCCCTGTGGTTATTGTTGACCAAATTCAGGATTTTATTTCAGTCTGCTTTAAAGAATCAGGATCACATATGTGATGTGTTCATTTGCTCCCCTCTGGAGCAGGAAGAGCTTGGAGATCTTCCAAGCTCAAGATCATCCCCAGCATTTGGGCTGGGGATGAGCCCTACATGGATAAGAGTGAACCTGAGTTACTTCCCTCATTCACAGGTTGGCCTGGCTTCATTTACTTGGTTCTCCTACTCATAAATGTAAGGATCCACCAGTGAATTTCATGAAGTTGGAACAGTCATGCATCAGGGAAAGGAGAAATATCAGTCTGGGCTGATGCCAACTTCAGTAGTAGAACTTGGGTTTTCCTTTGAGAAGACATTACATAGCATGTAGCTGGAAAAAGATCCTGTCATAGAAATTGAAAATACTGAAAACAGATGAAATGCTAATGAGATACTTCAGCTGTGAACAAATTATGCTGGGTGTTCATTAAAAATTGTTAAAATGGCCCCACCTCGTTATAAGGAAGGCATTCCTCATGTTCAAATTACAAGTTTATAAAATATGAATAATCAAGTCTGATTTAAACAAAAACTCAAATATCTTCCCAAATATCTCCCTGTAAGTATAATATAGATTAATATAAATTCTGTTTTACCCGAGTAAATGACTGCACCATGACATACGATGATGTACCACCATAAAGAGAGATGGATAGTATAATAAGTACTAATTATGTGTTTTAATGGTGTTGTGGGCAAATTCAACTGGTGCTCATGCTCATAAAAGTTAAATATGCATAACGTCAACTTTATTTAAAGTTAGTAAGAAATATCTTTATTTTCCCTTCCCACTGGATTTCCCAGCTTGCTGCTGATTTCTGCCACAGAGCTTCTGCTAGCGGCACCTACTGCCAGTTGGACCTGCAGAAATGCTCCTGACACACACTTGTCTTCTGTCACAATCTCTTTGGGATTTGCAGAACAACCCAAAGCAAGCCCCTCCAGCCTGGACTAAAGGAAAAAAAGCCAGAAAATCTATGACAATAATTCGGGAGAGATTGCATTGAAAATGTAATGATGGGATGAGATATTTGAACGCTTCTATTTTTGAGGCACTGCACAACACTGCAATAGAGAAAAAATAATGCTGAAGGAGGGATGCCTCCAGCACTACTACAGTTGAAACTGGAACTAAAAACATATTTATACACTTATCACACCCTGCAGATGACAGACAGTGGATCTGCCTTTCTTGTAGCATAGCACACTCCTAGTGAAAAGGCTACCATGCAAGAGGTGTGGATGTAGTTTATATGAGGACTAAACCAGAAGATCCCATGGGTGCTGAAGTTCAGATCCACAGGCTGGATGCAGTCAAGGTTTCATCCTCTAAATGAATAAGAATTCAGAGAATGCTCAGAGCAGCAAGCACATTATTTTCCAAGCTGGTTTGCTCATCCCTATTCAGAAGTAAACATTTAATACAGCTCCTAGTCTAGCAAAAATAGTAAAACTAGTCATGAAAATCTATATTCATTATGAACTATTTCATACCGAGAACAAAATGCAGAATTGATTTTCAAATGATTATTTAAATGAATCAGCTTTTATTTTGATTTTTTCTTTGCCTTTTATTTGACATGTGGTCTGCCATTCTTTACTAGTTAGATTTAGCTGAACAAGATTTTTATAAGCTCTGACTAATCTTTGTAATATGGGAAAAAATTCTACTGTGAACAAGGGGAAAGCAGGCAGCACTAATTTTCTCCAGCACAGAAGAACTCTATGTCAAAAAAACCCAACCCTTGAAATACATTTTCCTGACAAAGCCTGGTTTATAATTATGCTCAGTCATGTAAATATTCCAAGTATGTGTCATATAATATAACACATATGAATGTGTCGGTGTCATGTGGATGAAATATACAATCCCTTTTATTTATTTATTTTTAATTAAGAGCCTTTTCAGAAGTGTATTTATACTGTTATGTTGTGTTGTTGCTGTTCCCTCTCCTGCCAAACCAGCAGGTGTGGGAGGGCTTCCTGTGCACTGCAAAGTTCTGGCAGGAAAACTTGAACAACCAATAATTTTCTTGATCCTGAGTTTAAAACTCAGCAAGGCCCCATGACATCTGTGCTGTCAAAAAGCCTTGACATTAAAATATTTTCCCTTGTTTTCCTTCCCTTCCCTTGTCTTTTCATGTAAATGTTGAAAAATCAGACACCATAAACCATCTCACAAGACTGGTCATTTGAAACAACAATTTTCCCAATGTGTATATTCTGCCAGCTGGGTGCCCCCTCAGGCAGAGCCTTTGCTGAGGGCTGCACCAGCTCGACCTACACAGTCCCTGCAGCAGATCAGGGACAGGTCATGCCCACAGGTCTCTGGCTTTCATCTCCTATTTCCCTCCTTGCCCCAGTCAGGGAGGGCTGATGTAGCTGAGGGATGTGAGGATGGCTAGCAAGCTGTCCCATCACCAGGTGGGCAGGCGTGCACGTGTCCAAGACATATCCCATGCACACTGAAGGGACTGATGACCTCAAGACCTTGGCAACAGGAAGGGATCTTGGACATCACATACATAGGAAGCCCTCCCCTCTCCATTAACCAGCCAGGCTCCCACCACCATCAGAACACTTTTGGGCAGGTGAAGGGCACTGGTTCCACTTTGAGAGATGAAGGAAAAGAGCAGATCTGCCTGGTGGCTTTTTTAAGGACACGTTCTTTCATGTTCTCCCTTTGCCAGCCCCCATACACAATGGCTATCCAAATGCTCCATGTTATGGCATCTGGTCAGTTTGATAGAAAGGAGGCTGATGCCCTCATTTGCCTGATGCCACCAAGGTTCTCCCAGCTGGTCTTGCAGCAGTAGGTCAGCAAGTGCACCTGGAAAAGGTGCCAAACAGGGAATACAGGTGTGTGTAGCCCAAGTCATGTCTGTGCCAGAGGAAAGACGGCAGAAGTAGCAGCATATCTTTCCTTTGAAACCTCCTACTCCTGGAGCACTTCTTTGTACTTGGCAAGTGAACATACTTTGCAGAGGAATAAAAAAGGGTAAATGTGGTTTTCCCATACATGCTTTCATGACACCATTGAAAGAAATCTGGCAAACTTAGGATAGGGTTGCTTGAAATTACATGAACTTCTGCAGATACTTCAGATTTTGCATAGATTTAGTAATAAGGTGATTAAAATCATGCTCATATAAACAGCCATAGTTTAGTCCCCTCTTTTCTGGTTTCTTACACTGAAAGAGTAGTCAATATGGAAAACACCGTGGGGATTTCCTTTTTAACAAAGGTACATCGAGCTAGACTACCTTGTTTCAATATTGCATGCTCTGTCCAAATTCATAAAATTTTGTTACTGATAAGCAATTTATATCTCTGATAAAAGACAAAGGCCTGGTAGTTTGGGCCTACATTTCAGTAAATCTATGATTTGTATCTTCTAACTTGCAAGTCCTTGGTTCTAGACTCCATACTCCAGGTAGAGTGGTCCTGGTAAAAAGAAATAGAGATGTCCATTGCATTGCTCTCTGCTCAAGGCCTCAAACCCAAAGCAGACTAATTTGTTGCCCTGACAATTTATTTCTGGTTTAGGGTTCCTTTTGTCCTCCTTGTTGTTATAGTTACTCACCAGAACATATATGTACTTCTTGATCTACCTGCTGTGTGGAAAGGTATAATTTCCTATCAAGGGCAGTGTCTACACTGAGAGTGGAAGGGCTTCATGTTTTTAATTAAACTCTATTTAAAAATATGTTTTCAGCCACCAAAGCCAGATGTTACAATACCAGTAGACATTTGTTGATTATGGTCACCCCCATGGACCATGTGACTGATGTATTTTCTAGTGTTCTAGGTGGCTAATATTAAAACCTAAGACAACCTACTTAAAATGTATAAGATTCCATTTCTCTGATTTGAGCTAACTCTAATCCAATAATACATAGGGCTTCGTGTAGAGAACTGCTCTTCCATCACTCCTGGTTCTGAAGATGCCATTTCCAGACTACTTGAAGTTGAAATCTTCTCCTGATAGTCAGGCTTTCAAGACAAAACATCATCATTAATGTTATTTTTAGCCGGGTAAATTAGTTACAAAGGACATACTCATAGAGGCACTTCCTCTTCCTTCCTAAATTCCTGACTTCTCAGTTCAACGTGAATCTGGCTGAACATTTTGGGAACATCAATAGATTGACATACCCATGCTGTGTATTTTTCACACTTGTCTTTCACATACTCTTCAATGGCACCTTCAATAATCCAGCCCTACTTTCTCTGAATTCCCTGGATATGTACAGAAGGAAACCCCTTCTCTCACACTTAGACTAAACACTGGCAGTGTGGGTCAGGATCCTGGATTACTTCTTTTACTGATGTCACTTTCACTGAACTGAGACCAGTAGCTTGACTGGGAGGCAAAAGTTGTGAATATTCTGCCAGCACCACCCAAATCTCAGCCACTGACAAATCTGAGCCCTGGAGTGAGTTACCCAAAACATCCCAGTGCCCCAGGCAGGACACAGATGTGACCCTGCTGCTCCCTCAGCCAGCCTGTGTGCAGGGACCAGGAGGTGATCACATCCCACTTGGGGCTAAGTCCTCACTGCACCACAGTGAGTCAGGAGATGCTGTCAGGTGCTGCTTTGCTGTCCTTGTCACACAAGGCACACTGATTTTACCATCGGTTGGGCTACTTCAACCTTTAATTACTCCCAGTAATAGGAAGTGGAGGATATTTAGTATATTGGAATAGAGTTCTCTAAGTCTGGAATATGGAACCGCTGTAAAGAGCAGTGGCCCTTAGGAGCAATGAAGTGCCTTAGGTCTCTAGAAATGAAAGGAATTTATGTCTTTATTGATTATTATCTTAAATTTTGTAGTCAATAAACTAACTGAGTAGAGCCAGTTTGAACTTCCAGGCTTTTATTTGTAATTAGAACTAATGAATAGTCAAGGGAACAAGACAGAGGAGTTATTGACTGAGTCATATAACAGATCTCTAAATAAATAGGCTACTTGCTTCCCTCTGGGAAAGAAGTCAGCGGCATGTCACTCATGGATGGTGTTACACTGACAGGTACAGAGACTGTTTTCTTATATAATTTTTAATCCTAAAAATGTTTCTTAAGGCACTATCAGAGCAGAAGTTGAAATCTGTGTAATGTTATACTCCCTTTGAATTCAGAGTAAGAAAACTTTGCAACTATCTGAGTTCACAGTTTGAAGCCTAGGAATGATAGGTTTTGGTCAAGAAGGATATATAACTTTTCCACAGAAAGGTACACTGTTTCAGAATATCCCAGAGACTGGTTTGGATGATATAGAGACTGCTTTTGAATTCAGGTTCTTTCATTTGTTGTTTGGGTTTGGATTGGTTCCTTTTTGATACCCTTTGGCTTGTGCTCATCTTGCAGAATCCAGTCCCATGTCCTACTAAGTTAAACTGCTGATCCTTCAGAAAGAGAAAATGGTATAAATAGCTGTCAAGAGGGCAGGATAGATAAGTGTGCTATCTGGAATCCCACAGATCCTAATGTCAGGCCAATCCTGTGGCACTGATTCAAGGGAAAAAAAAATCCTATTTATGTCAAAACGATTTTTTACTCAGTCAGGTCTAGTCTGATTGTATTTTCAAATCTCTGACATATGCATTATGGTCATAAAGGGACAAGAAAAGCAAAACAATAGAGTCCACCAATCTTCAAAGACTGGGGAGTGATAATCAGTTTTATACTTTTCACTCAGATGAAATCCATGCAGGTTTTTATGCAAAGATGTCTTTAACTCTGATCTCTCATGACAAATTCCTAAGCCAGAAGGACTGAAGCTGGAGTAAAGGACAGACACCAGTGATGGACTTCAAAGTCAAAGCAGTCCCCTACTCATCATTTGTGGCTAGACTGCAACACCCCTGGCACCTCTCAGGTGATGCAATGTATGTCATGATACAATTTAAAAATTCTGCCTCATTGCAGCAAAGATGATGGGTTGTGAGGCAAGAGAACCTCTTCACTACATGTTGGAGTTACGTTTCACATTCTCAACCAGTGTTTGATTTGATCTTCAGTGTACAATTCTGCATCAGAAAAGAGGGGAGTTCACTATGAATTGTTAATGATTAGCAGCATGGGGGTTTAGGCACAAGTTCTGCTTGCATTTTCTAATGAGCACGAGTGCTATTTAATGCCATATTTTAAATAAAATACTGGAAACCTCAATAGGTCATACAGCTTTTGCATGTCTAGACCATAGTCCTTATTTCCTTGGCACAGATATATTTCATGGGGGCTTTGGTTTATTTTGGAGGGTTTTTTTGTTTGTTGGGGGTTTTTTGTTTGTTTGTTGTTGTTGTGTGTTTTTTTGTTGTTGGGGGGGTTTAATGTGTGGATTTTTTTTGTTCACTTGGGGTTTTTTTTTTTGTTGTTGTTGTTGTTGCTTTTGGGGGTTTTCTGTGAAAGTTTAATAAGTTTCTGTATGTTAATGACCCCTGAAGAGATCTTTTGGATTTGCTTCCTGCTACATTCATTCTCCATCTGCCTCCCTCTCTGCATCTGCTGCTTGTTAATCTTTAGCTTTGCTGTTACTCTTGGCTCTGGTAAAGAGATTTTGGAAGGGCACCGCTTCGGTATAGAGGAACCACAAAGGGGAAAAAAGAATGGGAAATTGTGAAATCCTCAGATTAGAAGAGGAAAGGTAAATAAAGTAAGAAGAGAAATATTCTCATTCTCAGGTGGAGGAATCTTAATACAGTAGAGCATAACACTGTAAGATACCATTTGGTATTTTAGGCTACTTGTGTCTATTTTAAGATATCTCACCCCCAAAGCATTGACTGAACAGTCATTCCTTAGTACCTAAATGTCCCTCCTACTATTCAGCTACAGACATTTAAAGCTGACAATATGTTTTCACAGCATGTTATCATTAACCAAGACCTGGGTGCATTTGTTACTTGTGGCTATGAGATACCAACACGAGACAGCCATGAAAGGGGCTACTAAAGCTGAAGGACTGTGTTGTCACAAGAATATACAGACAGGAACCAGCCATCTATAACCATTACCTGGAATGTAGGTCAAAGCCTCTAAGCATCCAAGCTGAGAAGTGCTGCTCTGAATTCCTGCACAGTAGTGAGGGATAAAACTCAAATTGCAGTTGGAGATGGCACAGTAGCAGCAGGACATACACCCCAAGGCCAGGAAGGTGCCTGTGTACTTATACACCTTGGGGAAGGGGAGATTTAGGTTCAGAGGACACACACACCAAATTCCTGCCCATTTTTTCTTAGTTTTTCCTTTTTCCCCATTTCTTTTTGCTCCAGTCTGACCTTTTATCACCATTTAGCCCTTCTCTCTTACTGTGTGAGGCAAGAATACGCCTGAATTGAAGCACGTGAGAAAATAGTCAATAAATAGAGAGATGGAAAGATGAACAGACACTTATTGGGCTGTATCTCAGTGTGATTGCTTTTTGGTGTTTCAGTCTAAAAGTTTTAACATTTGATTATTTTTGTGTTTCAGTCTCAAAATGTTACAAAGAAATTTTGGGATCAGTTATCTTTTTCTTTGTCTCCCCCCAAAATATCTCCATAAAAAAAAAACAAACAAAAAAAGAAGCAACAAAAAAAAAACAAAACAAAACAAAACAAAAAAACAAACAAACAAAAAACAAACAAACGAACAAACAAAAAATAAAAGCTGAGTTTATATGGCAGAAGTTTACCTGGAAAAGCCAGTGAATCCCTTCCTGTCACTGAAGCCATCCTTTCCTCCAAGAAGTAAGGTATTTTTCTCCTGTAAACACTTCCTAGAAATTATCTATGAAGAATGGTCACAGAAGTGTCTCCAGGATTAATCTCCACCAGCTTTGGCTGTAAATGTAGTCCCTCAGTGTAGCTACCTTCCTGTTTTGGAGTCTGCTGTCCTCCTCTGAGGGACTGCAGAGGTGACAATGGCAGTGTCAGACAGTTTCACAGACATCACCTGCAATTCCTTATACAAAAATTTTGCTATGGGGAAGTCAGTGCAGTTTTCTCCTATCACACTTCTACTTGTTAGAAACCTTTGACTTGCCCTTGCAGTAGGTCACATTTATGGATTAATGGAGCAGCATGGATGGATGTCTGGCACGGTGGCACACCCAGAGTGCCCAGGGTGATACTCACCCACACGGCTGCACTGGCTCTGGGCTCGCTCTGTCCTTTCTTCCCTGGGTGGCAGGGAGCCATGCCCTGCCACAAAGCCTCCATTGTTGAAACATAAAGAACAAAACATGCATGTTTAGTGTGATCAGTGCTGGAACAAATCGCTTGTACTTATCAGATTGCAAGGTCCTTTCCGGGAACATAAATTTGGAGTCCGCAGAAAGCTGAAGAAAAACCCCTTAAAGTCAAAGCAAGTCAGACAATCCAAAATGCAGGGAGATACATCCACCTCTGAGTCATGGTGTTTCATGAGCTGCTAATTTATGTAACTAAGTATTACAGAGCTATTGTGAGACACATCCAGAGATCCGGACCGGAGGAAAGCACCTTTCTTATTAAATATTTACCTGAGATACTAATCCTTACTGCCTAAAAACAGATTTCCCTCATTAGAAAGGCAGATGTGAACTAAAAAAATTATACAAGACCATTCCAACGTCCTCTATTGCACCACATATCCCTGAGAAATTGCCAAAGGGCTGTTTGTGTGTAATGACTCCCCAGGAAGTTTCTTTTCCTCACAGCATTTCAGCATGTGTCATCAACACATCATAATGCTGATGACACATACTTCAAATGCATGTCAAATACGTGTCAAACTGTGACAGAGATAAAAATCAAATATATGTCATCTGTGTAAATGGCTGTCCCTTATTTGAATTGCCTGATAGGGAATGACCAACAATGTATTTGTCCTGAGCCTAACCAGGCCTGAAACAAAGCACTTAAGAAAAGGATCACCTGATATAATTGCTGAGATCTGTGGTTCAGTGACCTTGCCAGTTTCCTTCAGTCTTGTATTATTTCCAGGTCTCTTCAAACAGCCTTTTGATTGTTACTAACCATCTTCTGCATCTCTAAGTAAGCTATTGTATGTTATTTTCCCCTAATAAGTCTAATTAGACTGAGTTTGGTGCCAAAGGGCCCTCACAGAAAGAGATCAGTCAAATGCGCTCCTTGTTGAACTTCAGAAATAATCTATTTATACCCAGACCCTGTCCAAATAACATTTTGTTCTTCTGTGTGTATAGCTTATTTAGTGTAACAAGTTCCCTAAAGTAAGTCAAGGTTTCACAACCTTCCTCTACCTTTATGTTTAGTGTCCTTAGGGCTTCCTCCCTTCCTTCCTTCCTTCCTTCCTTCCTTCCTGCCTCCAGGATTGGCATCTTCTGAGTCATTCACCCAAGCCTAACCTTGACTTTTCTTGTTTCAGGTAAACCAAAAGCTCCTAAATGCCTGACTCAGGTTTAGCTGGGAGTGACAGGACATTTACTTTTCCTATTTCACCCTAACTAACACTCATATTTCTTAATGCAAACAGGTCACTGCATTAGGAGTGCATATTTTGGCATTATTTGCAGTGTTCACAAAATAACCTTTTCAGTAAATACCTCTATTTTTGCTCTCCTTATGGTAGAAGAAAGAAAATAAACTAGCAGTTATTGTCCGTCCTTATTTCTATTCTATTTCTTATTAGTAGTTTTCTTTTTCATAATATTTTTCCAGTGTAATTCACAGCCTCCCTTCAGCATAGGAAAAATGCTGTGTTTGGTTATTTAGGGCATAATGAAATACTTATCAATTCTTCATAATTAAAAGATGTAACTGGACAAAATAAGTGTTTCTGTCTGCACCTGACCCTTTGGCAGTGCTTTCCTCATTGGCAGAGCAGGATCAGGGCTGGAGGATGCTTTTGAGCAGGAATCACAGCCTGTGCAGGCCACTTGTTTGGTGACAGAGCCCTGTGCAGTACCTGAGCTCCCCTTCTACTTTTACCAGGACGCATACATGCCTGGAATACAGGAGAAATAGGGAAAAATATCACAACAGGGTAACCCAGACACTGCTCAGTCCACAGGCCCTGTATTGCAACAGATCCCAGCATACTGCAGCCTTGACAGAAGGCAGTTTCCAGGAAAAAAAAGAGGATGGAATTGAGATGGGAAGTAAACCAGGGTAGCCAGGCTGCAAGGAAGCTGCTAAAGAGCTGTGCCTTAGGTAGTTCCTTGTATCTCCATGTCCTTTCCATGGTCCCTTGACTGCATCCATGTGGGACATGAGGGCTGTGAGACACAGCCCGTGAACATTAAGATATCTGAGATATTTATCAATCAAAACATAGGGGGTGAATTGTGGAATGATAACCAGTGGGACTGGTTGTATTCAATGTCTGAAAGCTGGGAAGGAAACAGATGTGTTTGAGCAGTTTGATGGGAGAGCCTGGAATGGCAGCAAGAGTTGCTGCAGTCAGAATTGGTGAAAGAGATGTGACTCTAGTAGCACTGTCTTCCTTTGAGAATTAGGAAAATCAGGAAGGAAAAGCTGGCAAATTAAAAGGACAGAATAAGCATGGTAAAGAAAGGAAGAAAAAAATCATGAAAGAATCAATCTTAGTAAAATTATTGAGAAAAACACTGAAAAACTTGTGTACAGTTAGTCTATACAATAGTCTGTACAGAGCAATGATAAAGGGTCAAAAACAGGCTGGCTGTGCAGGTCAGGACACCAAGCCTGATAATTTTGTCAACAGTGAAGATTCACAGCTCCAGAAAAAATTACATTTTCAGCTTTTGCTAACTGATACCTCTTTATGTGTATTAAGGTCTCCCTTGACAAAAGCAGTTATTGCATTATCTGTGAACCTGCTGAGGTTAATGGTCCCTTTACAGCTGCAGGTAGGGGAGAAAGTCCTGAAAGAAGCTAAGGACACAGGAGGGCAACGTCCAAGCTGGGGCATGGGTTAAAGGGCAGGTGCTGAATGAAAGGAGATTTAGCAGTTTTATATTCTACACTGTTTTCCCATTTTTCCCTGTGCTTTTGTGCTCATTGTGCCACTATTGCCCGTGGCAACGTGGGTGTCTGGGGTGAGGAATATGTCTGGCTTCTTCAGCGGCAGCGACAACTTCTGCTGCCTACTAACCTGATTTGTGCTTGAACCAGTAACCCAGAGCTGGGAGGCTGCCTAGCTCATTAAAAATTCCCTGAGCGAGTTTTCTGACCCAGTTCCAAAACAACAGAGAAGCTTTTTAAGTTGGTTTTCGGAATTCATGTCATAAAAGATTCAGGCAACTTATGGATTATTTATTCACGTAGGGGGATTTTAAATTGCTGCTTTATTTAGAAAAAATGCATCTGATTTTCAGCCCTGTCTTTGTTTTACAGCTATTCAAGCAGTTACTAAAGGAGCAGGTAGAAGGGGAAAGGAAGAAACTGGGACAAGGTCTTAGGCATGACTACAAGGACCCAACAAATCCAGTTCTACTGCCAAATCGTTTTAATGAAAGAGCTGAGTTTACTTTCTACACGTTTTTGAAGGGCTAAAGGGCACATTTATTATCTCAGCTACTTTATTTGATTCTTTCTATATAAGGGACCAACCCCATTCTCTGTGTATTTTGGATTCATCAGAAAAAATAGTCACACTCGTATCTGCTTGTATGGCATGTCCTTCATTTCAGCATCAGCCCCACAAGAGATGTCACCTGAGACTGGTCCATTGAAAACACACCAGCTGTTCTGATTCATACCAGCTTCAGCTCTACTCCACACTCTGTTAATGAAAATGAATACAGGCTCACAGCTTCACCAAAACTATTGTGCTTGCCTTCAGGCTCTAGCTAGGAGCCCCCTCTTCTGCAATTGTGCTGTATGTCAAATCCCTTTTGAGGAAACCCAAGATAAAAATAGAAAAGCAATGCTGTTGCAGACAAATCTCAGGCAGGCAACAGCCTCTATCCATGACCTTCAGGTAAGTTTGTTTTTCCAGGAAATCTCAGTAGAACTTGAACTCTCCAGTACATGTAAGGTCTCTTTTCTAGAACCAGAATAAGAAACAGAAGGATAACAAGCTGTAGTTTCTATCCCTTCCAGCACTGATTAATGAAGAACTAAAGTGGGACAAAAAGGAACAGAGTGTAGAGATACACAAAGGACTTTTACACCCCCACAAAAAGGTTGGAAGCACAGAGAATAGGAGCTCAGGGAAGCAACAGCAATGAGTATGATCAAAGGAATTTGGGTGCTGCACAGGGACCCCAAAACTGATGCTGCCAGTGTGAAGCCCCTGCTATTCTCTCTGTGGCATCACAACCTCCCCACATACTCTTCTCCTGCTCTCCTGGTATCAGACCTGAGGTTGACTCCATTCCTTTCCCTCTGGATAAATCTTGTCTGACCTTGGAGATCAAAACACTTGGTTTCTACAGTTTTCAATCCAGGAAAAGCAAAAGAGCTGTGCAGTGGACTCAAACACAGCAGTTTCCTGGATGACAAAAAGGCAGATGTCTCCACACACCAATCCAGCCAATGTCACATTATATCTTGGACAAACATCTATTGCTACACCCGTGGAAAAAACCCCAGGCAATCAGCTATATCTTGCCAATCTTCCCTGGCAAGACAAATAAAAGATTTCATGCAATTATAAGTTCAATAGCCTGAAATGAATTCAGGTAAAATATTCCATAGCTGATCCAAGAGACAACTAATAAAAAATTAAAAGAAAGTGGTATATTTAATGCTGAACAAAGTGCAATTATGAAAAAAGTAACTTTTTATCTGATGATAATATTGCGAGATTGATTGTAAAATCCAGCTGAGGTTGTTGTAACAGACTCTGCAGGGTGTATGATGTGGCACAGCATGGCATTTTGATTAAGAGGCAGAGTGGATTAAAAACTTACTGGTAGGTCTCAAAATGTAATGGGGACTTTTGTTTTAATGGTTACATTTCAGGTGGTTCCCAGAGAAATAATTTTTTAACATTCTTCAATTTAAAACTCTTCAGGAACAACCTGGAGAAATGCAGTCATCTGAAAATGTTAAAAGAAATAAAAGGTACACTAATCAATTATGAAGAATTTGCTTATGAAGAATTGCTCTGATACAGAGCAATACAAAGCTGTCAGTAAATAAGATACAANTGAGTGTGGCCTATAATGGAAATATATCTCTACAAAGACTGCAAACTGAGTTCTAGGGAGGGCTGTAGTTGGAGGCTGGAGGTCCTGGCACATCACCTGCTAAACATGAGCTTCAGAATGATGATGGCAAAACCACTTGCTCTCATCTTTCCTATATCCTGATTATAGCAGTACAAAGCAAAAGGAACAGAAAGGTTTGTGTGATACCCACAGGAAGGCTGCTGCTGAAATTTTTGTCTTATCTGATGCGTACAAATTCAAGGAAGATATCGATGAAACTGAAGAAGATTCAGGAAGGGGCCACAGAAATTACTGAGGGACTGAAAAGTATGTCTCTTGAGAAAGAAAACAAGGGATCTAACTTATTTAGTTTACTCAGGTGTATGTTGGCCAGGGAGCTGTTTGCTTTTAAAACATGGGGAAGAGAGATACGATAGTCTTCACACTGAAAAACAAATACAAAAGATGGATAATCAAGCTGGCCAGACACAGGGTACTTTTCACATGCTTTCCTAGGTCTAGCAAAGCCTATGCATCTTTCAGTTCCAGTCCTTGTTTTTCCTTTTCCTCTCCCACTCAGGCTAATTTAAAATATCTTTAGCCTGTTTGTCCAGTTGCAACCAGTGCTACTGGAGTGAGGGACAGGAGAAATCTCAAAGATATGGCAAGTCCATAAGTGTCCTGACACCCAGCAATGGGGCTGGGTGCTGAATTGTGAGTGCTGTACTGAATTGTGTCCTTGCTCAGAGGAGGGCAGTTGTGATTGTGAGTCACAGTGTCTAGCACAGACATCAGCTGGTCAGTGCACACACAACACACACACACTGCTCAGTTAGCCAGTACATGATGCACTTGGCTCATAATAGATATTTCTAAAAGCCTGAGTGTAGCAAAGAGTGAATCAGAGCAATCCTGTGGTCTGTCTATTATAGAAGATCAAAGTAGATATCTGTGGTAGCCTTTCTGGCCTCACTTGTCTCTCAGTCCCTGACCATTTGACTCATAAAAACCAAGATAGTGCCAGCACTAGAGACTAGGTGATACAAGGGAAAGAGCAAAGGGTTGGAGAATCCAGGATGTAAAGGAGATTTGAGCCAGGCATGAAACAGTTGTGCTGCAGCACTGTCAGCCAAATCTGCAAGCAAATGTGATTCCCAGCCCCCAGGCAGTGAGCCCAGGCAAACGGGTGCTTCAATGACACCAATCTTTGAGCTGCCCCATTTAGCACTAACTCAGATGTAACTACAGGACCTGCAGTCACACCTTGCAGTGTCAAAGGGGCATGTCCTACCAGAGTCTCATAAGGTAAGCAAGTGATTCTCCCTAGTGCACTTCATTTATCCTGAATATTTCTCCTGGAAAGCAGTCTGCACAGGAGGAAGGAAGCACCCTGGTGCTGGGGCTGTGGGGTGAGTTGGTGAGGATCTGGCCCTATGGGTGCTCCACAGCCAGCTCCTTCAAGAGAGGCAGAGTGTCAATGCGCACAACCTCCTTCCCCAGGAAACAGCATCCAGCACTCTCTCAGAACACAGTGAGAGGTAATTTAAGACTGTCACTGACAGATTTATTCCATTTCCTTTTCAGATAAGCACTTAGTAAATAGAATTGAGGGTCTGCTGGGACTGCTGTAAGTGCAGTGACAGACTGGCTTTACTTGAGTACACATGTGACTTTGGTGCTCAGGCTGATTACAGCCATCCAAAACTCTGGCTTTGGAGCAGTATGTTAACTCATATATTCTCCATATATGAAATGGGGAAATTGCAGTTTTGAGTGGGCCTCTTCCACCTTTGATCTCCCAGCTTGGGCCATTCATGGGAATTCAAAACTGTCATCTGAAGCTGTAGACAGTGATGGAAAAAAACCTGGAAAGTGCAGGTATTGCTGCTTCTGAATTCATGGTGGCACCTATACTCCTTAACCAGTCTTGCAGGGAGAGCACCTTGAAGAAAAGCCATGTAACCCCAGCTTCCCAGTCACTGCTCCAGAAATGCAGTCCTGGAGAGATTGTTGCAGGATGAGCCCTGTGCACAAAGATATCAGCTCAGGCTCAGGCTAAGATATAAACTGTCTACTTTTGTACAGTGTAGCAACTCTGCTGAGAAGGTAGCTCTTATTGCCAGGTCCTGAACAAAAAAACAGCTGAGCCCTGAGGAGTGTCAGGGTGGTTTTGTGTGACCTATTTTCTGGAATATATTTTTTTCTGATAAATGTACACAAATGAATAGGAATTAGGAGCATTGCAAAAAGTTCTCTACTACACTTGAAACACAGGAAGCTCACAGGGCCCTGGTGGGTAGGACAGTTTCTCCAAGTCTCTGAGGCAACCAACTCAGCCCCAAAAGCACAGGCATCTGCAGGCTGCTGGGACCCTTGGGATGAACTGGGAGTGCAGCCCAAATTCTCCCTCTTGGTGCAAAGCCTTAGCTGCTCTGCTGTTTGTGTGACACCCCAGAGCCACAGTACAACCAAGCCTTGTTTCAAACACTCATCATCCTACCAAGTGGGGTGCAGCACATACCTTACAGAAGACTTGTGGCTACCTCTCCTGCTGCTGCTGCTTCTCTCAGGCTGCCCCTCTGCAGACCCAAAACTGAAGGTGTTCCTGACTCTTCCTGAAAAGAAACACAGCTCAAAAGGCTTCATGTCAGCCTAGTAAGCATAAGATAAAAAGAAGAGTTCAGTTTTTGTGCAAGAAGGATGTTCACAATGCTTGTTCAGGAAAGAAAGAAAAAAGCTCTGCAGGAGACACCTCTAAACACTAGAAATCTTTTAATAGCTGAATAGATGAAATAGCTTACTGAATCAACACAGCCAATCAATAGTGTTACAGAGTTAAATATCACACTAAATTCCTTCACATCTGGTCCTAACCTTTACTCTTCCATCTGTGTTACCTGCCTCTTGCGTTTCTTTCTCTTCCTGAGCCTATTCTCCCTTCCCTGACCAGTGCCCACATGTTCTCCATTGGTAAATACCAGCTGCTGTTTAGAAATTGGTGATGAATTGGAGGGGTGAAAAGAAAACCTGAAGCCAGATTTTCTCTGCTGATTAAAAGGCACTAAATCTGACCTAGGCTAGGCTGACACTCCAGGGCTCCCTGGTCAAGGCTGCTGGCCAAGGAAAACTGGTGTGTGGAAGGGGAAAGGCTGTGGGTCTGCTGTTGCTCACAGTTGCATTGGCGTCAGGCTCTCTGTGAATTGCAGAGAGCAGAGAAGGGAAGACTTGCTTAGAAAGCAGTGATGCTTCCCCATGGACAGTCCAAAGGACACCTCTCTTTCTGCCCTGAGATGTGTGTTAGTGAGGGATAGGACCAGATCTCTCTGGCCTTTGACCAAATTTGCATCTTATTAACAATGTGGCCTTGTTAAATTTCATTAGCTTGATCTTGACAAATACCTATAACTGGCCTCAGAAAGGCTCCGGAGAAGAGGCTTTGATTGGATTTGAGCTGTACAGAGTAAAGGAGTTGCATTTCACTTTGGCAGCATGGACAACACTGCTAGGTATTCCACTCAACAAGTTCTGCCAGCATTTAAGGATTCAGATACTCAATGGGGATTTATTATTTAGTCAAAAGAGACAAAATTAGCAAGGATAAAACAGAATTTACAACAGCTATGTGCAAAGCTCTATCAAATAGGCTTTTTGCTCAGAGCTTAACCTACAAATATGCCATGTAGTCCTGCTTTTCATTGCAGAACAAGTGTGTGGTGTCTTTATAGTAGCAAGATCTAGCATAAGAATAAAGTCTTTTTTTGCATTCGTTTTCAGTCATACTGATACAAACACACAGAGATGTCTGTAACTGTGCTTAAAGTGAAGAGCTACAAAAACTGCCATGTATTTATTTTTTCTAGACTTCCAGAAGCTGTGAGTCAATCACCACTGATTATGCATAGAAAGTCCCAGATAACCTTGTCAAAATTTCATTACAGGCACTGTGTAAAAATTGTATAGAAGTGCAGAAGTTCAGGTAGTATACAGAAATACAATTTTTGACGTGTTTAAAAACTGCTGGTAAATGCAAAGGAGTTTCCCAGCCAGCATTCATTAGTATAAAATATGGTTATGTTTTCTTCTGTTATTAAAATAATATTTTGCTTTTCTATTTTCATTTCTTCTAGTTGAACAGAACACCACTGCCAGCAAAACCAGCCCTCTTTTGCTATCCTAAGGGCTTGCAGTGAGTGTAGCCCCTGAGACCTGGCATATGGGTACACAAGAGTGACAGTCCCCAAGGGCTCTCCTGTCCCTGTGGGTGCTGCTCACCCCAACTCCCAGGACCACAGCAACTCCCAGTAGTAAACTGGACTGGGACTGACACCTCCCATAGTAAAGAGAGATGTGCAAAACCCTGTCATGACAAAAATGGGATGGCATTAACTTAGAGGATGTCTCCATCCACTTGATGGAAAGCTGGGCAAGGAAGAAGACTTGCTCTGCCAGCTTCCCAAATGAGGCAGGCAGAGAGGCAGCCCCCAGCTTGGCTGCTCTGGAGCTGGGTTAGGAGGCTCTGAGGTGGCTACCCTGGGCTGTAGCCAAAGGCACTCAGAAGTAGTCAGCCTTGCAGACTGCTTGGATCATTTTCTCCTTTTTCCTTTTCTCTGGTGCTAAGTACAATCCCTAAATAGCTTAATGAGACTGAGTCCAAAAAACTATTCATTTAGTTGAAAAATGTGCCAGCTTGACAAACCAATGACATTTTAATTGAATAAGCTATTTGGATATCAAGGCATGTGGATAAATAGATTTTTAATAGAAAATATGTATAAAATAATTTATGCTCAGAGTTTTCATGTGTATTTCTCCTACCTTCTGCACAGACATATGTGTATATTGCATTTAATATCTTTGTTCACATATATATACATTTATATATATNTATACATTTGGGATAAAACAAAGAAGTGCAATTAGTTTTTGAGTATGCACTTACTGTAGATACTTTGCAACTCTTTTTCCTTCAAAAATACAGTTATTTCACATGCTCACTACAGAAAAGGCATGAGCTTTTGCCTTCATTTTTCTGTGCTTGGATAACTACCAATGGTATTGTTCTGGAAGGGATGTATACAATTTCTTAAGATTGTTTTTTTATAATGGAAAAATAGAAACTGAACATTTCCTGTATTTATTCTTTTGAACAGTGATAGTGAAATTCAGAAATTGGCAAAGATACTATTTAATTACTTATTGAGGACTAAGGTGTTAAAAATACAGCATCATCACAGTAAAAGCAATAGTAGTGGTAAAAAATAATGATAACAACAGCAAAAATAATAATTTTAACAAATAATGCAGGGAGTCTTGGGGATCCCTGCAGTGTGATGGAGGCTGCTGTATTTCATGCCAGGGGACAATATAGCTTGTCATATGGCTGCTCTGCCAGGAGAAGGGAGACAGTGACACTCTGGTTTGCCAGGACTTTCTCCTGTGACTTCAGGGGGAAAAAAAAAAAATCATCTTCTACATTTTCTGGTAATCTCAGTGGATTTTTGAAAAGCCATGAGTTTCATACCTTACATTGTCCATGTTTGTACCACTACTTCAGGAGGTAAAGCTGTATCTGCCTTGGTACCTCATTGGCTGTAAGAGATCCAGGATTTTTCTTATTTTTAATTTTCCTCATCTTGAGACTTTGAATCAAAAATTAGAATGGCACTTTTTTTTACAATTTCAGTGTTTCATTAATGGTGGTTTCTTCTCTTACTATATTCAGGACAATTGATTGCCTGGGATAGTTCAGACACCTATTTATTACAACATGCAATAGAAAACAACCCAGTACAAGCTATACTTCAACAGGGGAGCTCCATGACTGCACTCCCATTACTTGGCTCATGGTTCTGCTCTGCCATCCCTGAAAGCTGATTTAAGAGTGGGCTAGTGTCAGAAAAGGTGGTTTCATCTTTCCTCAGTCACCTCTGAGCCTGCTATTGGCCCCATGTAGTTGTGGTGTCCCTCAAACTGGTAGCAGCATTCACATAGCTGTGCAATGATCTGGATCCCACAGTTTATCTGCCTCAAAGTTGAACTCCACTTTGGTAATTGCCAGTGAGAGGTTAATTTCCAGCAGCTGACTGCACAAAGGAAAGGCTGGGTCAAGGGAGGAATTAAAGAGAGTAAGGAGAAGCTAGTGACAACCAGTTCAGTCAAAAACAGCTCATGTATTGATTTCAAGAGACCAAGAGAAAGTAACACCCTCTCAGAGCATGGCTTGCAATTGGTAGTACTATTAAAGGGTATTTCACCCTCTCTGTTAAGTTGGCACTTGCAAAATATACTATTAAATAAAAAACTAAATGTACCATAAAATCACTGACTCTGTTTTTTCTACACTTTACTGTTCTTTGATTCTCAAATAAAGCACAAAAGAGAAGACAGGGAAGGAAATAAGGAAAAGAAAGATAAGATAACGGAATTTAAAAAATGGGTCCTTGGCCTGAAAAGCAGTGATGAGAAGAGAATTTTCTCTTTAGTTTATGGAAATTACAGTCTGCTGCCTAGATAGAGATAACTCTGCAATGCAACTTCATTCTTGCTGAGCTCTTCTTTCCTTTAATCCCGCTGACTAGAAACAGTCTATTTCTGTACTGTAAGCATCTTCTACTTCAACTGAAAAGCTTTAATTTAATTTTTCTAGACAGGAATCATCTTGAGATTCATATGTGTGACTACTGCTTTCTGGATCCATAGAGGGAATAAAATTTATAAATCAGGTACTGCAGTTTGTCTGCATTTCATTTGATGGGAAAGGAGAATGAGAAGGATTCCTTGTGGAGATTCATCTAATAACAAAATTAGAAATGAGATGCTTGCATGGCAGCAGTAGTTGTGAGATGAGGAATGCAAAGTGGACTACAAAAATGCATAGCTAGCTCATGAACTAGTCATAGCTGGCTTAATTTCACTGAAGTAGCTGGAATTGTGCTTGTATTTTCTTCCTGCTGAAGAGCAGAAAAGAGCTTGCATCAAAAACAGATAAAGATGTATTTCACAGAGACTTAGATATTGGGCTGATGTGCATATAAGAGAAAAAAGAGAAGACTGTAGATAGTTTTTCTCAATTGTAGGGAATTACTGACACAGACTGATACACCACAGACAACTGATTTAATCCCCTCAATATCTCTGTAGGAAAAGACGTAGAAATTGCCAACAATTGTGAAAGGGTTGGCAAGAAAAAATGCTGCAAAGCTGCAAGAAGCGCTTCATTATGCAGCCCTACAGCCATGGTCATCTGTACAATAAAAAGCCAAGCTGATTGTTTTTGCACTGCCTCTGTGGATTTGCAAAGGCTCTGACCATGGCTCATGGGTCCCAGCAGGGCTTTCCCTGCTGCCAGTCCAGTGGCTGCAATCAATGTAAATCCATCAACCACAAAACAGCCCTGCTCCCCCCTATGATACATTTGTCTATTTTTAATCTCCAGGGTTTGATAAAATTTTTCTCAAATGTCCTTTTAGTTTTCACATGTGTTTTTTTGCTGTCTTTCCTGTGTTCCTGTCATAAAGGCAGAAAGTCCCTTTGCTCTCTGTAGCACTTGGTGCAGAGCTTTCAGAAGGTGTAAATCATGGAAACAGTGCCCCTGTGCAATGCCAGTTATGGGTATCATGGATTTGTCAGCAGCAGGTCACACACCTGTTTCTGTAATGTTTGTTGTAAAATAAGAGATGCTGGCCATACCATCACATTTTATGTTTGGTGTCAGGGTTGTTTATATGAGTGAGAGAGCAGAGCAGACAGCCAGTAGCTCCCACCTGTGGCTGCACCAAAAAGCAGGGAAGCAACATGAGGAAATCAAAGGGAACAAAAATTTATGTTCTCTCTTTAAGTCTTTTGCAAATTTCCACATGCAGTAGAACAGAGGTCATTTGCCAAGAAGCAGAGTGGTATCTGTAGCCAGAGCAGCAAGCTGGGACCCAGATAAAGACATGGGTTTCTGTCTCATGTAAGCTGCTAGTGCATGGCTGACGTTAAGTGAGAAGCAGGATTTTAGGCTCTCCCTCCCTCCCCTAGCATTTGTTCATGGGAAATTAGACTGATGCCAAAACTATTTTGTTTGGGCAGTAAAAGAATTTTGAGCACCTCCCCCAATATTTATTTATTTTTTCATGCATAAATAAATGTAGGACTGTACTATTATCACAACAATAGAAATAAAACTAGGGTGAGATAAACATAAAAAATTATTTCAATTTAAAATTTAATTAATTAATGGAAAAAAAAATCTTTCTGCTCCCCCCCCATGGCTTGTATTGTGCAGTCTTGATGTGTGCACACCCTTCTTAGGAGAGCACCAGTTTAGACAGCCCCCACACTCCTGGTGCCACAAAACCCTTTCTGGAAAGCAATGTCCCCCCTTCCCCACAGGAGGCCATGGGTGTTTGCCTTGCATTTGGCCACCTTCTCCTCCTCACCCACTTGGATCAGAGCAGAGCTGTCATTGCCTTTAGAAATTCTGTGCCTTGGGCACCTCTGCTAACTGCTCTAATGTTGCTCATATCAGATTAATACAATCACTTAAGCAGCAGGTGTGGAGTTTTAATTACAACCATGTCATGTTCAGCCTGCACAGCACACAGATGTGTTATTTTTCTGTTCAATACACACATCTGTTCAAATTATTCTAAAGTACTGAAATCAGAAAATATGTACATCAAAGTATACTTTCTTGAATTTTTGTACAACTAGTGTTCAGGCACTAAACTCAGCCAGACCTCTTCATCATTCACTTTATCCCATTGAAGAAGCAGACCCTGCCTCTCTTTTTCTGTATTCTACTCCAAGCGTAATGCCACCACTAGTCACAGCTCCACCACAATGTGGAGACACCTTCCATAAAACCAAGCAACAGAAAAGCCTAGGCTCACACATTTATGCTCCAGCCTCTCTAAGAGGAAATTGTTCTGACCACCTTCCTAAATTCAGGAAGCAGGTCCTATCCTTCACAAGGGGAAAAGCCTTTGGCTGTCATCTACCCCAGCTTTCTTCTTACATCACTTTGCAGCCTTCTGCTGTTTTTGTGTCTTCCAACCCTAACCCTTGGACCAAACAGAACCTCAGTGACATCCTGGGCAGAACTTGCAGCATCATTCAGCCTTTTCTCCACTTTTAGGGGTGCTGTTACATGTAGACTCCATGGGAAATCAAATTATGGTTATTCCCTCTGCAGAATGCTGAAGTTGCTTGTCTCTGCTCTAGGCCAGGGCTATCTCTCACCCACTCAGCTCTGGAGGAGGTGGCCCTCACCATGTTTCAGGATCCAGTGGATGAGAAGTGCCTGGTTGTCTTCAGGAGCAAGGGTTTTTGATTTCTTTCTCAGGAGATTTTGTGCCAAATTATGGTTTCTGTGATGGTACTAAAAAAATTCTTGCAAACCCCAGAAGTTTTTAATGCATTTAGTAGGATTTGACCACCATCAGGACTGTGGCTAATGGTGATAACTGGGGGGTTTTGTTGCCTGCAACGTGGACTGGGCTTGTGGTCTGTCATTCAGATGAGGGCTAGGGCTTTATCTGGTGTTTGAATCAAGCAAACCAAAGCTTTCAAACTCCCCCACTGGAGACCTCACTCTGCAGGAGGCTGAGCTTGGAAGAAGGCTGGGATGACTTGTGTCAAAAGCCTTTTCTCACCTTTTGCAGTCTGAGTGCTGTAATGTACCTCAGGGTACATCTGATGTATCTTCTGTAAGCTGATCACAAATTTAGGGTTGAACCCTATGGGAAAAGAGGACTCACCAAATATCCACACCTGCAATCCTCATAGCTGCTGATGTCCTCTAAAATCCAATAACAAACTGAGGCTGTTTGCTCTGGTCTGTAGCAACTGAGAGGTTATGAAAGTGGCTGCCTTCAATTACAGCCCATCTTTCCTCTCTTTCCTCACATGTAATTCTCTGCCTGGATGGATTTAAGGGCAGGGTGCTGGAAAACCAATAGCCTCAGGAATTAAAGTCATTGTTGGCATTTATATAAACTGCAGTCTAGAGAAGGAAAGGAGCTGAAAGTACTAGTCAAGGTTTTTGTTCTCTTCCTTCCTTGCTCTTCCTCGGTGTGTTACTCAGGCCAGGTTAGGATTTCTTCTAGCTGGAAGTTCAAAAGCCTGCATTTCTGGGAGGGCAGATTGCTCCTGAGTGGGGGTGGACAGGGGAAAATTCCCCATTCTACTTGTGGAAATCAGAATATTTTGTCTGCTGGAGCAGCAACTAGTTCCCTCCTTATTTATTCCAGGTTAATGTTGGAGTTATTTACATTTTTCCCTGGAGTCAGGCAAACCTGGAAATATTGCAGAACAGCTAAGCCCTCTCTATGACCTCTATAAAGCAACTTCTGTGCCAAGACAAAGCTAATTGGCTGTGCTGCTCAGCCTATTAGAAAACAAGGCAAAGCAAGACTGCTGCAGTTGATGCTGAGATTCAGGAAATATGCCTTGAAACTATTTTCCAGGAAAGGTTTCATTTTTTCTTCTTGAGATGTATTTATGACAGGAGTTACGTTTGTAAAAAGAAAAATGTTTGTCTTTGGCAGAGCTATATTCATTCAGTATCTTAGAAAAGTAGTTTCAGTCAAAGACACTCAGGTAACACTCCAGTTTGTCTGACTACTTTCCTAAGCAGTTTAATTTCTTGATCACAACGGCATTATTACATAAGGAACAGGCAATATTCAGTCTCCTTGGATTTTAAAGTAGCCATAAGAGAGTAACATTCCTTATGTTTAACAGTTTTTATGGATATCCCTGTTTTAATGGCTGTATCATGTTTTAGGTGAAAATATCAAACTCTGAAATTCCCTCAGAATGTCCTGTTTGTCCTCTGTTTATAGCATTTTATGGCATATGTTAATAATTCATGGAGAAAAAATAATTATGGTTAAAATTCTACTATTTCCTCCATAAAAGCAGTGTACTGACTTTTCTAAAGCCTTTTCTTTCCATTTTTTTATTAGCTTACCCATGTGTTCTGTTGGAAGTTGAGGTTCAGAAATTTCTGATGCAAAGCATAACCTCTTGTTTGTATGACCTAAAGTGCTTGAGTCCACTGAAAATTCAGGAGGGGGAAAATAGAAAGAACAAACTAATGGTGTATTGTTTCTCAGGTGCACAGAATATGCCTGGACTGGCAAGTTCAGATAGTACACAGTAGAGTATGTTTTGCTATCAGTTATGTTTTGGGACTATTTCCACTATGCAGAGGCTTGTCATCAGAAAAAAAAAGGATGAATACTGACTGTGAATACTGTCAAGAGATGTATTCTCAATGGCACTTTACACCCAGAAATGCACAAATACTTCATGTGCTTCAGCTCTTACAGTACTACCTGCACATCAAGGTGAGGAAATGGAGGAATCAGAGGCATTGCCTCAAATGCCCTCCAGAAGTCAAAAAGGCAAATGGAGAAGACAGCTTGTAGGCACACAAACAACATCCTGGTTTTGACAACTGCCACGTGCTGCCAGACACTCAGCCTGATGCATTTTCAACCATCTGACGTGGGTGACACAATGCCAGTTCTGCAGTCCTGCTCCTCTAGTTACAGCACTAGTCCCTGGAGTTTTAAAAGTAATTGGTTTTGTTTTATTTTTGTGATAACACATGCAGACAAAAGTACCAGAAATGTCAGTGATTTTTCTGATCACTTTGGCGGTTTCTTTTCTCTTCTTTGCTCTTGCTTATGCCTTAAAAACAGAACAGGTTAAGGGCTAAATGTATGGAATTGGAGCTTAAGTAAAATATGTTGGTTATTTTCTAGAAAACTTCTACTTCCACATTATCATGCAGTTCTGTGTTTGAATCTAGCTGCAGTAAACAAGAACTTACTGTAAAGCAATCAATATTCTACTCAAACTGGGCCTGGAGGAAGAAAAGGGCCTGATGAGTCATTAACATCCACCATGCCAGCAGAATTTATACTGTCTGATGATCTATCTTCTACAGTCTGCTCTCAGCATTGTTGTATTTCTTATCCTGCCTTCCATTTCCCATGTTATTGAAGCCTTTCTTGGAAGAGGTCCAGCTCTTCCCCATGAAGTCAGCTTTGTGGTACCAGATACACCAATACAGCTTTTAGAGTGTTGTGGACTCATTCTGAATGTAATGAAGCTTTTTCCACTGTTGCATTTATAACAGATACTGAGGGATTTTGGTTAACAAGGACCCTGCTGGCCATGCTAGCTGCAAGCTGGTCACACCTGGAGAATAAATAAAAGCATTGTGGCCTCCCCAGCCTATAGGTACAACTAGTTGTTTTCATCAATTCAGCATCTCCCATAAAAAAAAAAATCACACACAGTGCCCCAGGGAATTCAGTTTCATTTGTAAATCTGGGGATTAGCCCACCGTAAATGCACCAGACACAGCAGTCAAGCTAAATGTTGAAAGGCGTTGAAGTACCATTACTGCATTAATTCACCAAGCTCATCGGTATTTTGATTACCAGATCCAGGTGGCTTTTCAGAACCATGGGATGATTAAAGCTCAATGGGATTCCTTATATCTATTTCCACTTTATTCAGGAAACAAATATTTTGAAGTAACAATAGATTTGTTTCCTGCAGCTGTCAAATGTTGACAGCAATACATACTAATGTTTCTGAGGAGGAGCTATTCCTCTATCTGGAGTGCAAGGGCATCTCAGAACAGCAGCCTGCAGTTCAGCAAGGCTGAGAAGCAGATTCTGACATTAAGTAATTAAAACTAACTTGTCTTTGTCACAGCCTGCATAAAACCACCATAGCTCACTTTCTGCCTCTCTTTACTTTGAATGTGCCAGCTGAAGTGGCTCAGGTTAGCACAGGGACCTGAGGAGGAAAGGCACAGGGACAACAGGGACAGGTCTGTGTGCTCAGCTGCTCCTGGGTGCTGCCCAGTGCCTCAGCTCTGCTGCATCCAATGGCATGTGTGCTGAGGAGGAGGACTGAGAACATGGAATATGCTCTGGGATGTCAACATCATATACTGGCTTGTCCAAGCCACAGGGCCACAGGGGAAAGGTATGGCACACTAATTTAATGCTGCACACTAATTTAAAGCCACAGATGTAGAGAGCGTGGAGCTGTGGGCAAATGATAAATGACAACACAAAATTTTTTCCAAGTCCTCTTTGGATTCAAATAATCAATTAACCTGCTTTAACTAATTAAGCTTTGTGGACTCCCCATCCTTGAAGATATTCACAAATAGACTACAGAAAGCTCTGGACAGCATGATTTAAGTCATGCTGCCCCAGGGACTCCTTCCATCTTAAATTATTTCATAACCCAATAGCTTAGGAAAATAAGTAGCTAGCAGGCAAAACTACTCAAAACACTTGTAAGGAGACATTGTTATGGTCTCTATGGTAATAAATACTGATGTGAACCCTGAAAGGTGAGAGTGCTCCTACTGCCAGAAAGGACATGTCGAATAGCAGCACTGTCAAAAGGACAGCTTATCAGTGCAGCATTTTAATAAGATGTATCCCATACAGTATTTTTGACTGAGAGAATAAGCTTTGCTTCACATTATTCTGTGTACATATTTCATGGCTCTTCACTGAGATGCAATACTGCGTACTATTACATTAGATTAATTAAATGTAAATTAGTATTTTAGCAAGACAATAGCAAATGAGTGGTCTTAGCATTTGAATTTGCTGGAAAACTCTTTTCTTAGAGAGAAAGCAGAAGCTTTACTGAGTCTAATTAATTAATAGATGTAAACTGACTAAACTTTTTCACTTGTTTTGACAAAAAAGGTCATGTTTTCCTGCTGTGCTGCTGAGGACAGTTCACAGCTTGGCTACAGTCTAGTAGCATCAAGCTCCAGGGGATTCCTGAAGTGCTTTATTGTTTAGTGTCAAAGGTTGTATTATAAACCTTAAACCTTCCGTCTGCTCCTACTTCTCTTCTTTTAGTATATGAGTGTACCTTTAGCCTTGGGGTCCTTATAGAGTTGAAGTTTCTTTATTGGCTTAGCACAGAGGAAAATCACTGTGAGTTGATTGCATGGTCATGGGCTAAGCCGGCAAGCTGCACTGCTGGACAAATTGACTTTGGGCACTGACAGGTAGGAACAGGACCTGGGTAGCCAAGACCTAGTACAGGGCCTATTGCTGCTTCTGAAACTCAGATAAGCCATTTTAAAGTACCCTTGTACATAAGAGAAGTATTTTTTCTACCTAAGACATTTGCACTTCTGTTTTAGTATAGTATGTCTCTTTGGTGATTTCTCATGTCAACAAGAGAATGCCTGACCTGCCTTAAAACAACAAAAAATCCCCCACACTTCCTCTCCTGTTAGGTTCTTGGTATTATTCAGTTTGAAACAAGTTTAATATCCAGAAATCTCATCTCTTTCTTTATTGCTTTTTTTTTTTTTTTTTCCCTTGCCCTGGAATACATCAAATAATTGGAGTTTCTTTAGAAGCAGAGAAGCTGAACATCTTTTATTTTATTTCTCTCTTCTGGCACCAAGAATGCCTCCCCCACCCATAAATTCTAACCTCAGAATTGCTATCATAGGCTTTAAAATGGAAATCAAAATCAGTTAGAGTTCTACTCAAAATCTTCCTCTAATCCTCAGCATCCCAGAGTTTCCAAGCAGAGGTGGCTGTAGTGTGAGAAGACACAAGTGAACAGTGACAGTGGGGCCCTTGCATATAAGGGAATGAGAAGCCAAAAGGCAGCAATGGCAGCTCAGCTTCCAGAAACACTGATGGGAAGCTGTGGCAGCCAGGAAGCTCCTGGCTCATGCATCCAAGCACTGTAGAAGTGCTTTATAGTTATAGTATGGAACTATTCATACTGTTCCAGCTGTAGCTTTGAATGCCATGCTTGTTCCTTCCTGCCATGTGGAAGGCCCTCCCTCAGACTCATTTCACATCTTCTTCATTGAAAGATCCGTGGGGCAGCAGCAGCTTCTCAAACTCCCAAAAACCAAGGCAGAGAAAGGCAGAGGGGAAGGAGAGGAGCAAGTGGTGCATTATCATCACAGTAAAAATATCTAAAAGAAAGCAACAGCAAAAGTTGCTTTAAAAAATATTTGGTCAGATTTTTTTTTAATTGATGGGAATTGAGATACTGCTCTTATTTCTGCCTCACTCTAGGCCCTCCAAGCATTAGAGAAACCACCACGGTGCTTGTGCCAGAGCTTCACACATTTGTTTATAGAGCAAGGCAGGACAGAGAAAGATAACACTGTGTTTATGCTCTGACACCTCCCTGCACTCTCACTTTATGTCACTTTATACCACTTCAGAAAATCCTTCACTGGAAATTAATTTCTGTAGAAGAGAAATCCATTCTGTCTGTTTCACGGCTAGGCACAACCTGCCACAACAACACAGGAGTTTAGAAATATCTGAGATCAGCTCTAAGTCACTTCCTTGTACAGAATGGGTTGAAATGAAAAGGAAATACTTCACTCATCCTTTTCCACTGGTCTTTTTACTAATATGAGAAGATTGAATTAAAATATCAAGCTTATTTTAGATTTGTGCTTATGCTAAAAGATCTTGCCAGTCTATTAACAATGAAAAGTTTGCTTTTTTCAGTCAAAATACTAATATAAAAAAGGAAATAAGAGCACACAGAGGGAAAACCTCACTCCACAGAAAACTGGAGGCTTTCAATCAGGAACATATCAAAGAGTCATATTACTCTTAGGCATGTTGATAAGGCCTGTAGGCAGACTTGACCTTTTTACTGTATGAAGTGGCTTAGCTGGAAAAGAAATGAAGTTTTTGACATGTAGACCTCTTCTCTGAAAAACCTGGAGATTTGAGGATTATTTAATTTATTGATATCTATTGTTATAGGAGACTTCTGTTGGACAAGCCTTCAAACTGCCTCCTCTATTTAAGATGCCTCAGCTTGAACATTAGGAAACTCAATTGAAAAACTGAGTTGTAGAAGATGTAAAATAGGCACAGTCAAACGGATTAGCCATCTAAATAGTTAAGCTAAATTGTATCTTCTTTGATTTCACGGTCCTTATTAACTTCTGATGGAGCTCGGCAAACATATCCGAGGGCACGGTTTGGGTTTTGAAGTGTAAATTGGCCCCTCCCTATCCAAGTTTAAACCTCTAGTGTATCAATTTGCAAAACCTAAGAGTAATTTTTTCACACTGCTGTTGTAATGTATTCCACAAATTGAATCCACAGTGGCTGTGTTACTACCACTGCTACTAGCCAGTTAAACACTCAGCCTCTCCAACACTGCTCTGGAGAATTCATCCCTGCCGTCGTCCCGCTGGAGGTGACTCTGATTCCTTTGAAGTTCGGCAAAAAATCTTCAGAAATGCAACCTGAATTTCAGTGGAATCTGTGAAAGGTGAGATCAAAAACATCTAGAAAGATCCCTTGTGCCAAAGGGACTAATACAGAGTGTTGCTTTTGTAATTGCCACTTAATTAGACATGTAATGATTTTATGCCTGGAGAATTTGAAGGAACAATGTAGCAAATACACATGCAAGCACGCACCTTCTTTGCTCTGTTCTGCTAGAGCTGCTTGTTCTGACAAGTACTTCTGAACAGCTGAAGGATTAATAATCATTAATCTAGATTATTGAAAGAGAGGCACATATCTTTCAATATGATAATAATATAGGCACGCAGCCAGCAAAGCACATGTCCAGCAGCCAGCTCCACATCTCCTTGGAGCAGCAAGACTTGCAATGCAGGGGGACAAAGGGCATTTGGGGGGATGAAGGGAATACAGAGTACCGTATGGAGCACAGGAACACTTTGATGTCCTTCAATAAAAGCATAAAATACTTTCTGACACATACAGGATGGGTCAAGGTGGGGTTAGTCTTGTTTCTCAAAAATATATCTTGTTACATTTTGTTCTTGTAAAAACAACTTTTAAAACTCACGAGTTTTTCAGAATGCAAACTGTAGCTCGTGCTTTCCTCGCTTGTGTTTTTCAGACTGAAACATTCTCTTGTCTTTTTCCTTCCTGAATGAAATCCAGAATAACCTACTATGAATATGTTCATAATAACTAGGGAAAAAATCACAAAAACATGCTTAGTGACCTTCTGATCAACTTTCTGTGAAAGCTAGCAGGAAAAGAGAGACACAGGGACATGTATGCCTTCCTTGCTCCAGGAGTTACAAAGCAAGGTTGGATTACAGAACTCTGAAAGCCTCACAGGCAGCATCTCTGCTGAGGCTGGTGTCAGCACACAGCAAGTCCCTGAGGCTGGAGCAGAGTGAGGGAGAAGCCAGTCTGGCTGGCTGCTTTTGTCTCCTTGCAACCTAATTGCACGGAAATTGTTTTGGGAACACACAGCTGCCATTACACATGGTGCTGGCCCATATTTGAAAGCAGGCAGAAATGCCTGTTTAACCAACCCCAGGATTTCTGCGTGGCTGCAGGAAGATGTTCTTTTTCTAACACAAGCCCCTGGCAGTTTATGAATCCACAGCAGCCATCTGTTTCAATAAGGACCATTTGCACCCAAGGACAGGTGGGACCCTAAATCTGAATGGCAAAGATAATATTTCCTCTCTGTCTCCTAAAACAAGGAGCTGCCAAGTGACACCTCTGCCTCAGCAGCTTTTTAATAAGAAGCTGTGATTGCTGGAGGTGTTTGGGAGCCCAGTTAACAGTGGCCTCTTCTGTCCCCAAACCAGCAGTTTTGCTCACCAGCAGCACTTTGGTACTGCCTGCTGCCTTCTCCATTTGTCCGTGCTGACCCCACCCCAGAAACACTCTCACTCCATCAGCACTGTGCTGCCTGGAGTGCCAGACACCCACCAGCCCCACAGCATCCTGCAGCTCCTCCGGGGGCATGCTGTGCCATCCACCCCTGTCCCCTCATCTGGGTCCCTAGCTCTGGTTCATACTTTCAGGGAGAGATTACTGAACTCCCATCATTTTCTTTGAGTCTGTTTGTACTTTGCTCGTTTTGAATTATCCTCATCATCTTCCCACCAAGGCACTTTGGCAACAGTGCCTTTTTCCCATAGCTCATCTGGGTAAAAGTGGGGAAGAAAACCGACTGGGATTGTGCTGGTGAAAAAGTGGCCCTGATTTTCTCCAGCCTGCTAAGCCCACTGTGACTCAGAAGAGACAGAGCAGTAGCTGGCTGCATGCAAATTTAATTGTGAGGCTTTTAAATGGATTTAAATGGGTTTAGCTATTCCAAAGCAGCTTTCATATGTGTCTCTCAGCTGCAGAGTGTTTAGACTTCCATGGAGAATTTGACTTCTCACTAACTAGCTTTGTGGGTTTGTTTATGCAAGGATCTAGGCATTTTGGGTGTTAAAGAAGATTTAAAACATTATTGGCTGCAAAGCAAAAGGACTTGGTTGTCAGCCCAGGGCAGAGGCAATTGCTGATCAATCTGATAAGAATGGTTTATTCAAAATTAGATCTGTCACACTTAAGGCTTACCACAAAAAGTGCTTTCCCTGATCACATCATAAATTCAAAGTTAACCAATGCTCTGGGAAAAAGACTATGCATAGAAATTTAGTACCTTTTACATGGAGGCAGAGAACAATTAGATCACAGCCTGTCTCAAGATATTAAACCAGTTCAGTGCCTAAAATTTTCAGTAATGCCAAGACCTGCAGAGAAAATGCCCTTCTTGAATTGCAGCCATCACTTAAGATGTGCACATGCTGTTCAGCCCCTATAAATTGAAGTTTCACACTGGCTGCTCCATTTTCTCCCCAGGATAGCATCTCACTGGATTTACCTGAGAGGATCAAGTTATCTGTGTATAACTGCAATAGTTTCTTCATACCAAGCTTGCTACTTACAGCCACATGGAGCCTGGTGGCTGGGCTGACCTTTGGTACATTCACTATTGTTCACGACTGAGGCAGACCTATAATTGTGCCCGATGCCTTACAAACATAAACACATCGTTACTGTTACAAGGAAGGACCATATCAGTTTAAAAAGTGCTGTGCCAGGATAATAGTTGGAGCAGGGCTAACGAGCTATTCAGCTGTGATCAGGGAGAAGTGTAAGGATGTGGGGGAGTTTATTGATCTCAGCCTGGCAGAGCTCAAACTAATGCCTCTCTCACCTGGTATCGTGAGCAATAAGAGCTCATTCAACACTTGAAACAGCAATCATGAAGTTGAAATAACAGAGCATTAAACACCAGGCATTTTCCACCTCTGTTTTTCTTCCTACAATAAAACCTGGTTTTGCATGAAGGAGGCTGCATGAGAAGTGAAAGCAGTGTGGACAGAAACTGCTGCCAAGAGATGCACTTTGCACTGCTTTTACAGCTGAGCAAATTGGTCAGACAAGGGCAAGAGGAAGAGGTTCAGTAGAAAACCTCTCCAATGGGAGGTGCTGAATCCAGGTGACTTAGCCTGCCACAGCCCACAGTGGTTGAAGAGCTGAATCTATTTTGAACTCTTTTGTCTTTGGAATAATCTTGATGTAAAGAACTGCTTGGAGCCACTGGTACTCCTTTGTTCTTCCCAATACCTTTTTCTGGAGCAGAACAATGAGTCTTGTTATGAGACCTTTTCATCTTCTATCCAGAGTTCTAAGTATTTGTGGAGTTTACCTCAGGTTTCAGAAACATGCAGTTTTTCTCTGAATGTTGAACAAACTGTAGTGCACAATTGCCTACAAATTGCCATCAGATGGATGTTGATTACAGTAAATAAGAACTGAAAAGATTATACAGAAGGAACTTGAAAGCAACTAAAATGAAAAGCTCATTTATGTTTTCTCAGTCTGCCTTCAGTTGCTTTGTTGAGTATACACTACATTTTATACCCTTATTGAAATTCAAATTGTTTTCTGTGTGGGAAGGTCTATTGAGAACTAAGGATATCCTTGATCTGCAGATTTGGGGACCTTGTATTTAAAATGTGGTATTTAGCCAAAAAGCAGATTGTCCAGCCAAGCAGCCTGACCTGAGCAAACAAAGGGAAAGCACTGAAGGGAAACCTTCACCACAGGGTTTGGGCAGAGTGAGACCCTTGCCCCCACCCCATCTGTCCCTTCGCAGAAATCTCTGTTAGTGTTGCTGGAACGGACTAGGCAGGCACTGCAGCAAGGGAGTCTGAGGGAAAAGCACAAGAAATTAGCCCCATGTTCAGCATGCATAACTCAGCAGGACTCCTACCTGCAATTAGTCCTTTTATAGCACTGCCACCCCAGAACAGCAGGGCCTGCTTATGAACCAAGAGCCATTCATATTTTTTTTTTTCAGTAGCTTACTGTGAAATTAAAGTGACATGCTATGAGGGAAAGAAAGGGCTGGTGTCACTGGGGAAAGCAATGAGATGCATCTTCAAATGAGAATGAAATTTTATGTTTCTAAAGGAGAACAAGCAAGACATAGAAAGATCAATGGCTCCCAACACCTGATCCCACTTCAGTGGTGAGGGATGTCTGGAGTAAATGGATGCTCTTTAATATTTTCAGTGCCATGTGTGAAAGAAGAGAAAGCCTGGTAGCACTCTGCTCCATATTACACTCCCAGTTAGCAGCAAGGAAAAAGTCAAGTTCTTCCTGGCTTCTGAAGAAGGGTCTGGAGCTCTTGTCTGTTGAAGAGTTTCTGAGGGAGTTGGGCTTGTTTGGACTGGAGAAAAAGAGGCTGAGGGGAGACCTTATCACTCTCTACATCTGAAGGGAGGGTGTATCCAGATGGGGTCTGCCTCTTTTCCCAAACGACAGGCAATAGGATGAGAAGAAATGGCCTCAAACTGTGCCAGGGAGGCGGGGATGTAGACTGAGTTTTCAAAAATATCACCTCTGAAAGGGTTGTCAAGCACTGGGACAGGCTACCCAGGGAAAGGTTGAGTCACCACTCTTGGAGGTATTTAAAAGAAGTGTAGTTGTGGCACCTGAGGATGTGGTTTAGTGTTGGACTTGGCAGTGCTGGCTTAACAGCTGGACTTGGTAATCTTAAAGGTTTTCAACCTTTTAATTTTTCAACCTAAAGAGTTCTACAATTCCATATTTTTGTTGCCATAGCATGTTGGCAGTGTTCTCCTTCTGATACAGACCAAATAAAAAAACCCCAACCAACACCAACATTTTTCACAGGTACTTGTCTAATTGTCTTCCTGTCTCTAGAAAACACTTCCAGCTAAACCTACACAGCAGATGCAGAAGCAACACCATGATTAGAGAGTGGTGGTGAGAGACTCAATCTGTTTAATTCAATACTTTTCACTTGCTGAAAAAATGTATTTTTTCCCTTTCACTCTTTGATTTTAAATGGTTGATGCAATAAATTAGCAGTAATTAGACTCTGTAGGTTTGCATTCTTCAGCAGTCCCTAATTAGCCATGCAGCACACTGCACCACCAGCCTGCTCCCTGAGTGCTGTGGGAGATTTCTCTTCTGGGCCATGCTGCATCCTTACCCCATGGGCTGCAGTGCCTTCCCTTCAGGAAGAGAGCACACCACAGACACTGTCTCTCCAGAACTCCAACAGGGCTTTCTTCTTGTCAGGATTTACATTTGTGTCCCTTGTCCCTGCTGAGGAGATGGAGCTTTCCAGCTATGGCAGCTCCCCCTGGGACGTTGCTCTCTTTCTATCTCCCCCTCCTCCTCATTCACATCTGTCTCCAGCCACTTGGTGGTGAGCAAAAATACTGAAAATGTGAGAAAATGTAAAACTGTAACAGACATCCTTGAGCAAAAAGGCCTCTGAAAGCTCTGGATGTGACTTGAAAATTGCTAATTCTCTGTACTGGAAGCTCCAATTTAAAGTGAAGGATTTCAAAACAGGTTTTGGTCACGATTTTCAGGTTGGTCTGAGCCATGTCTTTTTCCTTTTGGATCATGATAAAGGCAAGAGTAATCTGGTGAGTATGAGTAATCCTGATTGAGAGTCCAGTCTCAGAAATGAACCAATTAACAAAGTTGGATATGTCCAAGGTGCCTGATTATTGATGTTCCTGCCCTTTTTCTGAAGGTGAATAGAAGATCTTAATGTATATCAATTATGGATTTTTTTTGTTTGTTTGTTTTAGTGGGGTTTTTTGGTCTTTTTTTTTTTTAATTTTTGCTTTTTTTTGTTGTTGTTGTTTTTGTTTGTTTGTTTGNGCCCCCACCCCATCTGTCCCTTCGCAGAAATCTCTGTTAGTGTTGCTGGAACGGACTAGGCAGGCACTGCAGCAAGGGAGTCTGAGGGAAAAGCACAAGAAATTAGCCCCATGTTCAGCATGCATAACTCAGCAGGACTCCTACCTGCAATTAGTCCTTTTATAGCACTGCCACCCCAGAACAGCAGGGCCTGCTTATGAACCAAGAGCCATTCATATTTTTTTTTTTCAGTAGCTTACTGTGAAATTAAAGTGACATGCTATGAGGGAAAGAAAGGGCTGGTGTCACTGGGGAAAGCAATGAGATGCATCTTCAAATGAGAATGAAATTTTATGTTTCTAAAGGAGAACAAGCAAGACATAGAAAGATCAATGGCTCCCAACACCTGATCCCACTTCAGTGGTGAGGGATGTCTGGAGTAAATGGATGCTCTTTAATATTTTCAGTGCCATGTGTGAAAGAAGAGAAAGCCTGGTAGCACTCTGCTCCATATTACACTCCCAGTTAGCAGCAAGGAAAAAGTCAAGTTCTTCCTGGCTTCTGAAGAAGGGTCTGGAGCTCTTGTCTGTTGAAGAGTTTCTGAGGGAGTTGGGCTTGTTTGGACTGGAGAAAAAGAGGCTGAGGGGAGACCTTATCACTCTCTACATCTGAAGGGAGGGTGTATCCAGATGGGGTCTGCCTCTTTTCCCAAACGACAGGCAATAGGATGAGAAGAAATGGCCTCAAACTGTGCCAGGGAGGCGGGGATGTAGACTGAGTTTTCAAAAATATCACCTCTGAAAGGGTTGTCAAGCACTGGGACAGGCTACCCAGGGAAAGGTTGAGTCACCACTCTTGGAGGTATTTAAAAGAAGTGTAGTTGTGGCACCTGAGGATGTGGTTTAGTGTTGGACTTGGCAGTGCTGGCTTAACAGCTGGACTTGGTAATCTTAAAGGTTTTCAACCTTTTAATTTTTCAACCTAAAGAGTTCTACAATTCCATATTTTTGTTGCCATAGCATGTTGGCAGTGTTCTCCTTCTGATACAGACCAAATAAAAAAACCCCAACCAACACNTACCCAGGGAAAGGTTGAGTCACCACTCTTGGAGGTATTTAAAAGAAGTGTAGTTGTGGCACCTGAGGATGTGGTTTAGTGTTGGACTTGGCAGTGCTGGCTTAACAGCTGGACTTGGTAATCTTAAAGGTTTTCAACCTTTTAATTTTTCAACCTAAAGAGTTCTACAATTCCATATTTTTGTTGCCATAGCATGTTGGCAGTGTTCTCCTTCTGATACAGACCAAATAAAAAAACCCCAACCAACACCAACATTTTTCACAGGTACTTGTCTAATTGTCTTCCTGTCTCTAGAAAACACTTCCAGCTAAACCTACACAGCAGATGCAGAAGCAACACCATGATTAGAGAGTGGTGGTGAGAGACTCAATCTGTTTAATTCAATACTTTTCACTTGCTGAAAAAATGTATTTTTTCCCTTTCACTCTTTGATTTTAAATGGTTGATGCAATAAATTAGCAGTAATTAGACTCTGTAGGTTTGCATTCTTCAGCAGTCCCTAATTAGCCATGCAGCACACTGCACCACCAGCCTGCTCCCTGAGTGCTGTGGGAGATTTCTCTTCTGGGCCATGCTGCATCCTTACCCCATGGGCTGCAGTGCCTTCCCTTCAGGAAGAGAGCACACCACAGACACTGTCTCTCCAGAACTCCAACAGGGCTTTCTTCTTGTCAGGATTTACATTTGTGTCCCTTGTCCCTGCTGAGGAGATGGAGCTTTCCAGCTATGGCAGCTCCCCCTGGGACGTTGCTCTCTTTCTATCTCCCCCTCCTCCTCATTCACATCTGTCTCCAGCCACTTGGTGGTGAGCAAAAATACTGAAAATGTGAGAAAATGTAAAACTGTAACAGACATCCTTGAGCAAAAAGGCCTCTGAAAGCTCTGGATGTGACTTGAAAATTGCTAATTCTCTGTACTGGAAGCTCCAATTTAAAGTGAAGGATTTCAAAACAGGTTTTGGTCACGATTTTCAGGTTGGTCTGAGCCATGTCTTTTTCCTTTTGGATCATGATAAAGGCAAGAGTAATCTGGTGAGTATGAGTAATCCTGATTGAGAGTCCAGTCTCAGAAATGAACCAATTAACAAAGTTGGATATGTCCAAGGTGCCTGATTATTGATGTTCCTGCCCTTTTTCTGAAGGTGAATAGAAGATCTTAATGTATATCAATTATGGATTTTTTTTGTTTGTTTGTTTTAGTGGGGTTTTTTGGTCTTTTTTTTTTTTAATTTTTGCTTTTTTTTGTTGTTGTTGTTTTTGTTTGTTTGTTTGTTGGTTCGTTGGTTGGTTTTGGGGTTTTTTTGTATTTTTTTTTTCCTGCGGTGCCCTGAAAATCTGCAGCTTGTGAAGAAATGACCTTTGTCCCATAGGTAAGAAGATACTTTTTCTGTCTCAGCAGCATTTGTGACTCCTTCTCTGCTACTCCTGCTGTCAGTGTCCTCTTCCAGCATACCTGAGTGTTCCAAACTCCTGCCCTTCTGTCTTGGGCACTTCTGCTGTTAAAGGGCAGCAAAGGTTGTATTACCCAGCATTAAAGGCACTGCAAGTGCTGGGCAGCTGCTGCTGGTCCCCACCACACACACTGCTAGAGAAAAAAGCAATGCAATATCTCGGGCTTCCCTGGTGCCACCCCATGCCATGAGAGAGGATGAGGTGATGCAGTGGCACAAGGGGCTCGTGCAGCTGAAAGCCCCAGGCCTGCAGTGTGCAGAGAAACAGCGAAATGTCCTGGGAAATGCGACCTCAGGTTCATGCTCCAGCAACGCCTTGGCACAGTGCACTGAAGCAAGGTGGCAGAAATATCTGATGTAAAAGCAGGCTGCTTCTGAGCACGGGGACAATGAGCAAACACAGAGGAAGCTTTGAAAAGAAGGACAATATGATGGACAGGAGCACTCCTTGAGTCATAAATGTGACCACCCATGTAGCAAGATGTACAAGTAGAAACTCTTTCAACCCAGATGGACAGAGCTGTGCAGCAGTGCTTTCTTGTGCTGCATCAGTGAACTGGCAAGGCATCAGCTGGAGTCAGTCTGTGATAGCAAGGCCAGACCACCCCTGGCTGCAGCAGCCACCCTCTCATAAAAGGACTCTTTCCACAATTTTTGCTTAGGGGATCAGCCTGTAATGCTAATAATTATATCATCTGAGTATTGCTTTGGGAATTTGACAGTTCTGAGGCATCAGGAAGAAAGACCTACGTATTCTGCAGGGTCTGCGAGAAAACTAGAGTGCTTTGGAAGAGATATGTATTTTATACAAATAAATGACATATTCAAAACTTAAGAGTCCCACAAAATATTCCTGATGTGGAGTGACTGATGGGAAAGCTTTAAGAACTCATAATCCCCAGGTCAGAGCACAGGTCTGCATTTTAACTACAAGTCTTCAGAAAGTAGTATTGGAAATGTCCTCCAGTTTTTAAAAATCTTAACAAGAGACAAGACAAGAAGAAATGGCCTCAAGTTGTGCATGGAAGGTTTAGATTGGACATTAGGAAAAATTTCTTCACTGAAAGGGAGGTCAGGCATTGGAAAGACTGCCCGAGGAAGTGGTTGAGTCACCGTCCCCAGAGATATTTAAAAGACATTTAGATGTGGCACTTGGGGACATGATTTAGTGGTGGACTTGGCAGTGCTGGGTTAATGCTTGGATTCGATAATTTTAGAGTCCTTCCCAAACTTAGCAATTCTATGATTCTGTGATCAGTGAGCTGTTAGCTCACCCACGATTATTCAGATACGGATTTCTTCATATATAATACTTTTATGCTAGTACTGCTATCCCACACCATTGTTCTTGTTACTGCTTTGAGGAAATACAGATGAGACTCTTTCAGTCTGACGGTTTAATTTTTCTCCTGCAAAGTATTAGGTGTGAAGACCAAATGACCTTCATGTTTGAGTCTCGGAAGCCCAGTGTACACTCCTGGAGTGTTCAGGGAAACATTTCCCAGCTGGGAGGGTGACATGGAATTGAGACTGATCTAACTGGGAGGTAATAAGCCTATGGTGGTGGGCAATGCCCCCAAAAATCTCAAAAGCAAGCACAGTTGAGTTTTCTTACTTGGGTAGGTAAAAGCTTTGCCACCTAAACCTGGGGGTTTGGCCCCATATCACTGCTCCCTTTACATCACAGACAGCCATGTGTACCCTTCCCAGGAAAAAGAGAGATACTCCTTGGCTCCCAAGCAGAGGCATTCCAACACACTCAGTTGCCACAGCCTCCTCAGGGCTGCCACCGAGGTTTTCTTTACAATAGGAGCCACTGAATTAGTAACAGCAGGAGTCCTGTCAGAGCGAACTCTTTTAATTGATATGTTTGCTGCACAGTAATGATGGCAGTAAGGCAGAAATAATCTGAGCTATCCTTGACTAATTCAATCATCTGTAGCCTTTAGAAAACTGACCCAACTGATCTAATCATGCTGTAGGAGTAGACTAATGACCCATCAGAGGTTTCTGCATCTCTTTTCCCCACACTCACAGTTTCTAGCACAGATGCTGGATGTGGCTCTTTGCTCCTGTTCATGGCATCCCCTCTCCACTTGCCAGGACAGGAGGCATCTCTGCTCTACCTGCTGGATACATGAGACTCTGGCATGTCTCTTCTCCAGCCTTTGAACCTTATACACCTTCCAGAGTCACAACAACTATTTACCTGGAAGAATGGAAAGCATGGTTGGAGATCTCCAATAGCAGGATTTCTCTGAGGAAGTTCCAAGAATTTTCTCTGCCCTTGGTGTCATCTGCTCACAAAAAGAGTTGGGGGCACTCCTGGCAAAATTCATTTTCCTTTCATATTCAGGATAAAAACATGTTAGCAAATATTTACAAAAATATGACTGTTGTGTGTTTAGATTGCATTATACTCATAACAACTGAAAAAGCTGCCCTTCCTGTATACACACTCTTTATGATAGTTGCATGTGCTACCCAGCTGTACAATTATGTGATCATTGGGCAAGCCTTGCATAGATTTTCTAATACATAAAATAGACCAGGGGAAAAACATCCAAAGGAATACATTTACACAGTGTCCCAGTAACTTAATCGTGCTTGCAATATTTTTCTTCTAATGCCTGAAGCAATGGTTTGGTGTAGCAGAGATGTGTGTGTTCAAAGATCTCCTTTGAAGTTGTTAAATACATCCTCAAAATGTATCAATTGAATTGTGTAAAGCCTGATTGACTTTTACTGCTGATGGGATCTCTTCATTTTATCAGTTCTCACGTTGGGTCCAATTTCTTATTATTATCAAATAAATAGGCTGAATTTATGAATGATGAAATAACACATTCTGGTGTAGATCTCTGCATTAAAGCAAAAAACCCTCAACATCAGTCCAGAACAGAGACCGAAACAAAACTGAGACAGTATACTGAGGGTTTGTGTTAATGGACAAATATGTACCTTATTTTAAGTTCATGTTCTAGGCTGGTAGGACACAAACCATCTCTGTGACTGAACAAAGGAGCCATTAGATGAAATTTGTTTACATGCTGTGCTGGACCTACCTCATGCTCAGTTAAGCTGAAGTGCTCAGAGCTTCTGTGTCTGTAAGCACACACCTCCCTCTGTGCTCTAGTGGGTGGTATCCATTAGTTATAAATAATCTTACTATTTTTAAAGTATCTTTTGCTTTAAAAGAAAATGGATGATAAATAGCAGGAGCATCACTTCTGCTTGGTCTCCCATGCACTGGCTGTGCTGCTCAAAGTGGAACAAGCCTCACTGATGGCATGCAGGAAGATGAGTGATCTTAAAATTTCTGGCTGTTGAAGATTCCACCTAATACCAAAAACTAAAGGGACTTACCAACAAAAGTGGGTCCACATACCTGTGAATCCCACTGACAGCTAACCAATCATTTCATTTCTGTGAACAATTTAAAAATCCTGCATGTTTATTCCATGTTTTATTCTGTGTTTGGAAATATTTTAAACTGCCTCTATTCTATTAGGATGTCACTAGTAACTCCTAAGGAAGTTAAGAAAATTCAGGAAAAAAATTAAAGTCAGTAGATATAATCTACATCCCAAAAGAGTTTGTTGAGAAGGTTTTTCTGTATTAGGAGAACAGAAGTTTCAGATGCTGTGGAAGGATGATAAGATAGTGCCGACAGTTTTAAAAATACTATCATTGTGAATAATGCAATGAAATATACATATAGCAGCCTGCCACAAGTCCTCAGAAAAGTAATAATTAAAAATAAAAATGGAGAATCACTTCTGATAGGATTTGTTCAGTTCATTTCAGTGATCAAGTGATAACTGTGGTAGTAATAGTGGCATGATTGCAGCATGAATGTATCTTTCCAAGTGGAAAATAAAAGATATAAAGAGCTTCATTAATCTATCAGAAAAAAAAAAAAACGAAACAAACAAAAACCAAACAATTCCAAACAGTAAAAGCCCCTTCCTGGAATGCAAATCCAGTGAAATCCAATCAGCAATTAGGATCATATTCTTACCACCAAGAGCACTTAGTGGGACAAGCCGCTTACAGAAATGAAGAAATCTCTTCTTGTTTTCCAGAGAAAGCTGGATGCATTTGTAGGAAAGCAGGGCAGGAACCCACAGTGTATGTTGGCCATGCAAAATGAGTGTGACTGTATGGGGCAGGGAGACAGAGCCAGTGACAGCAGCTCTGTCACAGTACACTGCTGGGCATGGGCAAGACCCCTCCACTGTGGAGAGAGGAAAACTGTTGTTCCCTAAAGTCCAATCTGCTGCCTTTCAGCATAGATACTTTTGTCCAGGTGGTGGCTGAAATGTAAATGCTTTGAGATGTCTGACAGGTGCTATTTTGGTGATCTGCAGCCTACTTCAGATAAACAATTTCCCTTTTTTCGGGGGCTGTGCACCCAAAGGCAGGACAGGGACATCCTGGTACTCCTGTTACCTACAACTGTCCACATGCCAGATTCGTATACCCCAGATGTCCATGCAAAACTGAACTGATTTTGGCTGGGTGATCCTTCCAGCATGTCAGTGGGACAGGATTGAATGCACTGAATGTTCAGGGTTTGTTTTTACCTGGTTATAGTCCATTTTCTGTGATTGTCCAGGGGCTTCATTTAATGTAGTGCATCTGAAACCTGGGCAATGCCTATGATTCTCTGCTCTTCTCTCCAGCACATAATACTTGCTGGCTTTGATCTCTTGCAGCAGATTTTAAATCTGCTACAGTATGTTGGGAATGGCTCCTGTAAGTGTCCTTTTTATCCATCCATTACCTGTGTGCAAGCTGGTCCATCTCAGTTCAGCACTCCTACAAAGCCAGTGCTTGCATGCAGTAACTACAGCATTATACTGCCACTGTTGTTTCAGCCTGTGTGAAAACACTTAGTTTCCAAGCTGCCTTTTAGGTCTGGCTCTTCAAAATGAGATGATTTGGGTTCTTTGCTTGTTTGCTTGTGGTGATTTCTTCTGCTCAGTTTGCTCCTTCCCAAACCAACCATGGGACACTAAGCCCTTGCCATACTCAGCTCCAGGTATATGGCAAGCCAGGAGTCATGTTGCCTGGGATAACCCTCATCCACAGGGGATTTGAGCACTTGTTTTATAGAGTTAAGTGAGGACAAAAGAAAGCAGAGGAGCCCTGAGTAGCCCAGCTCTGGGCAGGGGAGCTGAAGGAAAGAGTTTGTGCTGCAGAAACCTGAACTAAGGATCATGCAGTAAGGATCATGCTGTTTTTTCTCGGGATGTAATTTAAACTCCCTCATTTGTGCAAGCTAGAGTAGAGAGAGTTATATTTGTTTTTATTAAAGATAGGAAATGCAGATGACTGTGTGGCTGTACCCTGTCCATTTTGCTGCCATCATCTGTATGCCTTTAAGTATGCCTAGGAGCAATCCCCAGGGCCCCAAAGACCACCAAGTACTTGGGTTCTTGGGCACAACTGGAATGCCATTTTAAATTATAGATGGCACAAAGGGAGTCTGCAGGGAGGTTCAGCAAGGGAGATAGCGAGTCTGCAACATGGGGCAGGGCTGGAGGGCCCTCAGCCAGCTCAGGAATTGCTGTGGCTCATGAGACACTCAGCTTCCCTGAAGGAAGATGAAGAACTTGTCCCAAGACCAGCTCAGTGATGTTGTTCCCTTAAATAAGAGCTTTGGACCTATTAAGCCATTTCTGGGCAAGTCTGGATCAAAATGGCATGTCATAGCCAGAGAGAAGGGTCTCCTGCCTCCAGAAGCCAACTGGGAAGCCTAATGCTCCCCAACATGGTGTTGAAAACCACAGGGTGCTGGCAGGGAAAGATGTCCATCAGAGCTGGCTTCAGGGAAAGGAGATACCCCAAGCACCCCAGGATGCTCTCTTGTGCCACTGGGGCAAAGCTGAACCAAAAGGGGCAAGTGCTGGGGTCCCTTCCCTGAGGCTTTCACTGTTTCTAACCTTGCTCTGGTAACTCCTCTTCCTTTTCCCCACTAAGTGCTCAGGCCTCATCACTGTCCGAGATGGAGCAGGACCCTGCAGCTGTGTGCCACACAAATTGTCCCAGGCAGTGGCTTTGTCACTGATGGCAGCAGGGAGAGGGTTTTTCCTCGGGCAGGAGGTAGTTTGGTGATCCTGCACGTGCTCACAGGTGGACAAAGCACAGCTCTGCCTGAGCCACCACGGGTGGTAGGGCTGAGGAAAAAGAAGATATCCATGGAGACAAACTTCATGGACAAATGCAAAGTTCTGGGAAGTGTGGGCAACAAAAAAAAGATTGACAATTTTCATACTGATATTTACCCTAAGGGATATATTACATGACACTTGGGATTTCCATGCTGGATCATGGGACTTTGGCAGGAGGATTTCCCTGCTGGAGACTGAGTCAGAAATTAACTAACATTTTCCAGTAGCATCAAGAAAGGCCTTTGCCATGCAGAACTTCACTATCAGAGCTTTTTCTTGTCTGTCCTATTACTTTTCAGACTAAAAGAAAGTTTGTAACAATTTAACTTTCAATATCTGATCTTTCATACCATAAATCAATGCCCATGCTTATTCCTATTTTTACTTACACATCACATGGCTGAAGTTGAGTCATTCTGGCAGAAGGATTCAGCACTGATGAGGTGGCATGTTGCCACTTCCAATGACTTTAGTCCTGTTCTGTGCAGGCTGGGAAACATGAAAACACACAGACCTGGAAATTTAGTGTAGTTTTTCCTAACTAGCAAACTCAGCTGTCCTCTGTCCCTAAGGTTTAGTGCACCTTTCTAATTGTATTCTCACAGCTGGTCACTGCCCCAGTAACTCACCTAAGCACTCTTGAATGCAAGCATGAAAAATTTAAAAATAATATGTTTAAAAGACATGGTATGAATTTGTTGGGATTTAGTGTAAGAAAAAGTGAAAGAAGTTTTTATTTTTTCCTCCGTGCTAGTGAGCATTGAAACAGCTTGTTCTGCTAGACTTATAAATGCCCAAGCTGTTTCAAAAGTTCAAAATCCCATTAAAACAAAACAAACCAAAACCAATATCAGAAAAACATTGAAGTGAATGAAATTTTAAATTTGAAAACTGAAAACAAAAAGTCCTACTCTCTGATGACCATAGAATTGGAGCAAAACACAAAACACAACGTAGAGGTGTCCCACCATGGCAATCCTACAAGAACAGTGCCTCCAAAGTGTGTTAACAGGAGAATCCCTTTTCCCATGGGTCAGCAAATGTCCTAGGACACAAGGCACCAGCTGGAGAAATGGGATGGGGGTGCTGTGGCTTTACAGCATGAAAGAAAGCTTGTTTTAAATTAATATATCACAGTGATCTTGGGTAACACCCCTGACTGGAACAAGGCAGGCCAGGGTTTTCCCAAGGCTTCTCTCTCACCTGACTCCAGTGAGGTCACCTGGCAACTGAAGACTTCTCTGAGACCTCAGAAGTCCCAGTGTCCCAGCTAATGACATCCACATGTGTGAGGGTGCCATGCTTCCCAGTATATGCTGGACAGCAGCCTTAGAGGGCATGCCACAGTATTTGTCAGGAATGCTTTCAGCTAGATGAGGCAAGTCTCCCACTTCTTAGCCCAGTATTCAATTTAATAGGTGCTGGGAGGGAGGGAAGGAGGAGAAGTAACTGACTAAGGGTTCAGAGTAGAACTTCCTGGGTCAGATAAAGTTGCTTCAAATTTTAGTTTAAATAAAATATTAAATTAAAGTGCTGCTTTAAGAACAACCAGGTCAGATTAGTATCAAATACCATGAAAATGCCAAAAAACTGTAAGAGGGTTCTGCTAAAGAGCAAATAACAGCAGGAAATCTACCTTTCTGTGCACAGCAGGGAGGAAGAGGAACTGATCAATAGGGAACTAATGAAAGTACCAAACAATTGAATTGCCTCTGGCATTGCAAACGACATGTAGATGAGTATACATATAAACTCAATTTACAAGGTCAGAAGAGGACTCATGCAGCCTGCAAAGAAGTGGTATCAGATCATGCTTAAGAGATTAACAATATTTTAGCTGAACAAAGCCACCCAGCTGGAAAAACTTACAAAGATTGCATGTTTGTTTCTTGGTATTTTCAGCATTTTTCTGAAGGAAGAGAGACCTTTCCAAGAAAAGAAAGGTATGAGCAGCTTTTCCTCAAAGGAATGTTTCTGCTTCAGATTTTAATTTCAAAGTTATAATTAATGCCAAACAAATGTTATGGGATTTTTAGGACTTGCTAATTTTTGCTTTTTCATGTTTTGGTCTCTGTTTCACAGATGCTGCTATGACTGAAACTGCTGTATAGTTGAGTTAAACTGTTCCCAAAGTAGTTTCAGCCCAAACGGAAGCAGGAAATCCAAGTAATCATAAGGAAAACTTTGTTCTAACCCAGGCAAAAGGTTAAGGTGCTTTTTCAGTTGTGTATCTAAACACCTAGTGTTATCTCTGAGTGGATTTGCCAGGCTTACTTACCGCTGGCAGTTGTGATAACTGGAGCCATGAGACTTGCTTTTGCTTTGAACTTACTTTAAATATTAAGATGACATATTCTGTGAAGTTCAAGAATTTGTATTCTTGCAAATGAGTTTTGTGCTGTGGACTGTGTCTGAATATACAGGAATTTTTTTGACTGGGTACATCTGTTTGCCATTGTGGGAAATATAATCCTAAAAGTAAATTTTCAGGTAGGTTTGTCTCAATGTAGAATAAACTCAAGTCAATAAAGCTACATTGGTATACGCCAAATATCTTCTCTAGTGCAGAGTTCTGCATTTGAAAATGAAGACCTAAATCGGATTCTTGAATCTGTTACTCTTGCCACATCCATCAGAAGGCTGATGGGGCCTTGAGTCTTTCAAGTCTGCTTTCCATAGCGCTAAAATCGCAGGCAGCATTGCCAGTACGCTTAGCAGGTTTGGGCTCAAGCCATGGGTTGAACAGGGTTCTGTTTCCATCACCAGCAGAAGGGAAAGTGCTGGAACAGACTCCTTGCAAGAACAAAATAACTTGCACATTAAAGAAACGGTATCTCTGAAGAGAAAATCAATCTGGTATTTGATGCTTAATATTTAGTCTATTTTATAAAATCTCATTACTGCAACTGAGTTTTAGAGATCGCTGCAACTGAGATATGAAGGTTACACAAGAATGAAAACATTTCCTGCTTGAAAACTCCAACATAAGTCCAGATGGTGCAAAATGGCTTTAGCATTACAGAAAATTGAAAGCATCTTTCTTTTTGAAGGCCAGAAACAAAGTTTCTTGTATAAAATATTATTACCATCAGCATGCAGTGTTTTTCTTTTTGTTCAATGATTTCTCTCTCAGAACCTTATTTCCTACCCCTCAAATGGATCAAATCTAAATACAGTAAAGAGAAAAGAACTGTTGCAAATACTTGGAAGATCTCCCATTGCCTCCTTCCTACAATGAACGGCTGTCTGGGTTTGTGCCATAATTTCACCTGCATGAGCCTTGGCAGAGTGTGAAAGGAGACAGCCATGCAATTTTATTTCCACTAGGATCTCTATTTTCTCACCTGAGGTGAACCCATTCTTGGCAGCGTTCATCAGCCAAATTGTTCATCTGAAAGAGAAGAAGAACCCTTTTTCTTTTTGGTTGCGACACTTTGCATGGTCCAAATTTCTTCTGGTAACTTGAATTGAGAAGTAGGCAGTTGCACATGAACTCAACTCTTTGAGCTCCTCATATAGGAAAATTAGCTAATCCATGCTGGCTTTGTTACACTTGTATTTATAAAGGATCTAGCATGGTTTTCACATATATTTTGGCACAGGGACCACTAAAATCTCTCAGCTGAAAGGGCACTCTACAGTCTACTAAGGTCACTGGCAGCACGTGCTTGTTCTTAATACTTCCTTGTCATGACTCTGTAAATAGCAGGGCAAATCCAAAAGTCCTGGGATTGAAAGCAACAGATACAAATGAAAGGTGCTGCCCATCTGCAGGTGGATGAGGTGCTAAGTTTGCACTGCTTTTCCTCTGAAATGAAGCAATGCAGCAAAACAGACATAGTGAAGTCTGGCTACCAGAACATGAGTAATCTCTGCATGACTCAGTTCTAGGATGGTTTTAAATGACCACACTGTACTCCATTGCTTAAAATTAGTTCAGATCACAAGGACTTGAAAGTGGTAAATGTGGCATCAATATTTAATGAAACCCCTGAGGAAATTTTGAGAATTACAAGAAAATAAATGTGCCTTATACACTGAGCAGATTAATGGGAAAAGATCAGAAAATGGATTAATATGTCATATGTGGAATGAATCAACATGGCTTTTAGAGTAAAAGCTGTTTGAGCTATTTGAAGATACCAACAAACATAAAATTAAGGATGAGCTAATAATTTTAAAAATGTGTCTTCTCAAAGTGCATTGACGACACTAAGCAATTATGACTATAAAATTAGAAGAGTAATCGGAAATGTAGAATTCCATAAATGTTTGTAAGTGATAATGAAAATAATGTGAAGACTTAGGAGACACTTTTTGCTAATAATATTGAATTAATCACAGTAGTCAAAAACTAAGTCTACCAAGACCTGTAAAAATATTTTGTGATAATATCAATAAATAATGCAACGACTGAATAAATTCAACACTGATAAATACAAATCAATGTAAAACCTATCTTTATTATACATTCACAATAATGGTCTGTAAATGAGCTATGGCTACCTAGGAAAAAGATCTTGCAATCATTGTGAGTATTTCTCTGAAAATTTCACCTTAGTTCAGGGCAGTGATCAAAAAGCTAAACTGAAAGTTATGAATTAATAGGAAAGAAATAGGAAATATAAAAGAAAACATTATCATGCCAGACTATATATGACTCTGGAAGGATAACAGTTCTTCATTTCTAGTCACATCAGTCCAGAAGGTCTGTCTTCGTGCACAAGAGGTGCAGCAATGGCTAGCAAGGATAAAAAAATAGAAATATAAAACGGTTCCCATATGAGAAAAAAACACAATCTCATATAGAAGAGAAATAGCAAGAGGGTTTTTCGTGTTAGTAAGGAGTTCTAAATTCAGCTAAGGTGCTGAAGCATGAAAATCCCCTTGGGCTTAAAAAGAGCAATCTGCACATATTATCACCTTCAGCAGGCTCTTGTAAATTTACCAAGCCTACAATTATATTTTTGTTGGTAATCTGATCTCAGCTTGATAACAATACTTTTCCTGTATATAATCAAATGAATAGTACAGCAATTTTCCAAAGCCCAAGGAGTAAGGGTAACAAAGGTCACATGTTTTGCAAACTGGCCAAATGAAACATTTATTAAATTTCATATTTTAAAAGACAGGAAGAGCTTTACACTTGGGGCTTGACTAAAGTGGCTGTGGTTTTGGTATCACCCACAGTGGATTTCGTGTCATCCATTCATCCCCCAAGCCATGTAAAGATTTTCCATTAACAAGATCCTTCTCCAGTAGGTTCCACAGGTCGATTATCTGCTGTATGCTAAACCCTTCTTCTGTTTGTGTCCTACCAGCTTCCTCTGATGTCCCTTATTGCAACACAATATTTTGAAAGGATCCAGGCTGTTGAAGCACCGAGTAATAACACAGATCTAGCCTGCTGGCATGTCTTCAAGAAGGACCATAATTTAATAGAAGATAAATAGGAAAAGAACATAACAGAAAAGTAATATGAATGATACATTCTCTCCAATTAGCTGCTTTGGTGCACTAAGAAGAACAAGACTTTCTCCTAGCTCTGGTAATGCTACTTCGCCCCCAAACCCCAAAGTGGAAAAACAAAAGTGTAATTTCAATTGTAGTTGTTATTCAGGCAATGTTTTGTCCTGATCTAATAGCCCACTAAAAAGGTTTTCTTTCAAAACAACTCTTTATTTTCTGCAATCACAATCTATCATGCATTATCTATTTGGTCCAATGTACTGCATTTGACTCTCTGGTCTAGTTGAAATACATTTGCCCTGGGAGGATGTAAATTACCCAGATTGCCTGCCTGTGAGAAGGTGATCTTGCCAGGCACAAACACATGGCTGCTCTTCAGTTGGAGGCCATGGTGCCTCAGTTGGAGGCAAATTGTCCCAGGGGGTGAGGATTTGCAGTGTCCTGTCTGAAAAAGGAGCTGCCCACCAACCTGTTCCTGGGAACATCTCCCTGACCTTGGCAGCAGATTAGGCTCAGCAATAAAAGGACAGCTGTCAGTTTGAGTATCAAAGAACTCTGGGGAAGGCTTGCTACAGGATGCTAAGAACCATGGTGTAGTATGAGCCTGGCCATTTTGTATGCACACTGGGGTACAGATTCGTGGCATAGCAGGGCATAAGAGCAACCCAAACCACTGCATTCTGCAGCCCAGTTCTGCTTCTGTGAGAGCTGGGACTATACCAAATAGCACTCAAAGTATTATTGTGAAATAGGACTGAGTTTGTCTTCTGCTCATTAATTCACGTACAACTTCAACTGTCTTTTATTATCATCTTATGTCTCTTCTCTGCTCTTTGCAAATAATTTTCATTTCTGCTAATCAGGCTAGCAATCACAGCCTCCAGTTCCAGATGCAAGTTCCCACTCACAAAGTCCCTTAAGGGTTGATTGCTGGAAACTGGGAGGATGTGCCAGGGGAAGAAACTCAGCTGAAGCAGGCACTGCTCCCAAAAATGGGAACATGGCTCTTTGTTCTAGATCAGTTCTTACAGTCACATGAGTAAAGCAGAGGGGGAAAATTTTTCTTTTAAAGTAATATGTTAATGCATGTAAACTAAGCTTGATATGTGTAATACCTGGTAAGATAGGAGACAGGTTTCCTATTCTCATTTGGCTCTGAAACCACAGAATACTCTGAGTTGGAGGGGGCCCATAAGGGAAACAGTCAAAAACAGACAAAAAAATGCAGAGTTTCTCTAATGTTTTGTTTGTCATAAAAACTTGGCTGAATATCCTTGCATAATTTTTTGCATGATTTTTGATCCCATAAAAAGCAACATTGTGACTTGTGGAATGAATTTTTAAGTATGCTTGCAGGTTTATTTTGCCATTATTTAACTGTGTTTATCCCAGAGGCTCAGCATAAGTGTTCTAAAGCTATTCAGTATTGGCCTTAGTATACTTTCATTTCTGTTAATGCAAATGTGACACCCTGGTTATATTTTTCCCATAGACTGCTGGGGGAAATTTACCTCACTTGGGTAGCAAGGGCATTTTGAGTTTTTAAACACACTCTAAAGTAGTCTGATTAAAAACAGGGCTATTTTAGATATCATGCCAGCAACCCACTCTATAAACAATGCCTAATTCACATTTACTGGCTCAGCTTTGGGATTCTACTTCTCTCTCCGTCCTTTCAATCGAGAAATCTGGGTGATGAAAGATCCTCATGATGATAACTTCGGTTTGAAAACTGATTCTCTAGATCTGGTGTCTCCTAGCCCGTTTGCTCAGCTCCTGGATGTGCTGCCACTCTGAGACTCTTTTTCTCTCCAATGAAGCACCTTATGGTGTTCACATGAATGAGCAAAACTCTTCTTGCCGTGTAACTTACATGACATGGACTTCTGCAGCAGCAGAACAAAGTGCATGCAAGGGCTTTGTGCATAACATGGTATGTCTGCTTGTACAATTAATAAAACTTTGAGAGAGGGGCTAAATCCACTCTGATTTCTTTTGAAAGCTTCTTAATATATTTGTGTGATTTCCAGGCTAAGCGGTGGTAGGATTATGAAGTTTCTTTAATATGGAGATACTGCAACATGTTCATGCCAGACTGTGCTAGGTCTATATTGGGCTTGTGTTTATTTTTAAACTGGTCTTACACAAACCTCCAAATATAAATAACATGGTTAGTGAAGGATGAATTTCACAAAACAGCCAAACTGAGCATTCCCATGTGCCATAGCCCCAACCAAAGGAGCACTGTAGGATGACCCCCAAGTAAACCAGAGGAAGGAGAAGGCTACGTGCAATATGAAGATTTTATCTGTGTGTTCAGCGGCCATTGCCATAGAGTTTCATTTTATCTTGTCCATAGGCTTTCTGTGCCTTTGTGACTAATCCTCTGGGGCCAGCTGTGGCTGAAGTATACTTCTCTTTGGATTTCTCTGGAGTGAGGAAAGGAGACAGGGTGAGGAAAATGTCCAATATTTTGGCAGACCCAAGTGCTCAGAGATTACATTCAAGAATAATGATTAACAAATGTTAGCTAACACTTCTCTGAAACCTCCTTAATCTAATTCTTGCAAGGACCAGTTTGAGCCCGGAATACAAATAGTAACATTAATCCATCCATGCATAAACTAATGTAGTGTTTGGATGGAAATATCTGCTGGTGCAGAGAACAGTCCACATGACAGATATGGATGTGGTGAGGCTGCTGGCCACGTTGTGGCTTCCCCAAGCCTGGGAACAAGTTCTCATGTTGACAGCTGCCCTGTGCAGCTGAGATGGAGGCTGGATGAAGGATGTGAGATGGAGTGGCAGGAGGTCAGCAGTGCAGGAATTGCTGGCTCACACAGCTGGTGCACCAGCACTGGTGGAGGGGGTGGCAGCTCAGCACCACAGACACTTTGGTCCAGGGGACTGTGGAGACACACCCCTCTCCTCCTAATTCATGGCTGCCTGACCAGAAGAGAGACTTGGGAGTGGGGAGGATGTTAAAGCTTAGCTTAATAGTTTGTAAAACCCCATTTTTTAATGTGTTATGTAACAAACAGCCACTTTATGCTTTTGAGTTGTGCATGTCCAGTTTGTGGAGTCTCTTTATGCCTGGTTAAAGATGCTCAAACAAACTGAGCTGAAATAGAGGCCATAACACATTTTGAGCTAGGACCTGTCCATGCTCACTTTCCCAGCCCAGCTTTTCATGTGCTGGTAGTATAGGTTGCTCCCTTGGTTTGGTAGAGCACATTACTCTACCCAGAGATCAGTCTCCCCACACACAGTGTTTTAGTCTCTCTTCATGACCCTAGTGACTTCACTGACAACAGAGAAAATCCTTCTTCCCTTTGATCCCATGGCCTCCAGCCTCTGTTACTCCATCATGGTCCCTAGTGTAAATTATGAATGTATATAAATTATTAGTTCATGCAGATGATCCAGAAATGCTACAGCAGTAAAAACCCAGAGACTTAATACATAATTAGAAGAAGCATCTCTGCAGTCACGATAGACGAAAAGTAGTCTTCTAAGAGTATGAAGTTACAGGTTGGCAACAAGACAGAACAAGACAAATTGATTTGTGGCTTGTCTGTACTCATCTTTTCTGTAACTAAATCCATCACTAAATCCAGTGATGTTCCATAACATGTTTTGTCCATGTTATTTTCAAAGTAGCATACCCTTATATACTGAAAGTGCAAAAACTGTCTAGTATATAACTACTAAAATTAATTTCCAGTCTCTCAAAAAATGCATTACTTCATTTTCTTTTTTATAATCTTAAGGTACAAATAAAGTGAGTGTTCTTTGTATTTTGGTGCCTTTCCTGTATCTCTAGAAAAAGTATTATGATGTCTACATGGAAATTATAGAATAAATATGTAACAGGCAGGTCACTGGCAATGTTAGTTTGATGAGCAATGAATCTATTTTTCTATGTTTTCTACATCTACCACTAAAAGCAGTTTCAGTTATGCTTCCTTGATTAGCATAATTTTTTGTTTCAGTGCAATGGAACTATACACATTAGACTTGTTCCTGCACTTGAAGTTTTACTGGGATGGATGGATGGATGGATGGATGGATGGATGGATGGATGGATGAAGGGACTTACTGGACTTACTAAAAAATTAATCTGTTTTTTCCTTTTTGCACCTTCACTTTTGAAACACCTGCCCTACCTTTGCAGAATTATTAATTTAGGATGTTGCTTTAGCCATTCTCTGCATATTCCCTTCGTTAGCAATCATTCTACAAACAATAGGATCCATTACAGTCCAGTGATACATCTAATTTTAGAGCACAAAGGTAAAGAAGGTTTTAATTTAACAAGTTGTTGTATTTACTTGATTATTCTGCCTGGTTTTGCTGTGGCCCTTTTTGGTAATTAACCTAAATAAGTTTGCTGAGGTTTGTATTCCAATTTCCTGTACTTAGCAAGGTTTGATGCTGCAGCCATCACCTCAAACCATTTACAAACATTCAGTCATCCATTTGTTTCTGCAGGGGGCAGGTTTGTTGCCCACTCTGCTCTGCTGGCTGGCAGCAGGAATACCTCAGAATTTAAGATCATTTGCAACGAATTTCCTGTAGTTCTCTGCACATTCAAGGATTTGACTATTTATTCCACTTTGACAGAAGTTGGATAAAGTAAGTGGTGTTTTAGCTTAATGAAAATTGTTCCAAGTCATGGTCATGTTTAATTTGTGAAAATCTTTTGAAATGTTGATTCTTCTGCAAGTTTTCACCTAGTGAAAAGGGGTAACCTCTGAAAGTAATGAAGGTTCAGAGGACCTACACAGTGATAAATGGAATTTCAAATGCACACTTTGTTCCTTTGTTTCTTCCTGCTCCTCTAGAGATCATCTCCCTGAGCTCTGCCTTGACTTTACCTTGACATAGCCTGCAATATTTCTTGTAACCCTTCACTTCAGTGCTCTGCTAGAGTGGCATTTCACAGCCACATGCTCATACAGCTATCTTCCTTGATGTATCAGGTTGGAAAATGTGACTGGGAAATGGGACATTTGTCTGTACAGTACTGCAAGTGACAAACACAAGTGTTCATTATTTGACTTGACCAGATGCAGAGAACACTATTCTTTTGCTTCACTGCACCCTCTATTCTTCTAAACATTTGGACTTACTAAATTTTTTTCACACTGGCAGCTACCTTTGAATTTTATCATTAGTTGCTGGTATTTCTTCTTTGCTTTGTTTTTCTGTTATGTTTTGTTTTTCTGAGTTATGACTGAAGTTAAATCATATCAGCATGTTTTCTTCTTATCTTCTGAGTGTTTCAGTGCCTGAAGTTCTCTGTACGGCTAAGAAAAGAAAATAAAAAAGGAATTAGAGTAAAAAGTATTCTAGAAATATAATGCTTTCTCTTTGAGCTTTGATTCAAATTGTAGTTTTGCTAAAAAAATCCCACCAGAATCTCAATCTTGACCTCAAATCATCTCTGCCTTTCTTATCTGAAAGAAAAGCAACTTTAATTTCAAATAAGCTTTTACTGAAATCCCCATGTGTAATTTTTTAATTATCTCCTCTTAACTACCCTAATTCTGCATTTTGGATTGGTTTAATCTTTAATCACCATGAACAGAAAGGGGCTTTATTTTCCAGCAGTGAGGAAAGTTCCTTCAAGAAACAGTTCCACGTCCCAGTCTCTGCTAATGCATTTTTCTTCCAAGAGTCACTAAACAAAGAACATAAGCAGCAGTGGGAGCAGAGACCACAAACCAGCAGTCAAACTCCAGTCTCTTGCTTTAGAATTATTTGCTTATCAATGCCAGAGTGCCCTTTTTGCTATGCCAGGAATGGCAGGCATATCACTTTTTGTTTTCCCTTGTACTGTTCTAATTATTGCTCCACTATGAGTGTGTTTTATTTCTCAGCCCAACTGTCCCTTGGGACTGATTTTCATTCAGTACAAATGTTCTCATTATAAAGGCTTAACATGAGGAGAATATAAATGAGAAGATGAGTGCATGCTAAGAAGTTGCTTATACAGAAACTATTGATCAAAGGAACAGCAGAGTAAAACACAAGTCAGCATTAACATGCTCCTACTTCCACGGTTCAAACAGTTTCCTTTCCCATAAGAATAGTGTGAATCCATGCCTCTGAAACCAGGCCAGGAAATACTTTGTTTAATTGAAATAAAAAGTGCAAAGCATTTCTAAAGAAGATTATGGTATGATACTAAAGATCTTTTTGAAAGCAAATGCACCTTCATCAGTTTCAGAGATTACCCCCTGTCACAATGTGAAAAGTTCCAGAAGAATCGAAATTCCAAAAGGTTTTCAAAATTAAATTATTACATGACCATGACTTGACACAAATTCCATGAAGTTAAAACACCACTTATTTTTTCCAACTGCTCACTAATCACACAGTTGACCTACTCGCCATGTCATTTCTGCGAGGGTGCATCCCTTGGGAACTGCTTTTGTCCGGTGATTTTGGGCTGGATCAGACAGTGGTCACTGCCAGATGAAAACTTCAGAAAATAGTCATGTAGGCCCTCCTTCGACCTCTAGCCCAGGTGTCTCTAGCTGAGAGACTTGACCTCTAGCCCAGAGACCCCCAGGTATCTCTGCAAAGACATCAATCTCTTTGGGATTTCAACAACAACTTCTCCCTTCCTCTAAAGGGATGGAAACAGCTGAAAGCCACAGTAGCAGTTCAGCCTCTCATTTTTTCAGGCCAAAATAATATACCACTAGTATCTGAAGAGAAGTAGAGGGCATTCACTGATAAAACATCATTTTGAAAATGTGCAAAACCAAGTCTGAGGCTAAAAGTAGAGTGAAGCAAACCTCAGGTGTCTGGATACCAGGCTCCACCTGAGGCAACCAGATTTCCTCCTGCCTTCCATTGGGCTGCAGCCGGTTCTGCAGTTCGTATTTCATCTGCAGTGAAAAAGTTGCAGTTTACACTTAATTTCACAAGCATATTCTTGGACATAACTGGAAAAAAATTACATGTGTGTTTTTATTAAATTTTGACTTTCAAGTTCCACTGAGGGCAGCGGCTCTGTTCTTCTATTTTTCCTCTTGCTGACTACATAAATGTGTAGGATATCTCTGAAGACTTTTAAAAAGTCAGAATTCTAACAAGAATATGTGAGTCATGTCTAGACTGACATAAAAATGAAACAGTATCATTCTTGTCACCAGAATGAAGCATGGCTCACACTCTGATCCATGACACGCTCACATGGTCTTTAGGCTAAAATAGCACACACAGAAGTGTGCATAGTTATAATCAGAAACTTCTATAAATATATAACATGAAGCCTCTTGAATCCTAATTTACAGACTGTAGAACCTTGCCAAGAAGTAGTATTTTACCAAACAATTCAGTACGACCATCAATAGACAGAGTGTTATCCAGCACAGGTCCCAATACCTGTATATCTGGATACAGCATTCAAATCTGACCTTAAGCTCCAATCCATTTTAGCTTCAGGTCACCTTCAGTCAACACAGAAACACCATTTAGCTTCATTCTCACAAAGGGCTTGATGCACATTCAGCTGGTGCATTACCCCTTAGCCACCAGACTGAGCACCCTTAGGCCACCTGCACATGCACTTGGAGACATGGGTTTCCACAAGGAGTTCCCTTCCTTCACCACAGAACTGGTGTCTGTTAGCCAGGACTCACATGGATTTACTGTCTCTCTGGTGACTCTGTCAGCCCTTTAACAGCTCTGATGCACAGCCCAACCTTGTAGGGAATTTATGGCATGGTTTGCTCAGATATCCAATGCATGCCTTCCACAATTTTTTCAGTCTATGCCTGGACCAAGCCTAGATGTCAGGAAGTTTCTCAGTAGGTCATGGGCAGTTCCATCTAGATTAGTCCTGGAAGCTGAGCTACTGCTTTTAAATCTGTCACAGGCAGCTCTACAATCAGCAGTGTAGAAATACTCTTTGAGTATGAGCAAACTGGAAGGTAGAACTGAAAACAAAGCCTGGACAAATTTGCATCAACTGTTTTGAAATGCCAACACTTTCCTAGAATAACCTGTGCATCACTACCTTAAGACATTCCCCAGAAGAAAAGCTTATTTAAGAAACAAAATTGTTGTCTGAAAACGATTTGTAAGTGTGAGGAAGGCAACATATTTGTTCTGGTGGGTGCAGCTCCGAGCTTCACACTTCAGGCTTTATGTATCTGCATTCTTCAGTGCTCACCTCACAGCTCCATACATGAGATTTATCCTTCAGTTTGGCAGCCAGTCTTCATTGCCAGTGGGAAAAAAACTTTGAGAAAGCAAGAAGGGTTGTCATAAGAAAATCAATCTAGATTGCAAGAGTTTTTCCTGTGTATTGTTTTGAATTTTGAGTAAACTAACAGTTGTTCTAGTCAAAACCAGAAGTAAAGGCTATTTTAAGAGAACCTGAACGGTTCAGAAACAAAAGCCCTGTTGATTTTCCTGTCTCAAAACATCTGAAAATTAAAAATGGGTTTGGGTTGCTTAAGCACAGGTAACCAGAGTGTTTTTAGAGGCTCTGGGGTGTCCCCTATCCCACAGTTCCTGATCCAGTAGAAAGTCTTCTTTACGGTTTGTGCCATATCTGGCCCACCCACTCCAGTACATCTCAGATAATGCCTATGCTCAGGCCTTTAACTGTCCTAAATATTTTTCAGAGCTGCTATTCTTGATGCCATCCTCAGGAACTGAATGAGCAGGCTCTCTAATAATGAAGTCACCTATCAAAGTGATAGGTGACATAAATTCAGTGATTAATTTCCACAGTTTTACTTGAAACATGAGAACAATTACTATTACAAGCTGAATAATATAAAAATGCCCTTAATCATGGAAATGACTTTTATAGAGGTATGGGACATGACAATACATGATTCAGATATATTACAATAAATTGTTTTCTGTTTTCACAGCTGAGTTTCTGGTTTTATGTTTTTATGTGCAAGTTGGATTTAAATTGCCCGACAGGCTATAAAAAGCTACCTCCCAATGATCTCCAGGGATGATTTCAGATTCAGATTTTTTTTTTTAATCTACCATTCTAGAGTATTTTGGGACTTTTCCTTTAACTCACACTTCAAGAGTGGACCTCTAGGAAGTTGTACCCAGTATTTATTTCTAAACCTGCCCTGCTCAGAACATAAATTAATCCCAAGAGTTTAAAAGTTTTTTCCTAGAAAACAATAATGACTTGGGCCTAGTTTATCTGCATGATTTCAGCAGCCAAGCTCCAGAGCAGTATGTTGCCACAACACCCTGTCATCAACTTAATGGTGTGATTCACTGGAGCACTATTTCTCTCCTGCAACCCTGTTACTTGCAAGTACTTAATTTTATCAAAGTCCATTTGGAAACAGGTGAAAACATACACAGAGCGCAAAGGAAAAATATTTTATTGTGAACATGGCACATATAAGATGCGTTTCAGAATATACTGTTATATATCAAATGAGGAAAAAAAAAAAAGCTCTGCCATGAGATAAATGAACAGTGCTTAAAACTAATGAAGAATATGCACACAGCTGTTATAACAGCACAATTCTGATACCAATCACAACATATTATATAGTTTTTATGCAATGTTTATAAAAATTGCAAATATTGGACCTGCATCAACAACCCGATTGTTGTCCATCATCCAAATCCTCAGTGCATCTTGCAGGTGTGTGGAGGGAACAATGAGAGCAAACTGACATCCCACCTCAGGCAGCAGAAGGTGGAGATGGAGGAACATCAAAAACAAAAGACAAAACACTGTTCTACAAAAGTAAAAAGGCAAATATTATCCCAAGGAATATTATTATTTGCACAAGAGATCTTAATTGCAGCATCCTGACTCCATTAAAGCCAACAAAAATATGCCATTGAGATAAGTGGAGCCTGAATTTCATACTGAAATTTAAAACATTCTTGCTTTAGTGTAAACATCAGCAGAAACTAAATGTCAGCATCTATACAAGTATTCAAGTGCTGTTTAAAAAAACAATAAAAAACATACAATGCTAACCCAAAATGCCAGTACATATAGAAAAGGCAGATAATTAAAAGAGATTTTTTTCCCCCAAATATACATTTTGAAGTATTTAAAACCACCAATATTTTTTAGTACTTGTACATCATAGTTAGGGAAGGAATATATGAGAAAAAACTGAGTTATTTACAGTGATAAAGGAAGGGCACAGTGTTTGCTCAGATCTATTTGAAACCAGTACTTTTCCACTTTGGAGTCATGACATATACCTGCACAGTCAAACATGTTTCAGTGCATGTTGAGAAGTGGCTATACTTCATTATTATGAAATATAATCCTTCTCTGCAAGTATCTCATGAGCCATTTATACCCATTCACATTTTCAGTTTAAAAACCCAAACCAACCAACCTGAAAAATTTCTTGCTGCAGTATTTTGTCTTTAAACAATCTGATGAGATTTTCCATCGTGGCAATTTACAGTCATGCATTTGGAGGCTCAGATTCAATACAACTGTTCCATTTACTGTTAGAGTTGTGTCTGTCTTCAAACAGTTCTTTGCTAATTTTTGTGCGGATCTCAGGACTCGTTAACAGCTCCTTTATCTGATTCAGTCTGGGTAACAGGGCCTGCGCTTCTCTGCGTAAAGCTTCCTTTACTAAGTCTGCTTCATGGCTCTTTCCTAGAGGAAAACAACAATATAATACATTTTATAACATCTAATGGGATTTAGAATCATTACTTACAGAGATCAAGAGATTATATCTGGTACGGACAATAGTAAGTGCTCAGTGTTTTGCCCATACTGATTTTTTATAAAAAGGTATTTCATCAAAAAATATAATTTACATCAACAAATGCTACCAAAATGTAAAGAACAGTACAGCATCACATTTAAGGGAAACTCCTGCCTTATTACATACTGTGTAATAGTATCTGCGATGAGCATCTGTAGCGGCAATTTTTAGCCTGGTATTGACTGCTGTTGACTAGGAAACAGCACGTGCTCTCACACGGAGCAAGCAGCCCTGCAGCACTGCCAAACCCTTGGGCGCAGGGCATTGCTTCCACTTTTGGCAAGGCCTCATCCACAGCCATCCACGACAGTCCAAATGACAAATGCAAAATGTTCAGTTTCTCTTCAAAAGCAAGGAAGGGAGCCTTGGTATCAAGAGCAAGTGAAGACTGGAGCCGCCTGCTTCACCACTCTTGTCTTTTTTCCACCGTCCATCCCTCCCAGCATTCGACAGATTTTCAGCAGTGCACGCACTTATTAAACCAGTAGATAGTGTCCTTCAATTCAGAACAAACTCTTGATAAGAGACTCACAAAGCAGAGTGCCTGACACCAGCACCACTTTTGCAAATTTCAGCAGGGAGCGGAACATGGTTTTGTAGTTATTCTTGGTGGGATATTTGCTCCCAGGCTTTTTGCACAGTGCTCACTTGCTGTTATCATTGTCGCTCTCATTCTTGCTGGTGCTCGTGGCCTCCTCAGTTTTTGCAGGGCTCCCATCAGTCTGCCTGCTTTTGTTTTGTGTTTCTTCTAAATATTGCTGCACGGCCTTCAGCACTGCATTCTCCACCAGCCTTTTGCTGAGGCTCACCAGCTCTGCATCATCTGGCTCTGCTGCTTGTTTTTCACCTATGCGTCACAACAGACAAGAGAACGGATTCATTGCCATGCAAAGACAGTAACTGTGATTGTATCAATGGCCTCTGACATGAGCTGGATTCTAACTTATTAGCTGCCTCTTCCTGATGGTTAAAAGTAATTTTTCCCCTCCTCAAGCTCCAAACCAGAAGTGCTCCATAAATATGTGTACAGCATATTAGATCAAAAATATTTCACTGCTCATGTTTTGTAGAACACTCCAGCAAAAGCCACTGGCTAACATTATAAGCCCTCATTCAGTTTAGAAGTGTGCAAACTTAATTTTTTCTGCAAACAATCACCTGTGACATGTGAGCAAAGGCCACAGAATCACAGAATATTCTGAGTTGGAAGGGGCCCATAAGGACCATCAAATCTAGCTCTTAAGTAAATGGCCCTTGAGGGAATCAAACTCACAACCTTGGCATTATCAATCTCATGCTACAAGCCAATCTCACAGTCAAATATAGCATAAGGCATATTTACACTTTAGCAGCTTTCCTAAATTTAGGTGCCACTATTTTGTGATTTTGCTTAATAAATCTAAAATCTATCTATTTATTCTTTACCTGTAATTCAGGAGTTTCTCACAGGAAAAATTACTAAAACCCTCAAAGCACAGGTTACAAATATTTTTTTCAACAAAGCATAAAGTTAGAAAAACCATATAGACCTTCCCTGCCTCTCTTCTGTCTTCTATCTTAAAGCTCTAACATCAAAGGATTGCAAGTTCCAGCAGTCCATTCTTAAATATCTGCTGATAAAAACAAGAAGCTGACATCTCTCCATTTTGCTAAAACTTTGTATGAATAACATACACAACAAACCAACTGTATACATAGTGAGGATTCTCATACATCATTACATGTAATTTGAAACCGTACTTTTCCATGAAACATTTTCCTAATAAAACTATAAACCCTACTGCAGAATCCTCCTTTTATGAAGAATTTGTTCTAGGAAAAGCAAATTTTATTATCCAATTCTCATTGGTCATGCCATTTGCTATTTCAGAGTCCCCAGCACTAGGTAAATAACTGTTTCTCTCCATCTATATTTAAAGGTCATACATTTCATGTCCTCTTCTGGCATTTGCATTCTGCAGCCAGTAATAAGAGGCTGCTTAGTCACATGCATCTGGTGAAAGAGATTATTATTGTATGCTCTCAGCACAAAGCTTTGTACTGTTCAATTACCTAAATTTTTCATTTTTCATTAAAATTCATTAAATTTATTAAAGTTTGCCAGCACATTTAGATAAAAGTTATGAAAGACTTTTATTAGTCTTCCTAGTGTACCACATAACCTGGGAGTGATTTCCCTGATAAAGCATAATTCATATGGGGATTCAAGGAGGAGAGAGAAGCAAACAAAATTCTTCATATTGCAAGGCAGTGCCTCTATTAGCTGTTAATCTGATCATTCTGCTCTGGAACAGCAGCTCTTCACCGCACTGTTAGTATGGGCATGCAAGAACTGTGCTCTCCCCCTGAAGAATCATCAGACTACGTTTCAGTAAAGCATTTCTTTACATTTTGGACAAAGCGTAGATAAATATTCTAAAGATATTAAAAAGAATGTCTAGGGGGATAGTTTTGGTTAAAACCAAATATAAGAATACATTATAAGAATGTATTATAAGAATGTAAATATAAGAATACATTAAAAACAGAATTATAATTTCCAAGGAGACTACCATGCAACAGAGGCAGAGACACTATTCCCAACACCAAACAGCTACATACTCCACATTCTCTGACTCACTGCTTACCATAACTCTTTGCTATCTCTAAATCCTGGGTCTAAGTCTATCCTTTAACTTACAGGAATAACAGACTTAATTCAGACTCTTCTCTCTCAGGGTATCCAGGGTATTTATGAGGAATATCTCCTCACAGCTTTTCTGAATTGATCCCACAAACTCCTTTGAATGAAGCCCTTTGATTACTGATTTCCTTTGCTTTTAGTAAAGATGCTCAGAAATGTGTTGTTGCCCAGTCTATTTAGTCATTAGAAAAAATAATTAAAATACTTAATGATTACTTAAAATGAAACTGGTTTCCAGTTGCAGAGTTTCTTGTTTTTCAAAATTGCTCATGGGTCATGGAAATCAGTACTCGCACAGTGCTAATGATCTATCCATGCAACTCGGAACAAAATCAATGGGAAATATGGTGCTCAGCCACTCTCACACTTGACCCTGTAGTACTTAATATGCAGAATATGACTAATCAGTCACAGAGGCTTCCAGATTCCACACAACTGTAGTGATTATATTTACTCACAGTGTAATTTTAGTTGTAGTACATAATGTATTATGGTCTAAAAAAAGGCCAGAGCTCTTCTCCCATGAATACTTTCTGCAGAACAATTCTCACTTACAGATACATGTATAAAATCCATATAGCTACAATTGTGTTTATTACTTCAAAATAAGCAAGTAGCTCACTTATAAATACTTTCTCAGGCAGGAAAAATGTCACACTGCTTAAATGAGCCTTTTAAAAGTACAGTTTATATAGCTACAGAAGAATGGGTTAGTGGGGTTTTTTGGTTTATTTTTAATATTTTGAGATAATCATGGCTCATCAAAAGTCTGGGGTGAAGACTGTAGCACCTCCTAGGAGAGCTCTGCACTCCCATTGGAAACACATCTTACTGACATGTAAATGCAAATGCATGCACATCCTTCCATGAAGATTGTGCTTGGATTTATCTGTGCAGCCACCTTGGTAGGCAGGCACATGGGCCTCTATGATTCCCTGATGATCTGTTTCTATTCTCATACTCCCAAAATAGCAGCTGTGGGAGTGTCTGCAATGCCACGGTTGGCTGGCAAGGTAGCTGGGTACCACTGTATCATTCCTATTTATGAATAAATGAAAATTTGTTGATAAAATGAAACAGGTCATGTAATAAAAATGATTATTGATCATCTACATCTACTTGACAATTTAACACATATCTGTCCTATTTACATCTCTCCTTCCATGCTGCAGCTGCTGCTTGCCTGTTTCTTTGATGAATACAATTCCTTTGCAGCAGGCAAATGCTTCTTTGAATGGACTGTCTATCATTATTGGAATTACTGGAATATCAGTAGAAATCATTGCAGATATGAATGTTTTAGATTCAAAAAGGAGGTTTAAAAATTCACACTTGCTCTGTTTGTAATCTCTGTTCTGAAAAGGGAACAGATATACCACAGCACTGTATTTGCATCAATATTGTGACACTGCTTTATTTCTGTGCCTGTGAATAAAAAAATTCTGCTGTCTTCTCCTCAATATTGCTCAGAATAAAAATGAAAAGACCTTTCATTTTGTTTATCCCAGAATTCTATTCTATAATTTTCAAAATATGAAAACCAATTCATACTCTGTGAATGTACCTCAGTGCATTCATGCTGAGCAGTGTTTTTTTATTACTAGAACTGAAGCATACCAGTTATCCTGAAATGACCATCTTTTTTTACAAAAGGAACTATCAGCTCCACAGAATTATTCAAAAGAGGCTTTATAATCCTATATCCTACTGCTAGCAGTTATGGACACGAACCAGATGCCTGCAACCACAGCCAAGTTTGGATTCAAATTCACTGCTGTATCTTCCTGCTGGACTAGGTTTACTCTCCAAGTCTACACCCCCCTACACATTAAGATGATTGTGAGCTGAATTTTGAAATACTGTATCGGAACAAATCAGATATCATGGTCCTGGTACAGCATTTTCATGGCCCTGACACAGCCTGTTTAGAGTGTATGCAGATATCTCGGATTTGGAGAGAGGCAGGACAGTCTGAATCCCTCTATTGTTCATATGATTAGCCCATGGATTGTGATTTTTTTGTAACAGATTTAATTGAAGCAAGCAACAGGGGATCCCTTTTATAGGAAAAGCCAGTTTTACAACCTTTTACCAATAGACAATATTCTGCAATCCTTCCTTTGTGGCCTCAACACACTGGGTTTTGTTTTCCTTCCAACAACTTTTCTTGGCAACAAAACACTGATAACATGGACAGCATTACAGAAGAGACCCTTAGAATTTTGAATAGGTGACCAAGACCAGCTGAGAAATTTGGTGGCAGATGTTCTGCTCTGCAACCTGGTGGGGGGCTGTGGTAGCAGACATGCCTCAATCTGCCTTTTGGGTTATTCTAATAATTATTTCTAATACAGTTTTTACAAACTATGAACACAAATATGAGCACATGCCCATATCTAACCAACATCATAAGTTCAGACAGGAAAGTCACAACTCTGAACATTTCCTTGTTAATTAAGAAGGACTTGCATGAAAGGTCTCTTAAGCGGTCACTTAAGAAATTGACACAGCTAAGGCACTGGGAGGAAGAGTGAAATTATAATCTCATTATGACATGAGGGTGATGACATTGCTCTTGCTGGATGTTCCCACCTGATGTGGGACATCTAACAAACTTCTTTAGGTTAACATATTTTGCTCTGTAAATACAGGACTGTCTTACAAGGCAATACCAATCTGTCCTTTATGCTGATTTCTAGTTTGCTGGAAACGTTTCTTTCTTTAATTTGTCACACCATGGAATAAACCTGATAAAGTTAGGAATTTCTACCACAGAGGAAATTAAGGGTGTTGCAGCTATTCAGGGAAAAGTGGTGCTCTTGCCATGATTCAGTAATGACAGCCGGAGTAACCACAGGACACTTTGAGCTGCAGACCTGGCAAACATGGAAAAGTTTGTTTTATTTCACACAAACCCCTGTGAAGCCCTGATAAAAATTTTCTGACCACCTCTAAATGAAGATAGAGGATGTGATCTGCTAAACCTACTCATCCCTAAGCAAGTATGGAGGGATGTGATGCCACAGACAACAGCCTCCATAAATAACAAAATTTAAGAAGTTATGTAAGACTAGTTCTGGTATACAGGGAGTTCTGTTAAATATCTTGGATTTATTTTTCTATTAAAAGAGACTTGTTGACAGAGAAATTCCCCGACTCCTTTCATGTAGTTTAATGTCACATTGAACTAATTTATAAGAAGTCTAGTGCAGCAGGCAGGAAAAATAGCAAAGTGGCCGAAGGAAACAAGATGGCCTAAAGAGCTGTGAGTTTTACTCGATTTTTTGCACCAAGACCCTGGTAGAGAAAACAGGCCAAGTCACAGAAGTAGTTTTATATAGCCACAGTAACACCCACTGTGCAAGATGGCAATGGGAGAACCAAAGGATTGAGGCAGGTTGTGACAGCAAACATCCATACAACATTATTCACTCCCCTTCCCCATCCACAGCGCTGCCCGGTGCCGGCAGCTCGCCGGAACAGGGAACAGGGCGGCTTGGGTCAGCATGCTGACCAAGGAGAGCAGAAGAGTTGCTCTGCCCTCTAGGATGGTGCCAAGGGGGCAGCCTCCTGCTGTTTTCAGAGCCTGAGAGAGAGAGAGAGACCAGGCTTCCCAGTTTTCCCAGGGAAAAGCTGAATTCTGGAACAGGACAGACAAGTCAGTCCCTTGCCTTCAGTGGTCCTCCAGAAATAACACTGAGAATGTAAGACACTGGGTGACAGTGTAGGCTGCTTCCCCATCAGCCTCAGTTACCAGTGACCACAGACAGAGCTGGATGGTCTTGAAGGCAGAAAATCACCCTGCTAGGTCACCAAGCTGAGGGAAGCGTAGCTGCCAAAAGGCAGCTAACCAGAAGGGTATATACAAAGATTTTAATTGCCACAGTCCAAATATTTTGCCAAAACCTTAAAGTCCCTGCTTATGGACCTGTCCACCACGAAAATCAAACGTTTACTCCCAAGCATGACAAGTAAGTCATTTAATAAACATTCACCTCTGTTACTGTTTCCTTATCCTTCTAATAGTCGATGGGAACTTCAGTTTGGTATCTCTAGGATACATGTGTTACTATATAGCTTCCAAAGGGATGCTATTTTGGCTGTGACTTTTCCACGCTACTGTCAAGTATACTAAAAAAAGCAATCTTTTTTGGACTAGGATTGTTAAATTAGTGTTAATAAGTGAATCCTAACAAGCTGAACGTGCCTTGTTGTTCTGCCTGAGCAGAAAAAAGTTCCATACAAACTCACGTTATCACAGTCTCTCACACAGTACATCTCTTTCCCTGGGGAAAGCAATTATGAATATATTTGTAAGTTATGGACAGAAAAGTAAAATTTTAATCAATACGGATTTTCATTTATTTATTTCAGTTGTGGTAACATGAGTTGCGAAACACAGCTGCATACTGTTTGAACTGCAAAAGGAAGATGAAGTCTTGCAAAAAAATAAATATATGATTGCAATTCAAGAGTATGTCCAACACTGTCCATCAAATACTGTGATAATTTTAATTTAATAATTTTAAATAGTCTATAATTTTAATGAAAAAAACATCATTTGCAAGGTGCTTTTAACATATCTGTAACCACACTTAATTAGATTCTGAATCTAATGGAAGAAGGTTAGAGTCCCCTCTCTCGGTATGAGCATCTTACACAGGTTTGAACTAGTAGCATAACTGCATCCAAAGGCAGTCAAAATAGATGGGTCTAATCCTCTTCACCCAGAATCTTCCTCTTGAAGGAACTGAATCCACTGCATAAGCTTCTCAGGCAAACCATGAAGTTATGTATTTTTGAACAAAGGCATAGTATTGTTGCTGTCTTTCCTTCAATGGATCAAGTCTACAGAATCTGACCAAATTTGCTAACAGCTTTGGGAAAACTAACAAGACACCCTTAAATCCATTTGAATTGCATTTAAAAACACCCCCTAACATTAATTTTCATGGCCTTTCCTATCTGAATCCCCTTTATCTATCATAGATTTTGCCTTAAATAATGTATTTAATTTTGTTCCTTCTTCCCTCCCTTTTGTTTTGCACCTAACTTCCACTTTAAATGTGTTTTTTTAAGAGCTGGAATTTGTTATCAGTGTTTAATCTGATATTGTGAGATGTAGCTGTATAACCACACAAAGAGCATTGTAAACATGAAGCTTACTTTTGATACAGGAGAGTACTAGTACATAGAAGTTTAGACCTCTCTTTAAATGCTCTGGCCTTGAACACATAAAACCATTGTTTGGGATCTTCTTCAGGATAAACTCTTCCTTAATTTTTATTGCACTCTAAATCTTGCACTTGCAAGAACACTGAATCACAGAATGATTTGGTTTGGAAGGGACCTTAAAACTCATCTAGTCCTTCCCCTGATGTGATGGGCAGGGATACCTTTCACTAGACCAGGTTGCTCAGAGCCCCATTCAACCTGGCATTGAACACTTCCAGGGGTTGGGCATCCACAACTTCTCTGGACTCACCACCCTCTTTCAGTTTAAAGCCATTATCCTGTCACCACATAACCTTGCAAAAAGTCTCTCTTGATTTCCAAAGAAAAATATTCTGAAGACAAGATAAGCAACAAATTCAGGCATGTGCTTGGTCATAATAAATTGCTCTGTGCCATGGGAGTTTTGGTGACCTCAGACATGAAATCAGAATAGCTGTAGATAAAGAGCTAAGAATGCTGAAGGTATGACTACAGCTCACTTAATGTAAATTCACAGAAATTTAAAAATCGTTGCTAGAGCATGGCAGAACAAAATCAGTGGATGAAAAAACAAAATCCTGAAACATAACTATGCCATAAAACTAAATTTAATGCAATCAATCCTTCACATGAAAAAACAGACTTTATAATCTAGGACAAGAAAAAATTGAAAGAATATGAGAGGACAGTACTAATTTTTTCCCATCCTATGTTCTTTATGAATAGAGCAAATAACCTCATTTGCTGAATGAGCACCTAATAGTCAAAATTAACATTATTCTTGAGTCTGCTTCACCATTAAAAATCAAGAAAAATTGAGTCCTAATTACTGGTTTTAAACCACTGGGCCTTACTTCCATATCCTTCCTATGCTAAATATCAAACAATTATAAAAGCATTTTCTTTGTGAAACAACATAAAACTTAAAAAAAACCATTTTCCTACCTAATAGCAACACTTCTTTAATGAGAGTAAATCCCTACAGCTCTAACACTGCATTCTAGCAAAATAATAACTCCCCCTCCCTTTCTTCCCCCATATTTCTATTTCCTCAAACTCAGTGAGTCAGAGACTGTTCTAGCAACATTTCAGTGAAATCAGTCAATCAGAAAAATATGTCTGCTATGCCAAAAAGTGAACTCATCATCACAATTTTTACAAATTTACTCTGTACCATAATGGATTGCTCATTACCATGCCTTGAAACTGATGGTTCTCATGGCTTTACACTCCTTTTTTCATTTGAAAATTTTCTCTCTACCTACACAGTATACAGAGTTCCACACCTTCCTCTTTAGCATACCAGTAATTCTAAATCTGTCCCATAACATCAGTAGAAAAGTGCTTATTTTTGCCAGCTGGTCTTTTGGGCCTTTATTTCTATCAGGCTAAACAGTTGTAATTTGGAGTTTCATCTATTTTCTTCATCCTCTTATTCTAAAGCAGTATTGTTCTCAGCCTTTCCTCAATTCCAGAGTAAAAGAATAAAGGGTAGATATTCACGCCATAACCAGTTTTTGCATTTCTTTTCACTCTATTCAGAACCAACTGTGTGGTCAAAAGCCAGTACTTTAGTTTGCTTTGCCTTTATGTTTTCCATACAGAAAAGGTCTCCCATTTCTATATTTGGCTAGAGGGGCCAAGAAAAGTTTGTTAAGGATGAGAAGAAAATAAATGGGTAATGGCTCTCCTCAATAGCAGATTATGTCATTCATGATTTTGAGATCTCCTGAGACAGGACAGCACATGTAACAGTTGTTCAGCACAATGCAGTGAGGTTTGAACTCCAAGAATGCAGATGTAGCTATACACTGAGGGTTACCATGTGGGGCATCAGAAGCAGTAACCTAGAGCTTTTGAGAACTGGCCTGTCCTCACAGCCTGGGTGCAGCACCACAGGCATCCACACATTCTGCTGCTGATGGAGAAGGTTAAATTTGGACAGACCTTATCACGTATCATGTTTATCTTTAAAGTCTAATCCTGTACTATTTTCTTATTTTATGCCTTCTTTAAAGATTATGGTTAAAAAAAGGCAAAGGGAATGAAATGGATCTTTTAAAGTAAAACGATGCACTTCATTTGGAATGGAATTATTATTATTATTCACTTGCGCTGAAGCAAACATCACAGGCAGTGACTCCATGATCTGGGCTGTATTACACGTGTCCCCTCTTCCAAATGTTTCAGATTAATTGTAGCAGAGAACACACAGGCAATGTATGAATAGGGCACAGGTGGGGGTCAACATAAATTAACATTTATGTCATTAAATCAGAGGATCAACTGTGCTTCAAAACACAAAAACACTACAGCAAATTTCAATTTAACAGAAAAAGGTAAACCCCGACTTTAGAAGAGGGTTCAATCTCTAGAATCACGTCATTAAAGGTTAAAGTTTGCAGAACTGCAAGAGTAAACTCATCATTTTGTGCTGGAAAAACCTCTCACATTGTATTAATGAGGTGTATGTGAAAAGCAAAAGAGGATATAAGAGAGAAAGAAAGGAAAACCTTTTTGACTGCATTAGACTATACTAGATGGATTTTTAAGACAGAAAAAAATTTACATTTGCTAATTGCACTCAGCCACAGTGATACAGAAAACATCGCTGAGTCTTACTATGGTTTTATTCAATTCTTGTGCTTTGTAGTAAAATGAAAGATTGAATAAAATTTCATTTAAAAATTATTGCTAGGATTTGAAACAGAATAACACAATAGTAGACCATGGGGTAAGACAATTTGCCTCTCAGCAAAAGGATACAGTCTCTCAGGTGAGGGAAATAAATTATCCATGCCTGAAGATTTTAACTCACAGGAAACTTAGCAAGTGCTCTGATCAAATTCACCTGAGATTGGCAGACATTCAAAGGGATTAAGTCATCAGCAGAAAAGATAAACTTAATGGTGGATTTTGAGATTTGGGGATTGGGATCCAGAGGAAATACCTAAGAAGAAGTGAATTTTCCCTACACCAATTTAGGACAAAAATTCAGGCAGGGTCAAGAGCCTGACAAAAGTTCGGCTGTGTATGCCAACATCAGAATTACAAGTCTAAAAGTACTGACTATTGTACAAGTTTGGCAGTGCCAAATTGGTCAGTGGTACAGCAGATTTCTAGCTACTTAAGTCTCAAAAATTGTTTTTGGTGTTTTCCCTGAGATGTGTAAAAGTTCTTGTCTGGCAGTTCGTGTGCCCGAGGTGGAATAAATCAGAGCTCTTTAGTTTTCTCGGTCTCAAGGTTGTTTATTATTTTCTTATCTGTAATATTTTCTCTCAGCCCAGCGAGGTCTGTCTTGCAGGGCAGCCATGGCACACTCTCTGCCCCTCAGGGCGGTGTTATCTTTTTATACTAAAAACTACGTACATGATGTTTACAATTATTTCCCAATTACTATTATCTATGTTAGACAGTGAACTTCTACTCTAAACCAATCCAAAAGTGCCAACTCTACAATAGAAAATGGAGACGAAGAAGAACAAAGAAAGACCAAACATGTGCTTTTTCCTCCATCTTCTGCTCTAAAATTCCCATTCCCAAAAATCCTACAATCTATATTTTCATTTTATGATAACACTACTTAAACTACTGTGACTTTTAGGTTCTCATATAAAGCTGCTAATTTGTTTCAAGGGCTATAATCAAACCCACAGATGTTTTGGGCATCATTCCAGGGTCTCAGAACCCCTTGACCAGGGTCTCAGCAACTCTGGACTCCCAAAGGGATGTCTTAGACTCCGACACTTAAGGCTCAAGGACAGCCTGCACCCAGTCCATTTTCCTATTAAGACAATTTCCAACCTCATGCTCCACAGAATTATGGAATGGTTAGGGTTGGAAGAGACCTTAAAGATCATCTAGTTCTAACCATTCTGCAATGGACAGGGACACGATGCTAATTTACACAGCATATACAACCATATACCCCAAATTCCTCTAAATCCCCACTCTAAGTTTATGGAAACGGGACCACTCTAATTTTAGGAATGGAAAATGATTTGGCATAAAACATTATTAAATCATCAATAATCAGCTACTGAACAAGGCATCAGTACGCCTTACTATGATACTTTTCAAGTCATCTTATTTTCCACTTTGCCTATAATAATTTCACAAATAATAACAGACCAATGTCATCTAAAGGACACCCCTCACTCGACCAAGGACCTGTTGTTTGTCTTGCCTTCTTTGTTTATCTGCCTTAATCTCAAAATCTTGGTCACAACATTGCAAAATGTAGAGTCTCTGCAGCCCAGCATCTGTCACTGACAGGAAGCTTTCCCTGAAATATATACAAAATGTTCTCTCTTGTTCTTATTTCACATGATGCAATAGAAGCAATCCCATGCTATCCTAACAGTTGCTTAATCATGTTAACTAGTTCCTCCTCCTGCCTTCTGGCTTTGTAGCTTTTTTCCCCCTCCCCAAAACTAGCTAGCTCCTGCTCTCAGAGCTCCCCAAGATGTAGCTCCGCAGCTCCCCAGGCATTCTCTGAAGCACAGCCTGGGCTCATACTTCACGTTTCAAGCTTTATATTCTTTTGGAAATACAGTACATCCTCCAAACATCTATTTCCTCTTCTCCATGAGCTTCTTATGCTTCTAGGACAAAAGTTACACTGATCTTCCCAGGGCAGATTTAGCTAGCACTGCAGGCATGCCATTTCTGCTAAAAGGTTGTAGGTCTGGTGACACACGACCCTGCTAGAGGGGAAAAAAGAGATAGATTTGGGGGATTGTTTTTTCCTTCCCAGAAGTGAACCTTTTTCACAGGTGAAATCTGTTTTCACCCCTTTTTGAAAGAGGACTGAATACAGCTTCCTGATCATTACAGGTCAGTATAGAAATGCCAAAATTGAGAGTCTGATTCTCAACCCATATTCTAGATTCTAGAGACCTTTAAGGAAACAAATAACTAATTTTTTCTTTCTTAATTATATGGCATCTTTCATGGAGGCTGTGCAGACCAATTTTGTAATTTAAAAAACAAAATTCACTTTTAATGATTTCTGGAATCAAGGTTAGAACATGTGTGTCTGCTTCCAGGAATATCACTCTCCTTGGCAAACAAAGCACTCCATTACCTAGCATTAAGCATCACAAATCAGACAGTACAAAGGGAAAAAAGTACATTTACAATATCAGCTTAGGAAGAAGTAGACAACTACCACATTTTGGTTATATAACAAACACTTTCCCACTCTCCAGTGTGGCTATACTATTTCTGTAATAGATGTTTTACCCATATGCTACAATTTCTACATTGTGAGTGGCTCCACTCTAAGCTCTCAGGGATTAGGTTACAGTAGGACTTGTCATATAGCAAGACAACAAGTCAAAGCAAATGAGTTTCTAAATTGAAGGGGTAGCTGTTCACATATACTATCAGAGAATGGTATTTCATGTATAGCATGTTGCACTTTCTATTTGGCTGTAATATGGATTTGCTTATGGATCACTTTCAAGCAGAGAAGAAAAATTCAGCTTGGGTTCTGTGTTGACATAAGACAAACACCTGTTCTCACAGTACCACAGAAAGCATCTCTAAAACCTGGTGTTTCATGCAGAGGCACCTGCCTATTTACACAGGTGAGCTCTACAACGCCAGTACTTGCTGGCTCTAAGGTCCATCCCATCCAGCTTTGTGGGGCTCTGAAATGCTGTGGCTGGATCCAAACTGCCTGCTGGGAAAGGACTTGGGTTGGTACTAACTGCTAACCAGTGTCCAGGAGTTTTTGCAGCATGTTTGCCAGGCCCAGAACTATGTCAGGGTGGTGGCACAGGCAAGGCAGTGCCAGTGTCCAGGTGCAGCCCCAGACAGGCCAGCATGCAGTGCACTGGAGCCCAAGGCACCCAGAGCAGTCACAGAGCTGGGCTGTGTCTGTAGGTAGCAAAGCTGAGAAGTACATTGAGCCAAATTCTGCATTCGTGAAACAGTTACTTCTGTGGATTTCTCCTGGCAGAGGTTTTAAATTGTAACTCCAAGGCAGCCCAGCACAAATGAAAACAGAAGTATGAACTAAGAAGAGTTTCAGAGAGTAATACAGTAGTAGCTAGAGTAACGTGTGTGCCAAAGGACAGGATTTGGCTTCTGACTCCAGTAAAGCTGTGGGAACAACACAATTTCCATTTCCTCTTTTACTACAATGAAATCTGACTGCTGTAGTTCTGATTTAACCTGCAGAAGTAAGGAAATGGAAAGGCAAAATTCATAGCTCTAAACATTTAGACCTTCTAATGCATTTTACTTTTCAGGGCAGGCCTTACAGCACTTGAGAAAACCATGCTGCTCCTTCTACTGTTTGGTGTGTAAAGAGTAGCACAATTTGTATAGTGAATAGAGAGAGGCACTGTGCCAGAGTACACACAAATCTCAGTAAACTGAGACGGGAGCATGCAATAATGAATGAGAGAAATAGTCCTGAGAGGACTTCTGTAATACAGAATAAGGTATTTGGATATTGTTCACTGGGAATACAGGACAGCTTTTAATATTATCTGATAGCAATGACCTGTAATTTACCCTCTGAAAATCAATAAAAACATAATGCTGTAGCCTTTGCCTTATTCAAATATATCTTGAGAAAAGCAAACAGAGCCCCTCTGAGAACAAAGTCTTCCTTTTGCTGTGGCAATGGTGTTACTAAAATAATCTTTAAATCATTTTAACAGCTTAAAAGACAGACTATCTCATATCTAGGTGTATATGGGGTGGATACCAAACATATTTTTCACTAATGAGCAATAATGTTTAACCTGCATACTTACAGAAGTATGAGAAATCTGTTATACTTTCTCTTCTTAAGTGGAACATCTGCATACAGGACCATCAGGGAAATTACACTCTTCAATTCACTCACTACATGTTTATGTACATGTACTTTTCCTTTTGGCCTTTATTTTCCCTTTTAAACTCAAAAAGAAAATTGAATGGCAGGAGACACATTGCTTGGAAAAACTAGTGTAAATGCAGACTTAAAAGTGATCTAATTTTCTTTCCAGGCTCACTCTCTCTTGAAGAAATCGTGTTGGAAGTCTCCTGCAAGAGCCAAGGGAGCAGACTACTAGTCTGATTTTGATGCCCAGAACTGCACAAACAGCATTTTACCCAGGTTCCTTCCCTTGCTATGTATGTACTTAGAAAGAGGATTCCAGATGGAGTTGGCAATTTGTTGGCCTGCCATCTGAACCAATCTTTCTGATATTATTTATAGAAGGTCTGCTTTTAAATGGGCTGGCTGATATTCTCATCCATCTCACTGCAGCTGTAGACTCCAGAGGCTGCCAGTGGACTGTCACAGCCATGACACTTGGCAGGCCAGGTCCTTGGTTAGTATAAATCAGCACTATTCCTGCTTACTGCTGCTAAGGGTTTCACTTGACATTTTCAGTACTGCTTGATTCATGCCCCAGTTAATCTGTTTCGCTTTCATGGTTTTACTTGCATGTTTAGCAAAAATCTTTAAACACTGTTAGCTTGTTTCTAATTGAATATTCCAGCTGAAGCATCCTTTTAGACAGCTTTCAAGCATTGCAGTACTAAATGGTATATCCTTATTGAAATTATTATTTTTAATTAATATAAAAAGCATTAAAGTTAACAATTCAGTTACTGGACATAGGAAATTTTTCTGAGATTTTACCACTACCAGAAAAATTACCTGCATAATTATTTTTATTACACAGAAATAAATTTTCTGGGCAAAAGCAACATGTATTCTTATTTATGTGATACTGCAAATTGAGAGACAATAGTTAACTGTCAGTTATTATCCATTTATACAAGATGAAAAGCAATTAATCATTACAGTATATTTTAAAAGAGTTATTAATTTCTATTCAAGCTTTTTGTCTAACTTTATGCTGAAGATTTACAAAAAAACCTAATTGTATTTGAAAGAATAAGCCCCATGAGAAATTGTATTCACTATTCTTTGGTCTGTTTGGTTTTTTGAACCAAGAAGCAGCACAGTTTGGAATTTTACATGCAACTTTCAGCTGTAATCTGCCACTGCAGCTGGTGGCCCACAGTAATGCTCAGGGCTATTTCACTGTGAATGCATCAGAATTTGCACATATTCCAGATCATCATAAAGCTTCTTTTTTCCAACTGCCAATGGAGCGTTTGGATATTTTTTTGGGCCTTTTTTTCCCCCTACAGGACAAGGAAATTACCTGTGGTGGACAGAATTTTAACCAATATCTGTATAATCTAAGAAATACAGGACTCAATTCTGCATCTACTGAAGCCTCCTGTCTCCCCAAACTTTTGTCAATCAATTTAACTGATGCAGCATCACTGTGCTCAGTACAGAGTTTAAGAAAACACTACTGTTCCTTTGGAATTTGCTGGTTTTATTCATGTGCTTTTTTGAATGAAATGCTATTCAGAAACAATGAACGAAATGTCTGGCTAATGTCATGGTTAGAAACTTCTCCACATAAACAACTTTCCAGTGCATTACTTCTCTACATAGACTGTCTGACCTTGTTGCCAAATGTAATAAAATATTTGATCATAAATTTTAAAATACAGAGCAAAATCAAGAAAACAAATCACAGAAATAATTAATTGCATCAATGTGCAGTAAAATAAACATTTTACCATACATACAACAGCAGCAACACTGCATGGTACCCATCATCACCTCTTACTGTGTTTTATTTCCACTCACAACACTGCACAACCATAGTATAACTACTAATGAATTCTTCACAACCACAACCCCCTCAACCAGCAGCCTCTGTCAGCCTGACAAGCATGCTGACTAGTTCCAGCAGTGGTGACCTTTGTATGGACTCACTGGGATCACAGGCTTGCTTCCCATATCTGCGAAGAAGCCTTCAGCTGTAAACAAAACAGTTGTAATGTTGTCTCTCATCTTTGCTCAATGAAAAGTCCCATAACAGAGTTATCCACTGCAGTACTAACAGGACTAAACAGTGATTACCTAAAAAATTCACAGATGGCTCATACAATGCCCTTCACAGCAGAAAAACTTGCATAAGTTTTTAAATTTTCTTTCATGTCTCTTAACATTTCCAGACTGGCATTAACTAACAATAATTTCTTTGTCAATAAACTAATTTCTGAATTAAAGCTTTTCAGATCAGAAGAGGATGGGAAAGTATACAAATATGAAGATAACCTTCCTGTGAAATATAAGCATGATAAATGCTACAGGACCTTGGAAGTTGGCCAACCAATAAGAAGCACAGGACTTTATCCCATGGAGCAGCAGCCATATGAGGCAATACAACTGGGAGGGGTGGTAGAAGGGTGATACACAGTCCATACACCTCTCAGAGATTTGCCCTTCCATCTGCTTTAGATGTAGTTTCTGAAAACCACTTGGCTACAACCAGGCAAGTCTTCCTTGTTTTCTCCATCTGAGTCCAGGATAGGGACAGAGACACCATTTCACTGTCCTGAGACTGCTACACTTGGCAGAAAGGCTCACCCATCTGACATCTACATGGTTTAATGTTTGATCCACATGTACCAATGGATCAATCTGCACAGAGGCAGATCTTATTACTTTAAACATACTAAAATCCCTTTCATTACACCAAGGCAGCAGTATACTCTGTTGAGAAAGACATCATAATCAACTTTTCTGGTCAATGTCTCCTCTTTCCACTCTGCTAGTCCTTTCCACATGCATCAGAAGCTTAAGCTCCTTGCCACTCCAGCATGGTCTACTGGCAGTAGGAAGCATCTCCATGTGTGCACATGTTCACAAGGTATCAAAGCTGCTCAGCACTTTGTAAAACTGAGCTGTGTATTTCTCTTGTGCGTTACTCTTCACCGGATCCAGTCACACAATGGAAGAAACCACTGTGGCTATGTGACCCTTACCATCAGCTGCTCCAGGGTTTTTGAGAATTCCATAATTGACTTACAACAAAATTACCCAGGTTAGTCAGTTAATGATGGAGAAGCATTTAACCTCATTTTTGCCTTTATTAAAGGAGGGCTCACATAAAACCTGCTCTGCTATGGATCAATCTACACAGTACAGATGACCAGTGCACAGTGCACACAGCAAGGATGGTGGCAGCAATGATTCCATGGGATCTGCAACTTCTGTCAGCACTTTTTAATCTAGAAGAGGATAGGGTTTTATGGTCATAAAACCATTATTGTTTTGCTTATCTTAGTTTCTATCAACATGTATCTGTAAGAAGCCAGGTTAACCAGTACTACACGTGATCACATATTTCTTGCTAGAACTCACTATGAAAGATGGCAGCTTGTAGCAACCTCCCACAAACTACAGGCAGGGTTATAAAAAGTGTGGCCAGTTTTCACCTTGGTAGTCTTATTCAAAGATCACACAACTCCCCCATCCAGGACTGAGATTACAGTGAGGGTGAAAGCAAAAAACAGTTACGTTATGTACCTCCTCCTTTGTCAATCATTAAACTGATATAAAATATACTCTCTCCAATATGTTTGGGACCTAATACAGTTCCAGAGGTATTGACTGTAAAGTAATAGTAGCATGTGAATGGAAGACAGAGCCTACATTGGCCTCAATGTAGAAAATAAATACTATTTCAATAACATAGGAGGAATCTATGTAAATACTTCTGCACAATATGATGTGCTACCTGATAGCCAAAAAGGTACTTATTTTTCCACCTATGCAGAGTAATGGTTTGGCAATTAAGCTGAAGGTAAAATAGCCCTTGAACACTTAAGCTAATGGACAGTCTAGATACAACACACAGGGGCAAAGTGCCCACAAAAATATCCTAAATGGAAGCTGAAAGAAGATCTTAACCAGACATTTTCTCCCACTGGCATCAGTGGAAGACAGGAAACAGTGTATTATAAAAAGAATGGCTGCACACTTACCTGGGCAGTTCTCATCTTGCTACACAGTCATAATTCACTGGAGACTGGCTCTCTGCTGACACACTTTTTATGAAAAGTGATCATTAAGTTCATTAAAGTTCCAACTCCACCAACATGGAGCCAGTTTTAGTGACCTCATCTCTATTTTGAAGTCTCTCATCAGGGTCTTTTGAACTCTAGTACTTTTTTCCTTTCTCATCATCTCTTACTGGGATCAAGAGGAGTGTTAGTACCTGTCCCCTCTAGTTAATCCTGGTCTGCTGCTTCCTACAGCTGAAATGAAATGAAATCTCTTCCTATCCTCTCATGAGTTATTCTTCAAGTTCTTTAATACAAACAGGATTAGTTAGACTTTTCCTTAAGTTTCTCAGCATAGTGTAGTTATGGATCACCCTGGCCAATAGTACTCCAAATAAGGCCTTCAGCCTCCCATTTCATACATAAGTGTATATTACATAAAGATTAGACTTTTAGCAGAATTTATAATGTTCCATATTTTAGAACAGCTACAAATTAACCTCGACATTTTTTGATTATGAACCACAGAACTCACTGACTTTGCTCATGTTTCCTTTCAGGAAAAGAAGCAGTTCTGTCATATCCCTAAATAAATTATATAATAAACACTCCTGCCTTTTCCCACCATCAGTAACATAACCTAATCACAAAGCAATCACATTTGACTTGATTCCTCTCCAGAATTTCTAGTTGCAATTTATTTTACACAGAACTTCCTGTCAGGAAGGTGGAAGGGAGCCCAACTTTTACAGTATGATAGATTCTAGAGGAAGACAGTCTGCTGCATACTTGTGAAATAGTAAAACATAGCCTATTTTTAAAAAAATACAATTCTATGTTTCAAAATTCCTTATACCCAAATAAAAACTATTATAAAAATTAAATTCAATAACTTAATTTCTTTACACAGACCATATATATGCTGGTAGGATTTAAATTTGGACTTGCATATGCTTGTATCAAACACAAAGGGAGAAAAAAATTAAATTCCACGTTTCAATTAAAGTCAAATGCCACCTAAAATTACTATAGATCAGACACAAAAGAAAATTCAGCAATATGTGTTCATATCATGTAGGACTATTTTCTAAATGTAGTTATTAATTAAAAACCCAACCAACAGCAGCAAATATGTTGAGACATTTTAATTTCAAGGACGATTGCCTAAGACATATGGAAACATCCAACACAATTTTTAAAACTTCCCAATTTAACAGTCACCAGTATTTTTATCTTCTTTACTTCAAGGTGACTATATTCTTCATTCTTGAGGCCACAAAAAGGCATCCACTTCTGATGGCTTTCTTAAATGTCATTCCTCTGATTTAAAAGCCTTCTACCATCCACCTCCTTGATACCTTGCAGTGAAAGTGAACTTAACACCTTATTTTCCCTCCTAGATTTTTTTTCACTAGTGTGACGGTACTAAGCGTTCTCTTAGCAATTTAGCTGCATTACTGAGGGATTATTTTTGACAGCAGCTGTCAGACCCAAGAATGGACATACATGTAAGATACTCATGATTCTACTGACATTAATGACAGTCTTGGCTGTCTTCAGGCCCTGGTTGGGCTTATTGCCTTGGTCATCAAACCTGATGTTGGCTGCAGGAGGATGAAGACTTGTGTAACTTTCAACTTCAACATGATAAGTATTGAATACTTAGTTTTTTGTTTAAACTGCTAAATTTTCTTTCTTTTCTCCCCATAGAGAATGGAAACAATCTTAGCAATGTAATCACAGGCACTGTGAAATTCTATGAGGGAAAAAGACAAACAATACTTAGTTGTTATTCAAAATGTCATTTCAAGAAATGCACCTTTTCTTCAAATTGTTTGTTTTTTTCATCCACATCATGCACCTCTTTGTGTGTATCTTGTGTGAACGTATGTGTAGGAGTGAAGAAATAACATCACACAGGGAGATTGGCAGGACAGAATATAAGCACTGGAGAATGAGTATAAATAGGACTCATCAACCTCAGCTGATGAGTCCATTTTCACATTTCGGGAAGAAGAAGGGAAAAGAATAGTGTCTTTATAGTACCACAGCAGGTATCACTTTGAGCAAGTAAGAGTTAAAACCTCACAAAACAGAAGTGAGAAGGACACAACCTGCAGGACAGGGAGCAATCAGTATTGGACAACCTGGCAAATGTTCAAGGCCTGTTTAACAACAGGGATTGACTTACTATTTGTGGTAGGCAAACCTGTCCTGTCTCTCATGACAGAAAGCCAGACAATGAGACTTTTGTACTACAGCTACGTAAACACAAAATAAATCATGGTAACTTACACCAAACTGCAAATTTAACCAAGTCATTGATTTGTAAATGTAACTTTCAGTATTTTCAAAATCAATTTAAGACTTAAATAAAGTAGTTGCATTCTGTTTACTGAACTTCGCTTTACCCTCAAAAACCAATCCCGTATTTGATACAGCTGGGTAATTTTTGGTCAGGCCCAAGAGATCTGGACTGCATGGTGCTGGCCCAGCTGCATGTTGGAACTTGCCAGCTTGCTCGGTTCCTCTGCACAGGCTACACAGCCCCAGGTCCTGTGTTTATTTATTCATTTCCACAACTATCTACCCACTCTATATTCAATATGCACTATGAGTATTAACATCTAATAATAAAATCATAAAACGGTTTGGGGTGGAGAGGGCCTTAAAGTTCATCTAGTTCCTGCCATGGGCAGGGACACCTTTCATTAGATCAGGTTGTTCAAAGCTCCACCCAAACTGGCCTTGAACATTTCCAGAGAAGGAGCATCCACAGTTACTCTGGACAACGTATGCCAATGCCTCACCCCTGTCTCAATAAGGAATTTCTTTTTAATATCTGCTCTAAACCTACACTCTTTCAGTTGAAGCCATTCCCTCTAGTTCTGGCACTACATGCCCTTGTAAAAGGTTTCTCTCCACCTCTCTTGCAGGCCCCTTCAGGTTCTGGATGGTCGCAATAAGCACACACTAAAGACACCTCTTCTCCAGGCTGCACAAACCCAATTATCTCAGCTTTTCCTCGTAGGACAGGTGCTCCATCCATCTAATAATTTTGCTGTCCCTCCTCTGGACTCGCTCCAGCAGGTCCATGTCCTTCCTGTGCTGGGCTCCCAGAGTTGATGCAGCACTGCAGGTGGGGTCTCACGAGGGAGGAGCAGAGGGACAGAATCCCCTCCCTCACCCTGCTGGCCACACTGCTTTGGATGCAGCCCAGGATACAACTGGATTTCTGGGCTGCTGGTGCACATTACTGGGTCATGTCCAGCCTCTCCTCCACCCAGCACCCTAAGTCCGTCTCAGCAGGGCTGCTCCCATTCTGTTTATAATAGCTATCAAACAACAAATTGTTTCATCTCATTAAATTAAAACATGCAAAAGTACTCACCCTGCTATCTTCTGCCCTTTTAAGTTGGGAATCACATTTTATAGAATGCAAATAAGTTTCATATTCTATTTTGATCATATGACCAGCCTTATTTCACATCAGTAATTGTATAATATGAGATTTTGTATTCATTCAATATTTAACAGCCTTTCTAAACAATTTCAGTACAGTACAACAAAGTCTCTGTTCCTTGGTTTCCTATCAAGTAGCAAATGAGCTACCACATATACAGCTACAATGAGGTGTAACAAGGCTTATTTTGTAAAGTGTTTTCTTTTATGTCAGATTAAAAAGTGTCATGCTGTGAAGTTAAAACAACTTTAGACTCGAAATGAACTTACAATTAGATTATTTCAAAAAGCAGATAAAAATCATTTGAGATCATTTCCAAAATGAAAAAGCACTTATTGAGCAGTGACATAAGCAAATCACTGCAAGTACAGGGTTATCATGCAGGCAATTCCTTCATGATCTCAGGAATATAAAGAATTAATTGTTAGACTAAACACTAGTCTTTATTTGAAATATATACTCTTTGAAAGACTCCTCCTTGAACACAGTGAGCCAAATTTTTAAACTCCAGCCAACTTCACTGGAACTTAACATGCTGAATTGCATGTCTGTGTCCTTGTAGAAAGCTTTCTCATCACTAGAGTGGATGTACATGACCATTCACTAGGACAACAGAAAGAACAGGTTGTGAAGGTCCTGCGTGCCTGAGTTTTAACAGCTTCTACTCATGCTTCACTTGTGCCTATCCCACAATCAGTGGGGAGAAGAGATACTTTTCTTCCTCTCCTTCACTGCAGAATACCCTCGATCCCTGCTACCCAGAGATCTCTGCTACACTCTGGGAATTGATTTCTACCAAGAGCAGCAGAAAACTGTTTACTAAGATAGTGCTCAGTAAAAAAAAATTGTATTGGTAGGCATGGCTAATAAGATTCTTTATAAAAACCGTATTTAAGCCATAAAGCCTCTTGCCAAAAGACAGTACAGGTATTAAAAATTTATGTAGATTCAAGAAGAGACTGGAAAATATAATTAAGCACTTGTGATTATCAAGGATGCCACCCCGCTTCACAAAGTCTACAAATCTTGAACTCCTGCAGCATTAGAATTTTATTTTGAGGAAACTCTTTCTTACACACCTGCCCTTTTCTAATGGCTTTGTTAAGCATGTGCTAGGGAGACAGATCCTATATCTGGTCCAGACAACCACTTTTATGATCCTACCATAACCATAAAACTTGGTTAAATGTTTTCCATGGCTATACCTAAATTTGAAGAGAATAGAAAGGGATGTGAAATACCTAACTGTGTGTGGATACAAGATGTAAGCAAGTGGCTGTTAAAACTTAGTAATACAACTCAGATTCCACTTGTCAGCACTTTGGTATGTTTCAGTCATTAGCATCTATTAATTTCTAAGGTAAAATAGTTGAATTTTTTTAACAATGCAGATTGGGTTGAAGCTAAATTCAATTCTCACTTGATGTGAAATAGATCTAAACTCAAATTTTAAAAAGCATGCCATGAAAGCACTGAGCTTTTACCTCACTCAAGAAAAAGATGTACTATGCAACAGTACCAGATAGTATAATTACAACACTTTTTGAAACTATGCTTTACATTAAATAAAAACATTTCCTTACTGCATAAGGAACAAACCTTCAGCAATTCAATCTCTGGCTGAGTTCACTTGAGGCTGAAACAGCTGAAACAAAACTTATAGGAAAACCATAATGAAGTTCATACATTTTCATTTTCACTGCAACTGAAATGAGTCAAGTAGCACAGTGAGCTGCTGTTCACTGCACATGCTTGCACCTTTATAATGTACTTTTTATTTCTCGTGTACAACAGCCACATGATTGTGGTTTCCACCTGCATGTTTCCTAAGCAGGATAATTTAATGGTAATAAAAAACCTGGGTTAATTTCTAAATACAGTTAGTTTAGAGGTCACCATGATAATATGATAAGAAGAGGAAAAATGGATGAGAGACACATTCCCTTCTGCCTGTTCATCGTGGCCAGCTTCAAACTGCCTCTCTGGCTGGAGCCATGCTACATGCCCAGCAGTGCTTCCTTCCAGCACACAGAGGGAGAAACAGATGTGGCAGAAGAGAGGGAGGGAGGCCAGATGAAAGGAATGCAATTTCCCTTCTCTCCCTTTTCTTCAGTCAGTGCTGAACGAAGGGAAAAACCAATCATGTTCACCATGCTCATTCTATACTTCCTCTCTCTTTCCCTTTATAAGATGGCTCAGTCATGTTATTCCCCCATGAACACTGGTAAAACAGTGCCACATCTACTGTTTTCTCCTCATTTCAGACACCACCTTCTTACCTCACCCATTGCCAGATCTCCTTGCTTCAGATGCCCCTCATCCTATAACTATTCATTTTTTTCCTTTCCACATTGTCAAGGGGTGAAGGGGTGCCACACCTTTCAGCTGCTACATGCCAAAAGCAGACATCTTTCAAAAGCCTTCGTGACTTTGTACACACACAATGACATCTCCTGAATGATTTTTTTGATTACACGTAGTTTGAGGTCATGCTGTGCTAAATGTTATATTTAGTGTATGTTCCAGTCACTCACAAGAGCACATACAAAGAAAGCTGGTGCATGGCAGGTGATGTCAGAAGAAAAGTTAAAAAGCAGTGAAGTGAGGGGACTGAGAGAAGCAAGATGCAGAATATAATGCTTTTTTTCTTTCTTTTGTTTTCTGTCAACAGAACAATTTTAAAAACTCAATTTGTATTTGTTGTCTGTCTTGACCAATTCATATATTAGAAGTGAGAAGCATCACTTACTTGCTCTTCATATAAAGAAATTCTGTACTGGCTAGATGAAAAAAATAGTTTTGAAATATAAAATGTTCCTAGTCATTTCCCCAGTGCAAAATTTGTAACATTTACTCTCATACCATGACCTGGGAAGAAATAACATTTTAAAATAACTGCCAACTCATCTTCTTGAGGCTGTTTTCTAGATTCTTGCACTATTGGTAGACATTTATTTTTTAATTGATAGCATAAACTCTCACTTTATTTATGCCTAGACAGTTTCCTGAGAAACAAGAATGGAATATAAACCAGATTACAAAACTGGATTTTCTAGCCTACAGCTAATGAATTATGTGAATTTAGTTAAAACTGATTTCAGACACAATGTGACAGAAATTTGGCTGCATCTTCTAGAAGAAAGGTTGAAAATATTTCACTGAGCAAGAAGTCGAGAGTAAATATTTTATTGTGTAACCAAATTTAGGACAAACATCATTTTCAGCACAGAATTTAACAGAAACAACATTCCACTCAAATTAGCTAGTTTGACTCAGTACACCAAAGGATCAAGAGATCAGAAATGCTCCCTCTGATCCAACTTATATTTACTCAGTTGAAAGCAAAACCAGACACTACCGGTCCATACATAAAATGCGACTGTTCCCTCACTTGATTACCTTAAAACTACACATCCAACCAACACCCAGAAGGAAATCCTTTGTCGTCTGTCAACACTGACATCAACAAAATCTCCATTCTTTCTATCTGTTGTTAATGAGCTTTACCATTAACATATACATGCTTACAACATCTAAACCTTCTCGTCTCTCACTCTAAACTGCACTTGCCAAAAAGGAAAATCAAAATACTCACATCGGCTATATTTGCTGGCAGAAATGGACTGACAGAATGTTCATAAACAAAATTAGACCTGACTACTTATCTCTATTAGAAAGAAATCTTCATCTACTTAGTGGAAATATTGCTTAATTTGTCTCAATCCCTTCTCTAAAAAGCAATCAGTTAATTTCCAGAAGGAAAACCCGGCAGGAATGCTCCCGCAGCTCCCTCCCCGCGGCAGCGGCAGCCAGCGCCGCGCACAGCCGCGCACTTACTGATCTTCTCCTCCCCTCTGGAGAAGGGAAAGCAGCAGAGCTGGCCCATGGCACCGCCGCCTCTGCCTCTCCCTCGTCCTCCGCTTGCACCTCACGCAAAACCTGCAAGTCGGGCGGCGGTCCGTGCAAAAACTGCTTATTCCTCCCGGGAAGCGAGCGGGAGACGGGGACCGGGCGGCCCCGCCCCCGGCACGGCACCGCCAGCCCCCGCCCAGCACCAGCCCCAGCCCAAATCCTAGCCCCCGCCCAGCACCAGCCCCAACCCAAATCCCAGCCCCAAAACCGACCCAAAGAACCCCGTACCAGCCCCAGCC